>CM038792.1:299757036-299893960 GCA_021764765.1 Vicia sativa | reverse complement strand
ATTTTTTTGGTGATTGGACTCCATTTTTAAATTTCATCGTATTTTTCAAGATGATTCTATTCAAATTTCACTTAGTTTGTGAAGTTTTATATTCATTAGTATTTAATGGATTTTCATAAGACTTGTATTCACGGTAATTTTAACCAAATTTCTAAAGACTTGTATTCATTTAAATTTCACTGAGATTTTCTTAAGACTTATATTCCTTCAATTTTAAACAGATTATCTCAAGACTTATATCTATTTCATTTTTCTAATTTTTCAAGACTTATTCATTTAAGTTTCACCGATTTTTGAAGACTTATAATCACTTTAAATTTCATCAGATTTTCTGAAGACTTATATTCACTTCATATTTCATCCAATTTTCTAAAGACTTATATTCTATTCAAATTTCATCAGATTTTGTGAAAACTTATGTTCATTAAATTTATTTATTTTCAAGACTTGTATTCTACCTAATTTTCATTTTCTAAAGACTTGTATTAACTTCAAATTTCATCAGATTTTCTTAAGACTTGTATTCCTTTAATTTTAAACTGTATTATCCGAACACTTATATTCACTCCAATTTCATCGATCTCAAGACCTTGTATACACTTCAATTTTGAACCTTATTTTCAAGGCTTATATTCGACCAAATTTCATCGATTTTTGAACACTTATGTTCATCATCGTAAGGTTTTTGTGTTGGCCTAATTTTTGGTAAAAACTAGGATATGTTACAACTGATGTCATGACATTCAGAGTTGAAGATAAACCTGAGAAGGATGTAAGCAATACAAAGATTATAGCTAAATCAGTACGGAATTCAAGATTGACCGATGTCATAATTTATGTTATGACATTCTCTGTGACATTTACTATTTTAATCTGCTTCCCGAGAGTTTTCGTAGTTTGTTGAGCTTTTTTATATGTTTTATGTTATTAGATTACATGCTCAACGTGGCTAATTGGTTAATCTTTAGTTAAACCTAAATGGTTGTTAAAAAGACCAAGTTTTAGGATTAATTATGAATCCTATTATTATCCAAACCCGTTATAGTGATGGACTTTTATAATAGGAATAGAACCCCTAAATCACCGACCTGTAATGGAAGATTTATGTGTTGTAATTGTGTAATTTAGTTACTTTGGACCAAGCAATTATCAATTGATAACTTTGACTAGATTTGGTTGTAAGGTTGTTTGTCACCAAAGCTTCAATTTAGTGTTGTGTCTTTGATTAAAGCTAGCAAAAACAAGTTTGTTTATTGAAGAGTGTCTTCAACCAATCAATCAATCATAGTTGATATCAACGACCGAGGGGAGTGAGTAGAACCCGTCTAAGTAGGACTTAGATGAAGTCGCATCGGTAGGTTTTAAGTGAAGGAGATAAACCGTTGGTTTATTCCCGAATTAACTCCTACTAATAGTGAATCCCCAGCCCCGCATGAGAGTAGCCAACCGAACCCGGTAAACAATTTATTGTGTCCCTAATCACCTTAAATTTACCGTGTGAATTGTTAATCAGAGTGTCGATTAATCTGTCATAACATTCTCCTCGGATGATCAACGATCCGCGAATTTCAATAACAGGTGCAACCCGCCCGTTATTTCGGGTGAGATCTAGGGATAGTCGCGCTATGGATATGGAAGGAGGATTTGGAAACAGACCACCTATAACGGATGGATCTAATTATGATTACCGGAAACCCTGTATGGTTGCCTTTTGAGGTCAACCGACATTAAAGCTTGAGAGTCACGACAAAGGACGGAAACATCCTACCAAGCTTGAGAAAGATGGGACTACTAACCCAAACCGAGGAAGAAAAAGAAAAGAAGAGCTAATCACTGGCAACTCTAAGGAATTGAATGCCCTATCCAATGGAATTGATAAATATCTTCGCACTAGTACATCAATGTGAATCCCGCCGACGTTCTGACACTCTCAAAACCAGGGACATCCAAGGTGAAGATGTCAAGACTTCGATGCTCACTACTAAATTTGAGAATTTGAAGATGAATGAAGATGAGACCATTCATGAGTTTCACATGAATATCGAGATTGCCAACACCCGAGCACTGGGAGAAAAGATGTCAAGAAAAGTCGTGAGAAAGACCTGATCCTTGCCTAAAAGGTTTGCAATGAAAGTGACCGCTATAGAGGAAGCTCAGATATCTGCACCTTGAAGGTCAAGAACTTGTTGGATCCTCCCACATCTGAGATGAGGATCCATGAAAACGACAAGAAGAACAAGAGCATAACCCATCCAATCAATCAAGAGGAATGCAGGAGGATGACGAAGAGAAGATATCCAGTCATAACTATGCTTGGAAGATAGTCCAACAAACCCATCAAGAGAATTGATCCAAAGTCAAGGTTCAATGTCAAGAACATTCCATCCCGACATTAGCAAAACTTATGACTCCAATGTAAGATCCAAGTTCAAAAGCGGAAGTCAAAGCAGAGGAACCCAAAGGTCATGCTATTGTGAAGGATATGGGCATATTAGAGCTGAATGTCCTACCTTTCTAAAGAAACAAAAGAAAGGAATGGTCGCCACTTGTCCGATGGTGACCGAAGTGAATCAAGAAGAATCACCAAACTTGTCAACTCTCCCGATGTGCAATCAAAATGATTCTAGTGATGAGGAAGTGACATTCGAAGAGCTCAAACTTACGAAGCCATGATCAAAAGTGGTGAAGTATGTCCAAAAAATGAGAAATGTAAAAAGTCATTGGAAGTCGAGGTCGAGAATGTAGTTAGAGTCGAGAAGAAGGAAAACATTGTTACTATAAGTCACCTCAACAAGGAAATTATAGTGTTGAACCCAAACTTGATCCGATGTCTAAGTCCGCCAAGATGTCACATCCGCAATCGATAAGTTGGAAGAAATCCTTCACCTTGACAAAATGCGTGAAATATGCATGGTCTATATGTGGTTGCAAAGAAACCCACCGGTGACAAGAAGAAGAACAGTCCGGCAAACCAATGTCAAAGAAGATGTCACAACATAAGGCAGGAAATGTCCGTTCAGGATATCGCAAAGAAATTTATCGATAACAAGAAGAAGAACAAACCTAATAAACCAATGTCAAAGCAGTATGTCACAACATTGGTTCAACATCAAGATCGTAGAAACATGAAGAAAAGTTTCAAAGATGGAGATGTCATTATGAAGGTTTGGACACATAAAGCCCTTTGCTATAGACTACATGGATATCCCCATCGACTCTTATGTCAAGCCTAAGACAAACAAGGTTCCATACACTCAACAGTGGAAGAAGAAGATCAGCCTTTGATAGCTCACACTTCCTTTAGAGTTTCTCGCCAGGAAGACCGGTACTTTGACGTGGCATCGAGGCATACGACCGAATCAAGAATCTCCTAAATGAAGTCGACCTCATACTACCGCTATGTCACTTTTGGGGATGGAGCTAAAGGAGAAATCAAAGGTGTTGGAAACTTGACCGCCGAGTTCGAACCTAAATGAGGTATCGCTAGTGGGTTTGACCGCCAATCTCATAAGTATCACCTAACCGTGGATTTAGGATTCAAGGTCAACTTTACCAAGTCCGAATGTATTCGACCAATGAAAACAAGAAGTTGTAATGAGAGGAGTCGATCAAAAGATAATCATACTTGTGGGAGTCCGAGAACACTAACCGCCCAACGCGTGTTCTACACCCAAAGATGAAAAGGAGGTGAAACCGTGGCACCAAAAGCTTGGTCATTTGCATCTAGAGGGATGAAAAGATCATATCCATGGAGGTCACGAGGATTCCAAGATCGCATATTGATGAAGGAGAGTCCGTGGTGAATGTCAGGTAGGAAAGCAAACCAGAATGTCACATCCAGTGTCAAGACATCTGATCACCTCCAAGGTGCTGGAGCTGTTGCACATGGATTTGATGGGGCCTATGCAGTTGAAAGCCTTGGTGGAAAAAGATATGCTTATGTTGTTGTGGATGATTTTTCCGATTCACCGGATAAACTTCATCGTGGAAAAATCGATGTGTTTGATGTCTTTAAAGAATTATGCAAAAGACTTCAAAGGAAAAGGAAGGTTGCATTGTCGAATTAGAAGTGATCATGGAAAGGAATTTGAGAATAGCAAGTTTGATGAATTCCTCCTCGTATGAATCAATCATGAGTTCTCTTCTCCTATAACTCCTCAACAAAATGGAGTTGTGGAAAGGAAAATAGAACTATACAGAATCGCCGAGCAATGATTCATGCTAAGAAACTTCCTATTCATTTTTAGGCTGAAGCTATGAATATAGCCTGCTATGTTCACAACAGGGTCACCTTGAGAAAGGGAACATCCTCCACCCTGTATGAAATATGGAAGGGAAGAAAACCTACTATGAAATATTTTCATGTGTTTGGTAGCAAATGTTATATTCTGACAGATCGTGATCAAAGGAGAAAGATGGACTCTAAAAGTGATGAAGGCATTTTTCTGGGATACTCTACAAACAGCAGAGCATATAGAGTATTCAACTCCAGGACAAAAGTTATGATGGAGTCTATTAATGTCATAGTTGATGATCACCATCAGGAAAACAATGTCCCATAAGATGTTGAGACATTGTTTGAGACATCACCACAAGTGTCTGATAAGGATGATGTGTCTGTCCCTACTTCACCAAAGTCTGAACCAGAGGAAGCTAACAAAGATCCTTCCATCAGAATTCAGAAAGATCATCCAAAGGAACTCATCATTGGAGATCCTAATCAGGAGTCATTACAAGATCCGAGAAATTATCTCAAACTCTTGTTTTGTGTCAAAGATTGAGCCAAAGAATGTCAAAGAGGCTCTAACTGATGAATACTGGATTGGAGCAATGCAAGATGAATTGAACCAGTTCAAGCAACATGAAGTGTGGGAGTTAGTTCCTAGACCAAAAGGAACAAACATCGTTGGCACAAAGTGGATCTACAAGAACAAGTTTGATGCAGAAGGGGTTGTCACCAGAAATAAAGCAAGACTTGTTGCTCAGGGATACACTCAAGTTGAAGGAATTGATTTTGATGAGACTTTTGCTCATGTGGCTAGGCTGGAATCAATCAGATTATTGTTAGGAGTTGCTTGCATTCTGAAATTCAAGTTGTTTCAAATGGATGTGAAAAGTGCCTTCCTAAATGGCTACTTAACTAAGGAGGTATATGTTGAACAGCCTAAAGGATTTAGGATCCTAACTTTCCCGATCATGTTTACAAATTGAGGAAAGCTTTATATGTCCAAACAAGCTCCTAGAGCTTGGTATGAAAGGTTGACAAAGTTCCTTACCGATAAAGGTTAGAAAGGAGGTTTGGACAAAACTCTCTTTGTCAAGAATGAAGGAGGAAAGATAATGGTAGCTCAAATTTATGTTGATGACATAGTGTTTGGAGGAATGTCGATAAAATGGTGAGACATTTTGCCAACCAAATGCAAGTCGAGTTTGAAATGAGCCTCATGGGAGAATTGACTTACTTTCTTGGACTACAAGTCACACAGATGGAGGACTCAACATTCCTTTCACAAAGCAAGTATGCAAGGAATATTGTCAAGAAATTTGGGATGGAAAATGCCAGCCATAAAAGGACTCCTGCTCCTACTCATTTAAAGTTGTCCAAAGACACAAGTGGAGCAAATGTTGATAAAAGCCTGTACAGAAGCATGATAGGAAGCTTGTTGTACTTAACAACCAGCAGACTTGACATTGCATTTGTTGTTGGGGTATGTGCAAGATACCAGGCTGAACCTAAAGTGAGTCACATCAATCAGGTGAAAAGAATTATGAAGTATGTGAGTGGAACTTGCAATTATGGTATGATGTATTCTCATGGATGTGAACCAATTTTGTCTGGCTATTGTGATGCTGATTGGGCTGGTAGTGCTGATGATAGAAAAGCACTTGGAGGATGTTTTTGGGAACAATCTTGTTTTGGTTTCAAGAAGCAAAATTGTCTTTATTTACGCCGAGGAAAGCAAAGTAGCGCGTTCTCAAATGGTCTGGATGAAGCGGTGATGCATGTACATGTTGCGACATGACTGTGACAACTCGAAAAGTATTAATATTTCAAAGAATCCTATACGCCGGTGACATTTATCGCTCGAATTGTTTTAGAGTTTGTTTGTTGAGCTGTTTTATCATGTTGTATGTTATTAGATTACATGCTCACGTGGATAATTGGTTAATCTTAGTTAAACCTAAATTGGTTGTTAAAAATACCAAGTCTTTAGGATTAATTATGAACCTAGCTATTATTATGGAAGAAAACTGTTACAGGACCGTTATAATAGGAATAGAACTTTACTCTTATCTGGCTTGAAGATTTATGAAGATTTAGTAATTGTGTTTTTGTGAGCCAAGCAATTATCAATTGATAAGTGCTTTGGACTAGGATTTGGTTGTGGTGGTTGTTTGTCACCAAAGCTTTAGTGTTGTGTCTCTTGATTAAAGCTTTGAAGCAAAATCAAGTTTGTTATTGAAGAGTCTTCACAATTCAATTAATCAATAGGTTGATATCACGTGATTGAGGGGGAGTAGGAACTCAGTCTAAGTAGGACTTAGATTGAAGTTGCATTGGTAGGTTTTAAGTGAAGGAGATAAATGTTGGTTTATTCTTAATTAATTCTACTAATAGTGAATTTCCTCCTTGGCTTGGTAGATGTAGGTGTAGTTACATAATGAATGGTAAACAATTTATTGTGTTTTTCATCTTAAATTTATTGTGTGAATTGTTACTGAGTGTCGATATCAGATTATAACATTCTCGTGACATCACGTATAAGATTTCAACATCAAATTTCATTAGATTTCCTAAAGAGTTATATTCACTTAAAATTTCATCAGATTTTCTGAAGACTTATATTCACTTCAAATTTCACCAGATTTTCTGAAGACTTGTATTCACTTCAATTTTAACCAGATTATTTGAAGACTTATATTCACTTCAAATTTCATCAGATTTTCTAAAGACTTGTGTTAACTTCAAATTTCATCATATTTTCTTAAGATTTGTATTCCCTTCAATTTTAACTAGATTATCTAAAGACTTATATTCACTTCAAATTTCATCAGATTTTCTGAAGACTTGTATTCACTTCAATTTTAACCAGATATTCTGAAGACTTATATTCAATTCAAATTTCATCAGATTTTCTGAAGACTTATATTCACATCAAATTTCATTAGATTTTCTAAAGAGTTATATTCACTTCAAATTTCATCAGATTATCTGAAGACATATATTAACTTCAAATATCATCAGATTTTTTGAAGACTTGTATTCACTTCAATTTTAACCAATTTTTCTGAAGACTTATATTCACTTCAAATTTCATCAGATTTTCCAAAAGACTTGTATTCCCTTCATTTTTAACCAGATTATATGAAGACTTATATTCACTTCAAATTTCATCAAATTTTCAGAAGACTTACACTAACTTCAATTTTAACCAGATTTTCTGAAGACTTGTATTAACTTCAAATTTATCAGATTTTCTGAAGACTTGTATTCCCTTCAATTTTAACCAGATAATCTGAAGACTTATATTCATTTCAAATTTCATCTAATTTTCTGAAGACTTATATTCATTCAAGTTTCACCGGATTTTCTGAAGACTTATATTCACTTCAAATTTCATCAGATTTTCTGAAGACTTATATTCACTTCATATTTCATCCGATTTTCTGAAGACTTATATTCACTTCAAATTTCATTCGATTTTCTCAAGACCTATATGCCCTTCAAATTTCATCAGATTTTTTGAAGACTTGTATTCACCTCAATTTTAACCAGATTTTCTGAAGACTTATATTCACTTCAAATTTCATCAGATTTTCTGAAGACTTATATTCACTTCAAATTTCATTTTCTGAAGACTTGTATTCACTTCAATTTTAACTAGATTTTTATTATTTTCAAATTTCATCTTATTTCTGAAGACTTATACTTCAAATTTCATCTAATTTTCTGAAGATTTATATTCACTTCAAGTTTCATCAGATTTTCTAAAGACTTATATTCACTTCAAATTTCATCAGATTTTTTGAAGACTTATATTCTATTCAAATTTCATCAGATTTAGTGAAGACTTATATCCATATTAAATTTCATCAAATTTTCTGAAGACTTGTATTCACTTCAATATTAACTAGATTTTCTAAAGACTTGTATTAACTTCAAATTTCATCAGATTTTCTTAAGACTTGTATTCCCTTCAATTTTAACCAGATTATCTGAAGACTTATATTCACTTCAAATTTCATCAGATTTTCTGAAGACTTGTATTCACTTCAATTTTAACCAGATTTTCTAAAGACTTATATTAACTTCAAATTTCATCATATTTTCTGAACACTTATATTCACATCAAATTTCATTAGATTTTCTAATTTAATTAATCATATCCCGACTCTATTTCTCATTTCCTCGCGCATCGAATTCCGAAACACTTTCATAATTAACTTACAAACCTCGATCCAACGTCGAATGTATTTTCAAAACCTTTTTCATAATAAAATCCAAGTTTTTATGTCGTTGGACGCTAGGCCAATTATTTAAAAACCTGTCCTAAATGAACTCTTAGTCTTTAAGTCGTTGGACGCTAGACCAATTGCTTAAAGACTTCTGAATAACGTGGAACTTATTTCACCTCACTCTTTCATAAGAAAATCTTTTTGGGTGATAGACGAATCGTCTAAGCATTAGCTCCTCGGGTTGGTTTTTAGTATTTGAATCATAAGACGTTAGTCCTATTGTTCGGTACTTTTTCACTCACTTAAAAACAATTCAACTCACTGAATTCCTTTTTCGCTCATATGCGATCATAAAACTCTTTTCTTACAAAGAGTGTGCAATAGCCATTTCAAACACGAACGAGGACTTAAGCTTTTCAAACAAACTAAACAAGTCCAAGTTCAAGTATTCGAAATGTCTAATGCACGATTTTTCTTATAAAATCAACACAACCAACTTAAAACATTTTTGAGAGGAACTAGGGAGTTTTGACTTTCCCATTGCACAAGGGAATACGTAGGCACACGGTTTCGAAACCGTATCAAACTCAAAATAATAATAAACAAATCCTTTTCTCCTTTTTATGCATAACTTAGCAATAAACACACACAAATATTTTGAACTAAACGGGTCTCATCGAGTACGATGGATGTAAGGGGTGCTAATACCTTTCCCTTGCATAACCGACTCCCGATTCCATGTCTTTTGGTCACGTAGACCGCCTTATCCGCATCTGTGGGGGTTTTATCTATATTTTCCCGTTCTTTTTAGAACAAATAAAATTAGGTGGCGATTTCACTAGTTTTCGAAATTTAAATGATTTTTGAAAATAGAGTTGCTTCAGTGTGTGTATCATCTTTTTGAAGCAACTTTGTAAACATATTATTTGTTTTGTAAACTCTGATTTAGTTTCTTGAGATACTACTTATAGTCGTGATTCTCAAGAAGTCTTTGACAAGTTGTCATTGAGGTTGTAATCAAAGTTTTGATTAATGGATTAAGTCCTTATTGAGAAGGAAAAATCACCTTGGTGGGTGGACTGCAGGTAGCTTTGTTAACAGTGAACCATGACAAAATCCTTGTGTTTTTTAATCATTGTTGCATCTTATCTGTTTGAGTTATTGGGTGAGTAAAAAGTTCAATCTAGAAACCTAATTCAAACCCCATTCTTTCTTGTGTTTCGTTGCACCTTCATTTATCTAAGTCATAATGACGTTGGGGGAATTCACTTGCATTCAAGAAATTGCCTAAAATTTATGGATACAACATCACCTTCAATACAAGAGGTTAATCCCTCATTAGTATAAAAAAACTTCATCAACATTGGAAATTCATACATCTTTAGCTCCCCCTGAAGCTTTTATATACCCACTAGTTCAACCACTTAAATCCCCTAATGGTTATGACTACACCTTTAATTAGGAAACAAATGGTCATAATAATACATGACATCATGTAACAAGTCTCAAAACAACTCACTAATATTTTTAACCTCATGGTTTACAATGAGGTTCAATAAGACATAGATTTGGACGCGAAACAATAAAATTCTATTGACAACTTAGCCACCTTCAACTTCTAATTGGTTAAGAAAACAAAGGTTGATAAATATTCTTAACTCATAATGAGTCAATGAATTCAATGATATGACCTTCACAAACCCAAAAGACTTTTATAAAACATGTAAATTATACTCCTTATAGGTATCCTCGTAGTAATTTTCCATGGTTATTCTTATAATAGTCTAGTATTAAGTTTGGGCAAATACTTATGATGAAAAGGACATACGAAGCAATAAATTAAATTGACATGTCACAAGTTATGTATTTTTGTAAAGATTTGCATGCAAGCAACATTAGCAAGAACATTGAGGCCATATGTGGATTATTTGACTTGATAACAATGTGCTTACTTTTAAGTTTTCATCTATATCATATAATCCTACAGCTACCCGCCAAGACCTTATGTGCCAGTACCAACCCTTGTGAATTTAACTTTACCAATACTAGTAGGTTGTTATATTAGTGAATGTCTGCGTATAAATCATTCATTATTTAGCCTTTTATTTTTAGGTAGAATTGGTAGTTTGAGTTTTGTTTTAGTAACATTATACTACATTTTGTGCAAATTTGATTTTCAAGATAAAAAGACAGAACGTAAACATATTTAGACCAAAACTCAAACAATTGGAATGCTTGAAATTCAGAGCAAAATAGAGTTTGAAAAACCATAAAATTAGAACGGATTAGTAAGAAACACAACTAAGTCTTGTTGGAAAATATATCTATGTTATTGTTGGTAACAATTATTTTCATCAGTGTATTTTGATGATTTGTTTCATTTTTTATATTTTTGAATTATCCTTTATTTTTAATTTGATTTTATAGATATATCATAATTTGATTTTATCATTCATTGTAGTATTATATCCAGGTATATCCCTTACACTCAATTAAGTTGAATCCATTGCAATGTTATTTTAGCTTTAAAAAATTGGTCAAATTCAAAATATGAGTACATTGAATCACTAGTTGGAAGCCATAAAACAAAGTGTTTTTTGACGCTTGATTCAAATCATAGCCTTGGATGATTTGAATTAAGAATTAAGTTGGAATTTAGAATTTGACACTGTAATAGTTATTTGAATCAAGAATGTGTATGATTCAAATCAAAGACACCTTGATGTTAATCGCAACAATGGATGATTCAAATCATTATTAAATAAATTATTTTGAAAATAAATTTTAGTTGTGTGATTCAAATCATGCAATTTCTTGATTCGAATGACATTATAAAAATCATGATCCAAATAAAAAACAAACACATATTACCACCTTGATTTAAGTCATTATTTTATTTATTTCAAATTATAAGTGTATAATCTTACTTAAATCAATTGCCCAGTTTCTCACTTATTTGGTGCCTTATCTCTAGAACCAATATAAACCATTTTTTCATTCTCTATAAAAAATTACAATAACGGAAATAATAAAAGAATCCACATTTTCACAAATTTAAAAAACTCATGAGTGATATTATATAAAACTTCATAGTGTGTTTATTGAGTTAGTCATGTTTAGAAGTTGTGTGAGATTATTTAGATCAACAATTATCTTCAACCTTGATCCATAAAACCCCATTTTTGTGGATCTCAACTCTAAATATCGAGTATGTGTGGATGTAAGGTAAATTAGGGAATCTGATATTTTTTTGAAGTTTTTTATGTGCTTCAGATTAAATAAACAATTTTGTGATTATGGTGTTTGGAGTCTGACTTCCAACAAATAAAATGATTATTTTATTTTACATTGAATACTTCTGCAGAACCAAGTGAAAATTAATGTAGAGTGATGTTGAGAGTTTCTAAGATCCTTCAGTAGAACAAAGACTCAAACAAGGGAATTGTTGCACCGTATGCTAGTGCGGGACAGCAATTTCTGGACAAATGACCTATAACTCTAAGTATTAGGATGTCCAAAACTGAGACCAACCGCTCAAAGGATTTTGAGTATCCCTTTAAGAGCCGTTTCTTGGAGTATACTTTTGGAAATATTATCTCCACGTAGGTCGCTTGCGTGATGATAATATTTGTTAAAAGGGGATCTGAGACTCCGAGAAACATTTAGCCAAAAAACATTAGAACCATCCAGTATGTGGATTTGTTGGGTAGACGTCGAAACCATGGCCGACCGTCCTTTTAAACCCTTATTTGTTTAACTTTACATATGATTTTGCGTGTAACATCAATATGTATCGCATCACATTGGATTCTTACATGCATTACCATCACATTGCATTCTTACATGCATCACCGTCATATGGAATTCTTATATGTATTACCATCATGTTGCATTCTTACATGTGTTACCATTACATTACATTTGTATTCTTTAATGCATTATCATGCATTCCATTTTCATCAGAAAAACTCATTTCATCTCTTCTGTCCAGAAATATCAAACTGTCTACTCGAAGCACGTTCAGAACTCCAAGGATGTCTCAGAGGGCTATAGACGAGCTTCAACATGGTCAGGAACTATTGAAGGCAGAAGTTACTCATTTGAAAAGTCAGATGAGCTTGGTCATGGATCTCTTGCAAGTTGTGCTGAAAAGGGAATGCAACACCACACCAATTTCCGCAAACTTGGTTACCGCTCTATCATCTGGTGTGCTTATGAGTCAAGGACATCCACACGTAGAGAACTCTCCAGTTCAAAATCATCCTACTGAGCATCATCCTCGGCCTTCACCTTCGGAGATTCCTCGACAACAGCAATTGCTTACTTCCCGATCGAAGAACAATGAGCCAAATATGCATATTAATCCGCATTACCGTTGATATGCTCAACATGATATTCAGTCAATCCCGATATCATATTCTCAACTTTTGCCTTACTTGATTCAGAGTGGTGTTGTGATACCAAGGGAATTGAAGCCGGTACCAGGGGTCGCTAAAGCTTGGTTTGATGAGAGTGTCAGATGTGCTTTTCATGCTGACTCTGCAGGACATGAAACTGAGTTTTGTTTCGCCTTCAAATGCAAGGTTCAGGAGCTAATTGATGACAAGATTTTGTCATTCAAACAGAATGATTCGAGTTTAGACATTTTGGTTTCAAATTCTGATGATAGCAGTCTCGAGGGATTTCTAAAACTCGTTGGGACAATTGTTTGCCAAAATGGAGTTGAGACTCTGCAGAATTGTCAACAGTGAAGTGGACCAAGCGATCACTTCAGAAAATGCGGTAACCTTCAGCAAAGATATCTCAAGTTCTAGAAAGGGGAAGTCAGCTGCAACACCAACTCATGATACTCCATTACCGTCTTTCAAGTCTTTGCATCAACAACTTTTGTCTGATCTTCCTCAATTTCAGAGTCGGAACTCTCAAAATCAAACTGTACCTTAGAATAATCTGGAAAGAAGGGAGGCTCCTCTTGATTCAATTCCAGTGACCTACGGTCAGCTTCTGCCATATCTGGTTCAAAGTTCATTGGTGGTTCCTAAATTTCTTAACCCACCAAAGTTATTCCCGCCTGGTTATGATCATAATGCGCGATGTGGATACCATGATGGAACAGTAGGCCACTCAACAGAAGACTGCAACGCTTACAAAGCCAGGGTTCAACAGTTGATCGACCAGAAGTACTTGACTCTTCAAGGAGGGATTCTATTTGTGAATGGCAACCCGATACTCAAGTGAGCACCAAGACCACTAAAATTCATCTGAATCAACAAGTCAAGACAGAGCTCAAGTCTCCTCAACAACGACAGTCTTTTATTTCTTTACTACATTTTCATGTGTATCTTGTTTAATTGTTTAAACTTTGTTTGCATGTAGAAACTTGTTGGTTTTTATCTTAATGCAATGAGTATGTTTGTCTTGAAATAATCCATTCGTTGTCACTCAATCCATTCGTTATCACTCTTTAAATGATTTGCGAGCATTTTGATACCAACGTTACCGAATCTTTCGCCTAGGCAAAGATCGGAGGGAGGATGACGATAATTGAAAAAACGCTAGATCTCTAAATGTATGTTCTTGAGTAGAACCCTGCTAACGATGTACAGGCCTTGTTTTAAATCCCTAAACACCGGAGTTATAAGGGAGATAGACCCTCGTTAACCCCCTTCGAGCCTTGAAGTAGGAGTTTCTTTTCTCGCTCGTAAAACCCTCATTTTTTCAACCTGTATGGTAGTGTTCAGTTAATCTGATCGAGCGTTCAGAACTCATCAAGAGAGTGTGCATCAAAGGATACAACAATGGCTATCCTTCAAAAGGTTGAGAAAGGTCAAAACCACAGTAGTCGACCTCCATCTATCAATAGTGTGCATCAAAGGAGAATGATACCACACGGGTATCTCTCGCACATCAGAAGGTCGATAGATGACGACACCGCAACTGTTACCCTTCATCTACCCAAGGATTCAGACGATCACCATCACTTTTAACAAATCAAAGGTTGTGTATAGATCCATGACTTTTTCAAAAAAAAAATGAATAGAAAAAGACAAAAAGCCCGCTAAGACGAAACTTAGTAATAAGTCGCTTAGGTAAAAGTCAGGCAAGATTTGGGAAAGCAGAAATCCCGAAATGCATTTTCAAAGAAATTCCCAACAAAGAACAAGTCGTGTGGTTAGACACCAAAAGATAAAAGTTAGTGATTGTCCAAGAAATCTCGTGTTGGTTCCACAACCATCATAACGCCTCTCGAGAGATGAGGGCTCGTATCAAGATAGTTGAACTTAGGACTGAAGTACATCATGGAGAATGGGCGGGCACCAAATATTTTCAGCCTAAAAATCTTTTTTCTAAAAAAACCGTGAACCAAGCCACGTTACAACCCTCAAAAGTCCTAATTGAAGCGTGGGTTAATTCAAAAGCATAAAACAAAGAGATCGCGTTTACCTGACTCCTACAGTGTGTGTTAAGTATTTGTGTTGGTATCATATGCTCGTCTTATCTTTCAAAAAGAAAGTTTTCAGTGTTGCACTCTAAAAGTGTTTCACTCGCTAAAAAAAAGGTCATAATGTTTTTCATACAAAACTTCAAGACGCATAAATGTTGCATTATAATTGTCATAATAAACACTCTTCTACATGTAGAACAATTATTTGACATTAAAGAAGTTCTCATAATGAACATCAATGAAGAGTCTAACCTTGTCCAAAAGAAAGACTTGATCATTTCTTTGTATCAAGGGGCAGGACGTTTGAGGATTCCGTTGAGCATATCACAAGTTGTCTTCTCAAGATTCTGTTAACTAGGGGGCAATCAAGTCGAAATTCAGTTTCTCAAATTTTAGCCAATTTGGGGTAGATCCTTAAAGAGCAATCAGCAGATGATTTGGTCCTTCTCAAAGAGCGGTTAGCCTGGGACAACCGTCGTTCCATGATTCAGTCAACTTGAAGAAAATACCTCGAGACGTGGAAGTCTCTCCAAGGCTATAAAGTGGGGCATTTCACTCTAATCTCTGCAGAACTAATCACCTCACATGTTGTCTGACTAAAGCAATTACTTCAAGACGTCGAAGCCGTCCAAAAAGCTCTCATTCCATCAAGATAGTTACTCATATGTTGTCTGATTAAAGCAATTACTTCGAGACGTAGAAGTCTCTCCAAAGCTCATCCTGGGGCAGGTCTACCCTATGTTTGCATAGCCAAATATTCAGATGAAGTCAATCTGAGGAAACAACTTGAGACGTAGAAGTCTCTCCAAGATTCATTCTAAAGCAAGCTTGCTGAAAAGATTCATTTAATCTGAAGAAATTACTTTGAAGAATCTTTAAAACTCCTATCGAGGCATGATATTCCCATATCAGAATATCCAGTTCCTTTGAGATGCTGACGATCAGTATTGCTTCAGAATACAGGATGCCGGGGCACTCCTTTTCAGGAAAGATTTTTCGAAGGTCTAACATACCGGGGCATGTCAAGATCCTGAAGACGAGACATCTCTTGATTGCAAAGGCAACTGCATTCCCACACATGGGGCACTCCTCTAATCATTATCTGATCAAATCAGAATTTTGTTATTCTTCCTTCTATAAGAATTAGCATTGCAGCCCTTCCAGCGACAATTCAACATATGAAGCTTGGTCAATCATCTTATTGTGCCATTTTTCTTCTATCCTTCGAACCAGAGATGTCGAGGATTCAGTTTGATAGCCAATACATCAACCAGTATATTCACGCATCAATTCATTCATTCATTCATGTCATATCACAATATATTCATGCATGAACCTCCGCCAGAATTTGGGATCTGTTCAGACTGAAGTTGAACGCAGGCCCCGAAGACTATTTCTCAAATGACAATTTAGTTTTTTCTCCCCAGTGCAAGTTGAACGCTTGGTTGAAAGATAAATCAGCAGTGGCGTAAACTCTCAAAATAATCTCTTCCCCAGAGAAGTGATTGATCATCCCCAGTGAACTCTTGTGTCAACGGAATTTTCCACTTGGATCTCTCCAGTGTTGTTCCCCACAGAGTTAGTTTTAGAAGTTTTCTCCATCGAAGCTTCATCTGCTCCCCAAGTGAGCCTTCTCCTGTAGGGATTACCATTTCAATGCTGTTATTCTCAACCAAAATCTGTTCAAATTCTTGCATATAACAATCTCTCATGCATTCCTCACTTATTCAACAAAAGTATGCGTCTACCAGGTGAGATGTTTAAAGGATCTCGGAAGATCTGTTAAGACATCAAATTGTCTAAACATGTCAGTACATGTTATTGCTATTGCATTGGAAGATTTATCCACGGTGGAAACATATATTCCCCTTACATGGTGTTGAACTTGATTCCTATCTCCCTAATGGAGTTACCTATGGCTTATTGCAACTCATTGCTAGCTCAATAGCTACGAGACAAAGTGATGATTTTTCAACGTTAAAATGATTCAGCATATCTGTATATGCTTGTTACATCCTTCTGTCATCAAGGTGGTAGCTTGTCAACTGTTGGGGCATTCTGTTAATGCATTTCAGAAATTGCTATCTTTCCTTCTACAAGGATTAACGTGGATCCTTTCAAGTGGAAGATCGACGTTCAGAAACCGGTGCATTATCTGCATGATGCATTTGAATTTTTCCTCTTCCAACAGTATCAGGAAATCATATACTCTTTGCATTAAAACATTAAAAAAATCATCATGCATATCATATCATGCATATCATACTCATCCATTAGCTCCGGCTAATTCTTTTGCAGGTTTTTCTAGCTGAAAATGTAAATATCCTCGTAAGGATCAAATTGAAGGAATAGTTCTCAGACGACAAAATTATCCTCTTTTCTCCAGCATAAGTGGTATACTGTATGGATCTCAACAACTGATGGTTTCCCCAATCGAAATCTCTTCCCTAGCGAAACAATCGTCTTTCAAATAAATTTTAATGTCAGCAAATTGTCAACCAGGAATCCCCAATGAAGTTTTCCACATGGTTTTCTTACGGAGTTTCCCCAGCGAAGCTTAATTTACTCCCAAGTGAGTCTCCTTCAGAAAGGATTACCATAACATTTCTTGGTATTTTCAAGATTTCTTTCAGACAAGAATCTTCTCAGCAAATTCTATTAGCAGTGACTTTTGCAATTTTGTTTCTCTGAGCTATTCTCGGAAAACTACATTGAACTTCTGGTGTGTTTATTTCCCCAGTAAGTTTTCAAATACTCAAAAAATAAATGTCCACCAGGTAGGATGTTTATTCAATCTCAGGATATTTCTCCAACTCAGACGTTGATCCACATATCCACTTGCTACAACGCATTGTCTATACAATGCCGACAAATTGAAGCTCATTACCCTAGAAGTTTTTCAGTCGCAGGTGCTGAATCTGATTCTTCTATTACCGGTAAAGCTATCTGCATACGAATTGAAGATCTTGTCAACTCAGAAGTTGTTCAACATGTCTGTACATGTTCAGTAAGATCTCTCATCAGTAGAAACATCAGAAATAAAGATTTACCGACTTCATGAACATCTATATCACACCAGTGTGCTGGATATTGTTTTGTTTATCCCCAGAGAATTGTATTCTCAGGTGCACTATTGAATTTGTTCTGCTGGTAACTCGGAAGTTACATGGTCAAGACATTCAGCATGCAATGGCTCCTCGCACCTTCGTGCACAATAATTCTGATATTGTTCTAGCCATGTATCTTCGTTAAAGTTTGCGGGTATTCTTTAACTCTTTGGGATCTTCAGACAGTTTCTCAACTTCATCTTCGTTAAGGTCTGCGGGTATTTCCTTAACTCTTCGGGATTTTCTGACAAATTCTCAATTATATCTTTGTTAAAGTTTGCGGGTATTCTTTAACTCATTGGGATCTTCAGACAGTTTATCAATTTCATCTTCGTTAAGGTCTGCAAGTATTCCTTAACTCTCTGGAATTTTCTGACAAGTTCTTAATCATATCGAATTCTTAATCCATTATTTTTATTTGTCGCTTGAGAAGTTCGGTTTTCTTCTCATAGCATTTTCGTTAAGACATCCTATGATGGCTTAATCTATTATATTTCTTGTCGCTTGAGAAGTTCGGTTTTCTTCTCATAACATTTTCGTTAAGACATCCTGAGATGGCTTTAATCTATTGTATTTCTTTTCGCTTGAGAAGTTCGGTTTTCTTCTCATAGCATTTTCTTGTTTTTCTTTATCGCTTGAGAAGTTCGGTTTTCTTCTCATAGCATTTTCATTGTTTTTCTTTATCGCTTGAGAAGTTCGATTTTCTTCTCATAGCATTTTCGTCAAGACATCCTGAGATGGCTTAATCTATTGTTTTTCTTTGTCGCTTGAGAAGTTCGGTTTTCTTCTCATAGCATTTTCGTTAAAACTTGATGTTTATTCGCTCATTTTGGTACTCGGTTATCCCCAGTGTTGTTGAGATCTCCTATTTTTTCTCAATTGTTACTGATGTTGTTGAGGCATTCTGTCGATGTTTAGCAAGTTTTTCTCCTCAGGTGTTTCTTCCTTGGCTCTGTAGTCAAGATATCTTATCTGCTTTCTCTTGTGGCATTGGTTTCCCGCATAGGGCAAATTTTTGGGGTTCTCTGGTATTCAATCCTCTTCCCCCTTGAACGTTCGAAATCTGTCAATCTCTCTCACTTATCAAGTTTAAGATGATTGAATAGGGGCAACTGTCGCACCCCAAAATTTACCCTATGGTTATTCACATCCTTTTTTCTCTAAACGATTACAACGGATGCTTCCTACGGAAAGCCATATCAATCCCTCAAAATTCAGTTGTTGGGTCTTAAAAGTGCTTTTAATAGATAGTACGTGCTCTAAGCTTTCCAACGATACCAACTATGCCTAAATCGGAGTTACGGTTGCAAAGATATGACCAAAACAATTTTCAGAAAATCACCTTTTGTTTTTGTACAGTATGTGTCGACGCATAAGCTCATGTGTCGGCTCATAGCTTAAAATTTTCAATTTTTCATACATTATGTATTGATGCATAGACCTATGTATTGATGCATACATGTTATGTATTGATGCATACATGTTATGTATTGATGCATAGACCTATGTATTGATGCATACATTTTATGTATTAATGCATACATGTTATGTATTGATGCATAGACCTATGTATCGATGCAAAATGGCATGTATCGACACAAAAGGCATATGAATCGACGCATGGATATATGTATTGATGCAAGATGGCTTTTAAACCCTTTTGTTTGGACTCAACGAACGTATGAGTCGACTCATGCTCATTTGAATCAAAGTTGTGGATTGGAATTATGGATTGATTTGAAATCAGAATTGAACGCATGTTCTAATCAACACTTCATCATGGTTTGTCTTAACCATTAATGCTATTTTATGGTAAATTTGGTTTTCAACTTACGTTTACAAGTACTACGGCGAAGGATGAGTGCGATTAAAACATTTTTATTTCTTTCTTTTGTTTGAGGCTTATTGATCAAGTTCAAGTTTCGAATTAAATTTGGATTCATTGGTTGAGTTTCAAAAGTGACTACGGAAGGGAATTTGCTTGTTCTGTCGTCTTAGTCATTATTTTCAGTTGCGAACATCAGAATTTTGTTTCGATCTCAAAGAAACATCAGAATTGTGTTTCGATTTCAAAGATTCATGGTTCCAACAAAATTCATTCAAATTTTATTATGGAAGTTGCAAGTTTGTTACAAGTTTCCTACAATTTACAAAGGAACTAAGTGCGGAGATTTTACAATGCAAATTCAAATAATTCCTAATCTAATCTTAAGATTCCTAGCGAATTCTCCGATGCTTCTCGCAAGGCTTCCAATTCTGTTGCTTTATTTGCTTCTTCATGGTTAATCTCCCATCTTTGAGCCATTCTCCTCACATTGTTCATGAAACAAAAATGAACATGGTTAGCAATTATAATAAAAAAGATAAACAAGCATTTCAAGAAGATTTCTACTCGTTTCAAGGCTCATCATTAGGGTAAGATTAAGGAATCAGGTTTTAAGAGTTTTAATCGTGTTCAAGCAATCAAGCCTCAGAACTTTAAAGTTCTTTCATCGGCCATAACCTCCTTTTGCAAATCACAAACCAGGTTTGGTTCACAAAAGGGAGGTGTAACTTAGCAAACATCATAGCTACTACCAACAGTGCAGTTTCAAAGGAAATATGTTCAAGCCCAATAGCTATAAAACCATCAGTGCAGAAAGTATGTTCAGCCCAAATTCAAAAGCCAAAAAGAATCATGGTTATCAGCACAGGCAGTATAGTTATCAGTGTAGCAGAACACATAACAGGCAGCAGGAGAAGACAGAACACCAAAATGCCAAAACAATAAAGCCAATTGAGAAAAGCAAAAGCAAGTTGGCTAAAAATGGGAGAGTTATAGCAGCAGACAAAGCATAGCAGACAGCAGAATAGCAGCAGGGAGTATCAGAAAAAGAAATTTTAAGTTCCAACACAAAACTGGGGGTGCTACCAAGGCATAAGAAAAATGAGCCAGCAACAGACAACAAGATGATGATGATAAAGGCAACCAAGTTCCATAACAACAGTTCCAAAATAACCAAAAACCAATTCACCAAAAACCAGAAAAACTTAGCATAATATCTGTTCAGAAACAAGAACCATAAACTGACCCAGCATAATATCTGTTCCAAACAAGAACCAAAGAAAGCCAACTAGCAACCTATTTGTTCAAAACCAGAAGCAGAAAACCCTCGGTTCCAAACCAAAAAAAAGCCATTGTTCCAAGAAGCAAGATATCCAAACCAAAACCCATAAAGCAGAAGCAAGCTACCATTGCTCCAAAACAGAACCAGAAGCCACAAACGAGCAATATCAGAACAATCATAAAAACCCTACACATGTTCATCATCTTCCTACACTAACCCTTCAGAAAAGCCTCGAGAGAGGTTAAGAGACACAAATTTCACGAGAAGAACAGTTAGGGTCGGAATGAGTTAACCTGAAACAAGCCCAGGGCAGCATCTTTGTCGTCGAATCCTCCAGTATCACCTTAGATAGGTTGATTCGACACCGCAAGCACCAAATCCTTCACTGTGTGCACCAGAAATCTCGATCGGAGCACCAAACCATCAAGAATCTGCAAAAGTTAGAGCCGGATAGTTAAAGAGGAGACGAAGACGAATCGAAAAGTGAAAGAAAGTTTGCAATCGGAGCAGAAAAGCGAAACTCCGCCGCTGTCGCCGCCTTGAGGAGATATCTGGCACGACGGCTTCCTCGTTCTCCATGTTCAGGTGTACACGTAATCACCACCATCATTGTTTCCGGCGAGGCAGTGATGTAGAACAGCGGCAGCAACGAAAGAACAGAAGCATGCAAGGCGGGTCGTAGAGCAACGAGAGAGAAAGAAGAAGTAGGAGATTGAAACTGAGTTTTCATGTTTAAGCAAATCGTGTCCCTTTTCTTTTTTTAATTTTAATTTATTTATTTACTTAGTTTTTATTACTTATTTATTTATTTACTTAGTTGTAATAGTAATTTTAATTGATAATAATGGAGAGACAATCTTTGATTCTGGAGTCACCGGTGGTTGACACTTGTCCCACCGGGAAAGATAAGATTTTCATGATTTCCTGCGCGCTCACTCATCCTTCTTTATCGTGCACCCTCAACTGATAATTGTCAGATCATAATTTCCGTCATCCAACGCATCATATGTGCACGCCCTTGGTGCACCATTCTGAGGTAGCTACATGGGATTCTGCAAGTATTCTTGGGCCGCCCTTTATTTGGGCTTTCTATCTGTCCACACCCCCCAGATCGCTCCAAAGTTCAGGCTATTTCTAAACTCTACTCTTTAATTAATTTATTCAATTTAATTATGCAAATAATTTATTTTTGTGTGATGTACTAGATAATAATTAGTTCTGATAGTTTTTATTTGGTGATATATCGATTAAACTATTAGTTGATTTTTCATCAAACAGAAAAAATCGTTTCTAATAATTATTTAAATTTCTAATTGTATTGTGTGATAATTGTCTATTTATTCGGTATTTATCCACCATTGTACACTTCGCACATAACCAACATTAAAATTAATCTGACTTTCCTTTGATTGGCTCATAAGCCGATTTCTTAAAGGGTCTCATAGTTGGGGATGGGCATGGCCATCCTCACGAGGTTAATTAAAGCCCTTGTTGCTTTAATTAATCATAGCCCGAAAATAACATTGGTCTATATACCAATTTTCCATGCACCAGGGTCTCATAGTTGGGGATAAGAGCACTTATCCTCATGAGGTTAATTAAGTCCATATACTTAATTAATCATAACCCGACTCCATTTCTCATTACCTCGCGCATCGAATTCCGAAACACTTTCATAATTAACTTACAAACCTCGATCCAACATCGAATGCATTTTCAAAACCTTTTTCATAATAAAATCCAAGTTTTTAAGTCGTTGGACGCTAGGCCAATTGTTTAAAAACTTGTCCTAAATGAACTCTTAATCTTTAAGTCGTTGGACGCTAGACCAATTGCTTAAAGACTTCTGAATAACGTGGAACTTGTTTCACCTCACTCTTTCAATATAAAATCTTTTTGGGTGATAGACGACTCGTCTGAGCATTAGCTCCTCGGGTTTCTAGTATTTGAATCGTAAGACGTTAGTCCTATTGTTCGGTACTTTTTCACTCACTTAAAAACAATTCAACTCACTCAATTCCTTTTTCGCTCATATGCGATCATAAAACTCTTTTCTTACAAAGAGTGTGCAATAGCCATTTCAAACAGAACGAGGACTTAAGCTTTTCAAACAAACTAAACAAGTCCAAGTTCAAGTATTCGAAATGTCTAATGCACGATTTTTCTTATAAAATCAACACAACCAACTTAAAACATTTTTGAGAGGAACTACGGAGTTTTGACTTTCCCATTGCATAAGGGAATACATAGGCACACGATTTCGAAACCGTGCCAAACTCAAAATAATAATAAACAAACCCTTTTCTCCTTTTTATTCATAACTTAGCAATAAACACACACAAACATTTTGAACTAAACGGGTCTCATCGAGTACGATGGATGTAAGGGGTGCTAATACCTTCCCCTTGCATAACCGACTCCCGATTCCATGTCTTTTGGTCACGTAGACCGCCCTATCCGCATCTGTGGGGTTTTATCTATATTTTCCCGTTCTTTTTAGAACAAATAAAATTAGGTGACGATTTCACTAGTTTTCGAAATTTAAATGATTTTTGAAAATAGAGTTGCTTCAGTGTGTGTATCATCTTTTTGAAGCAACTTTGTAAACATATGATTTGTTTTGTAAACTCTGATTTAGTTACTTGAGATACTACTTATAGTCGTGATTCTCAAGAAGTCTTTGACAAGTTGTCATTGAGGTTGTAATCAAAGTTTTGATTAATGGATTAAGTCCTTATTGAGAAGGAAAAATCACCTTGGTGGGTGGACTGCAGGTAGCTTTGTTAACAGTGAACCATGACAAAATCCTTGTGTTTTTTAATCATTGTTGCATCTTATCTGTTTGAGTTATTGGGTGAGTAAAAAGTTCAATCTAGAAACCTAATTCAAACCCCATTCTTTCTTGTGTTTCGTTGCACCTTCATTTATCTGAGTCATAATGACGTTGGGGGAATTCACTTGCGTTCAAGAAATAGCCTAAAATTTATGGACACAACATCACCTTCAATATACAAGAGGTTAATCCCTCATTAGTATAAAAATCCTTCATCAACATTGGAAATTCATACATCTTTAGCTCCCCCTGAAGTTCTATATACCCACTAGTTCACCCACTTAAATCCCCTAATGGTTATGACTACACCTTTAATTAGGAAACAAATGGTCATAATAATACATGACATCATGTAACAAGTCTCAAAACAACTCACTAATATTTTTAACCTCATGGTTTACAATGAGGTTCAATAAGACATAGATTTGGACGCGAAACAATAAAATTCTATTGACAACTTAGCCACCTTCAACTTCTAATTGGTTAAGAAAACAAAGGTTGATAAATATTCTTAACTCATAATGAGTCAATGAATTCAATGATATGACCTTCACAAACCCAAAAGACTTTTATAAAACATGTAAATTATACTCCTTATAGGTATCCCCGTAGTAATTTTCCATGGTTATTCTTATAATAGTCTAGTATTAAGTTTGGGCAAATACTTATGATGAAAAGGACACACGAAGCAATAAATTAAATTGACATGTCACAAGTTATGTATTTTTGTAAAGATTTGCATGCAAGCAACATTAGCAAGAACATTGAGGCCATATGTGGATTATTTAACTTGATAACAATGTGCTTACTTTTAAGTTTTCATCTATATCATATAATCCTACAGCTACCCGCCAAGACCTTATGTTCCAGTACCAACCCTTGTGAATTTAACTTTACCAATACCAGTAGGTTGTTATATTAGTGAATGTCTGCGTATAAATCATTCATTATTTAGCCTTTTATTTTTAGGTAGAATTGGTAGTTTGAGTTTTGTTTTAATAACATTATTCTACATTTTGTGCAAATTTGATTTTCAAGATAAAAAGACAGAACGTAAACATATTGAGACCAAAACTCAAACAATTGGAATGCTTGAAATTCAAAGCAAAATAGAGTTTGAAAAGCCATAAAATTAGAACGGATTAGTAAGAAACACAACTAAGTCTTGTTGGAAAATATATCTATGTTATTGTTGGTAACAATTATTTTCATCAGTGTATTTTGATGATTTGTTTCATTTTTTATATTTTTGAATTATCCTTTATTTTTAATTTGATTTTATAGATATATCATAATTTGATTTTATCATTCATTGTAGTATTGTATCCAGGTATATCCCTTACACTCAATTAAGTTGAATCCATTGCAATGTTATTTTAGCTTAAAAAAATTGATCAAATTCAAAATATGAGTACATTGAATCACAAGTTGGAAGCCATAAAACAAAGTGTTTTTTGACGCCCGATTCAAATCATAGCCTTGGATGATTTGAATTAAGAATTAAGTTGGAATTTAGAATTTGACATTGTAATAGTGATTTGAATCAAGAATGTGTATGATTCAAATCAAAGACACCTTGATGTTAATCGCAACAATGGATGATTCAAATCATTATTAAATAAATTATTTTAAAAATAAATTTTAGTTGTGTGATTCAAATCATGCAATTTCTTGATTCGAATGACATTATAAAAATCATGATCCAAATAAAAAAACAAACATATATTACCACCTTGATTTAAGTCATTATTTTATTTATTTCAAATTATAAGTGTATAATCTTACTTAAATCAATTGCTCAGTTTCTCACTTATTTGGTGCCTTATCTCTAGAACCAAATATAAACCATTTTTTCATTCTCTATAAAAAATAACAATAACGGAAATAATAAAAGAATCCACATTTTCACAAATTTAAAAAACTCATGAGTGATATTATATAAAACTTCATAGTGTGTTTATTGAGTTAGTCATGTTTAGAAGTTGTGTGAGATTATTTAGATCAACAATTATCTTCAACCTTGATCCATAAAACCCCATTTTTGTGGATCTCAACTCTAAATATCGAGTATGTATCGTAAGGTAAATTAGGGAATCTGATGTTTTTTTGAAGTTTTTTATGTGCATCAGATTAAATAATCAATTTTGTGATTATGGTGTTTGGAGTCTGACTTCCAACAAATAAAATGATTATTTTATTTTGCATTGAATACTTCTGCAAAACCAAGTGAAAATTAATGTAGAGTGATGTTGAGAGTTTCTAAGATCCTTCAGTAGAACAAAGACTCAAACAAGGGCATTCTGGTAGGTTGAGTAAAGACCGTTGCAAACTAAACCTTGGAGTATAACTTTAGATCTAGCAAAGAAACCAACTCAATATAAAGTGAAGACCTTGTAAATTTGGAAGTTTTTAGTGTTTTGCTACCACATAAGGGAAATCCATATTAGACTTGTGGTTGTTTATAATTTTGGCTTAAAGTAATTAATGTTGTCTTAATTGTCTTTTGTAACAAAAACTCTTGTATATTAATTTGAATAATAGTGGAACACCTAAATAATTTTTAATAGTTCACCACGTCATGATTGGACTAAGTGTAAAGCAAGGATATGCATGATGAATTAGTATAAACTTGTACAATTTCTTTTTCCCTATCTCTTTTACATTCTAGTATAGATTGACATGACTTGGATTTTATCGATTTCTAGAATCACATATTTGTAGATTCTCATCTTATAGTGATTTATTGTGTAAGCGTAGGTCTATATGTAATAATTCTAGCAATTTGAATATTCTTTTTGGAAATTCTAAATTTTTAATTCTTAATGTTAGATTGACTATTAGAATATCAAATTTATTTAGGACCTTCTAAGTTATTTTAATTTATGATAATCTGATCAAACTCTCAAATCTATTCTAACGTATCTTTTATAAAACTATAATGTCACATTTTTGCTTGTAAAACTATGATTTTTGAAGAAAATGTTTTTGATATTGGCTTAAGGAGAATGTTCTTTTTAACTAGCCTTCCCTTTTAGGTCATTCTACATTCATATTATCCCCCAACATTTAGCCTTAGAGATGGTCTTTTGGTCAAGTCTTGCAACACCAATAGTTGAGAATATATATAGGATTGATCAAAAGGGTGTGTTCAATAAAACTCCATATTCAAAGGTGGAACCAATACAGTTTTAAAATATAAAATTTTGTTTACTTTATATCAATTGATAAAATGAATTTTAGTTATACGAACCAATATTAGATTATTAAGTTAACAAGAGAATAAAAGGTTTTTTTTGGTATGGAACTCGGTGAAACTATAGAATCCATGTAGATACACTTTATTCATATAATAATCAATTTAGATATTTTAATTGACTTTATCTAATTAGAAGTGTGTTAATAAAGTGTTAAGGTTTATGTGCATGAAATGACAACCTAGCCACATGACTCGAAAACTTTAGACATTAGGACTTTATTTAGAAAGTTGACTTATCATGAAGCTTGAAGCATATGAATCTAATATGAGAAAAGGTTAATGAAGAGAAAATAAGCATACCCTTAAATACCTCAAATTCTAAGGTCATCGTAAAGGAAGATGAATATAGTTCCTATGAAAGTCTTCAAAAGAAGAAGAAATATGTTTCTTAGTTAATTGGTACAACAAGACTATAAAAAGATACAAAGAACCATGTCATGAGTGTGCTAAATCCCTGATAGTATTAAACAAATTATCTAAGTTTGGCAAAACATAAGTTCAAGCGAAGAAGTAAATAATGTTTGTTTGATGGAAAGACACAAGCAAAGAGCCTTAGAATGAATACCTATTTCACTTCATTGATATCTAGTGTAGGAGTGTCTAAGAATCTCAAACAAGGTAAGTACATCTTATTGGAAGATCTTCAATATGAGCAAACGAAGATGTATCCAATCATATTACGTTTTTGTTAAATAAGTTTTTTGTTTACTAACATTACTTATTCAACAAGTTAAGTCTTAGATCATCATAATTGGTATGATCGTTCCTCTCTCCTCAATCTTCTTATAGTGTGTCTAATTTATCTTAATTAATAGTATTTTTTATATGTTGCTTATGTGTGATATGTTATCTATCATATATGATAATTTGATTGTGTAATATGTACATATCATATCTCATTGCATCATAAACATATAATCAAATATTTTCATATTCATCAAATATTTTAAAATTTGTATTAAAACAATTTTCCATAAGAATCAAATTTTATTTGCATTAAAATATATTTTTCATTTAAAATTTTAATCAATTTTTCATTCAAATCATAGGCAACCCTGATTCAAATCAAAGAAGAAAATTGCATATCATTCAAATCAAAATATTGTTTACACCGAATCAATATTTGTGATAATTCTCAATGATTCACTTATGTGAACCTAATATGAATCACCAAATAGTTTGATTCGATTCAAAAATAGTTGTTGAGGAGTATTTCTTAATTCTGATTTGAATCGCATAAATACTTGATTCAAATCAAGCGAGATTTAATGTCTAATTTGAATTACCCAATATATTGATACAAATAAATCAAAATTGAAAGTGAAATGTCGAAACCTTTCATATTATAATATCATCCATCCATCCATTCAATTTTAAGTTTCATTTTCCATTCATTCATTTATGCATTCACCCTCTCTCTCTCTCATTCTAAATCTCTAACCTCACATCTTTCATCCAACTTCAGTCATGTAGCACATTAACTGTTCATCATTCAACAATAAAAAGTATTAGAAAGTCATATGAAGCAAGTAAACGCAAACATCCTAGAGAAATACATCAAATTGATGCTTTCCCATGAAACACATGATGCTCCAGAAATACTAAGTTACCAATATGGGGAAAGGTATATTCAACCTTATTAGATATGGCTGCTTGGGTGAAAGTTTCCTTTTGATGATAACACTAAATCCTTATAACAAATTCATTATCTCATTGTTTGGAAATTTTCATTTATTTGTAAGTAGCTTTTTTTAGAATTTTTGCATGAGTTATAATATGTTGAGGTGCCTCGAAGAGTGGTAATGTGACTTGCAGGTTTATAAAAAGTAAAGAGGAATGTATCTTGATTCAAGCAAGATGATCTAAAATCCAAAAAATTTAATAATCAAAAGAATTTGAAGAAAACCCTCTTTGTGACAGCGTTCAATAACAAAGAAGCAAAAAATGGAACTGAAGCTCATGTTCACAATTTATCGATACAAAGGACTTCAAGTTCAACAATCACGATTCATTAGGATATCAAAGATTGTATCCAATAGTTAAGATGAAATCTCAACTACATAACTTCACTTAAGTGCACTAGAGTACACCTATGTGCATCATGTTTCTACCCTACACATGTGGGTACAAGTGGAAGCCTTCATCATACAATGTTCCTTATGCGCAATGAGCATTAAATGCACATGTTTCCAATATCAACTACCTGCACCTAACACCAATACAAAGTTTATCTTTTTGAGGGCACAAACTCAACGGACAAACACCCTCAGCAAACAAACACCCACGACATATAGCAAGGACTTGGGGCAACTGTTTCAGACTAGGCAAAAGACTAATAAGACCAACCTAATCCATGAGCCTAATCCAACTAAAGTGATTAATAGACTAACGTATAATTGGACCTCCAATCCTGAGCATCACATAGGAGCACAATCCAACTCCTCGTCTCAATTGTTGATATACATCCAACAGTCTTCCACACTTCAAAGTCAATCGAGAACAATTTTAGTCATCTTCTTATATAAGAGTGACTTTGAGTAATGCTCATATATTTTTTTCTCATGTTTGTAACAATTTAATCCCTCTTAAATATTGACTTAAATATTTGAATGTTAACCTTAGTGTCATATCTATAATAATCATAAATCATAATCAACATTGCAAGAAATTTTTTCAAAGCGATAATCTCCAACCTCCATCTAGTTATGTTTCAATACAAAATATAACCAGATTGATTTAATTAATGATAAAGATTAATATTATTACCTGAAATTAACTCGAATCATTTTAATTTTTCTCATAATTGAACTGAATTAAATTAGTCATATGTTACACCAATTCTAAAATTTGAATCAAATCGAATTGTTAATAAACATTTATTTTTTTAATTTTTTATTAAAAATTATTTTTGACTATATATTTTGTTTATATGTACTATTTTAAATATATTTCCAAATTTATTAGATGTTATATGGGTCATTAAATTTTATATTAGTTTTTTGAAACCAAACTAATAATTTGATTTGGTAAATTATAATTTAATTTGGCTTATTATGGCTTATTTTAATTATCAAACGATTTTATTTGATTCATTAACAGAAAGAATTTTTTTATACATATTGTTCATTTTATTCAAAAGTGGGAAAAAGAAAAAAATAATAATCTAAGATATAAAGTTTCACCAGCATTAGCTAGCAGAAGAGTGGTGATTTATATAGGAGACTTTGTAAAAGATCGAACGACGTATCCTTATCAGTCATATATTTTGTTAATTAACATAATATGCTACTTATGAAATATCAGAACTAGTCATTCCATAATGAGATGTTCTTTAATATTGTGAAGAATCGCAATATATGATGTAACATATTAACGAACTCTGAGATAAGCTTGATAGTATAGTTGGAGTCAAAATAACACATCAGGTCTTCGATGTCAATTTCCCAAGTCGTACACAAACCATGATACAACGTCATAACCTTTGCATGAAGAATATTGGAATAACTAGCATCACCCGCTAAACCGTGAACCCAAGCACCATCCGCTAATTGAATCAATCCACCAAAACCTGTAATGCCGAACTATCGAGGCTATTGCGATTAACACTCAAACAAATATTACTACCTTTGTATACATTCCACGTGATCATTATTGATGAATGAGACAAATTATGCTTGAGAAATATTTTAGCTAACAAATTAGCGTAATTCACTATGATGAGTTTCAAAGTTAAATGGATATCACTCTATTCGCAAGACACAATTTGTTCCTAGCATGCTACAAACACCAGTGAGCAGACAAAAAGATATGGCCACCATTGATGCCATGTCAAATAAATCATATAAACTATGCCCTAAGAAGAATAGTGGATCCAAGAACCCAATAGATTTCAAAAAACGAGTAGAAAATTCATAGTCTCTCAGACACTGTAGAGTGCTCTCAACGTCCTGATTGCATTCCAAGTAATTGATCTCAATTTCTTTTTCATACTATTATGGATTGGGCCCACACTTGGCCTAAACGTCATACAAGGCCCAATCCAGTAATGCTACATGGAAAGTCCAACAAGACATCTGTTAGACAGGACCAGCCCTTGGCCCTCATTCGGGCAAGATCAGTCCCTGATCGACTGCGAGGAAGGTCCACTATGTGCCCCACATAACGAGGATCGTGGGACAAACGTCACCTCCACGTTCACGTCCAGGACTTATCCTCCACGTTCCCTTCGATGACATCATCACGCACATACCCGTGGAGGACGCTCGCCACGACGTGTCCTCCTCATAGGGCACACAACCAACATCTCTCTGAATATCATGGAGTCCTCCTGATCTTGGAAAGATTGCGTCCAAAACCTCTTTGATATTTCAGGAAATTTAACCCATGATGGAGACCATATGTTGGTCTCCACTACACACGTAGGTCGTGGAAGTCTCCATTTTGGTCTTGCCCAACTAGACCAGTATAGGGACCCTTGCCCAATGTTGAGGGCTATAAATACCCTATTTTACTAGAGGGTCAGGTATTCATTATTTACTCCCACTTTCTACTAGAAACTTTTTGTGAACCTCAGTTTGGCATTAAAGTGTCTTATAGGTACCCCCACCTTCTTCCATCACAGTAGAAGCTCACCAAAGTTGCAGGCCACTAATGATCATCTGATCCAGGTACGATCACCTAGCTCGTGCACGGGTGCTAGGTGCATATCTGCATGGAATTGGCATCCGTCACACTTTTTGACATGCTCTTTAGTGTTTTGTTGCATTGTCGAGCAGTAGTATCTTGTTCGCAGCGCCTTTCACGCCAAGGATATTTCACCTAAGCGTTGGGAGTTGATTCCTTCGTGGATTTCTCGCAAGATGTGGGGAACTTTAGTTTCCTCGATGCACTTTAAAAGTAGGATGGATAGTCCCTGCCTATAGAGCTTATGCTCAACTAAAACGTAGGAGCAAAGCTCAGCGTTTGGTCGCATTGGCTTCTTTTTGGTCAAAAGGTAGTTCCTCTTTGGTGAGGTAATTGAACACTATGATCATCCAATAGGTACTGTCCTCGATAGTGTTCACGCCGAGCGAAGCAACAGGTTTCTCGATGCTCGGGCGAGCAAAGGATTCCTGGATGACAGATATGTTTCCCCTTTCTTTCTTGTGCTTGTGAGTTTTTATAGTACCTTGACCCGAGTATTCTGTTTATGCGGAACATGATTGATCTCCGTGTGGTTGAAACTTTTAATTTTTTATTTAACCAGGTTCAGGTATTCGATGAGGGTGTCATTCTTGGCCTGGTATTCCCCTCGTACTTGGCCTGGTTCCCTCAATGACATGTTCTTCTCGTAAGTCAGACAAACAATGTCTCTCTAAAAATCATAGAGTTCTCTTGATCCCGAAAAGACCGCATCCAACACCTCCCTTATATTTGGTAGTAGTTAACCGTGCTGATCTCCACTACACACGTAGGTTCTGGCTGTCTCCATTTTGGATCTACCTAATATAGAGACCTTGGCCCAGCGTTGGGGGCTATAAATACCCTCATACACTAGATGTTAAGGTATTCATTATTTACTCCCACTTTATACTTGCAACTTGCTCTAAACCTCACTTTAGCATCAAAGTGTCTTCCAAGTACCCCCCTCACCTTCTTCCATCATAGTAGAAGCTCACTGGAGTTGCAGGTTATAACACCCCAACTTTTGAAATTACTCATTTAATGAATTATTATATATATATATATATATATATATATATATATATATATATATATATATATGTTCTTGCTAGAAAAACTGGATACATATGTTTAGGGATTTAGAGCTACAAGCTAAGTTACTTGTGCTCCAAGCTAATTGTCTTGCTTATCCCTCTTTCGGGAGTCCTTTATATAGAGGTGTCATGACCTCTATGATTAATGCCTGTAACGGCTATGCCTTCCCAGTTCCATAATCGAACCGCATTTAAGGAAGATAATGTCTGCCGCCTATGAATGATGACCCCAAAGTGTAATGTGCGTCGTCAAACTTATAGCAGCAGTTACATCTTTAGTGGCCGACTTAGGCATAACGTCCTCGTAATTGTCGAGCTACTCGTAACTTCCTGGGTCCGAGTTGTATGTCGGGCAAGATCCCCTCCATCCTCCGACGCTATGGTCATCAGCATCTCTGGCCCCTCAACCCGGGTGAGGCTTCCCTAAAGGTCTGGCGTATACTATTTACTAGAGATCCTTGTTTAACCACCATACCTCAGATAATGGATTTTATGCTTGAACATAAGCCCCCCGAGCATATGGATTTGGCTCAAAATACTTGTGGTCGGTAAGGAAAGCGTAAATCCTGGCCGATGTATGCGTCGGTCCTAAGTCATTTTGTAACGCGTGCACTTCACACTCAAGATGCTCAACAGTCAGCTAGGAATTTTAGGGTTAATGATGACAGTTGGTGTGTTTTAAAAACACGCTAACCCTTACATAATATCTCTCTTCCAATTCAATATTTATTTCCTTTTTCAATTCCCCCTTCAAAGCCCTTTTCCGCCGCCACTTCTCACTCAGAAATTGCTTCTGCCCTAACTTGCCATCATTTAAACCAGGTAATCCTCTTCCTTTTCTTTGCTTACTTTTCTGTAGTTTTTCAAAAAATGGTTGTTATTAGGGAATGCGATGACTTTGGAAATAGGATTCATTTAAATAGTGATGAGCATAGGGCTTTATGGGAAGAATGCATGTAAGAGATGAGAGATGTGTTAGGGGCAGAGGAGTTGACATGGTTATGAACAAGACAAATTCTGATGTTTTAACCACTGAAAGTGATTTTGACCCTAATTCTTCAGGTTCAGTGGAGATTTTGATGGAGTCCAACAAATATTTTAGCACAAAAGTTCTAGGGTTTAACCACAGCACCATGGATGAAGTGGAAATCGGAAAGCTCCATTCCCTTATAGACATATCCTCGACTAGAAATAAGGATGACGTGATTCTGGAGTCTTGCATCGAGGGTGAACAAGTTTGTATGTCTCGGCCAAAAGGAGTAGAACCTGAGTGGTTTTATTTCCATGCTGGGATACTGGAGGATATAAAAATCCATTTTCCCTTCTCCGACTTTGAAACATACTTATTAAGAACAATAAACGTGACTCTTTCATAGTTATTCCCCAATAGTTGGGGATTCATAAAAGCTTTCAAACTGATCTGCGAGGCTCTGAGCATTACGCCCATTATTGGACTTTTCTTACTTTGAAGTGAAAAATGTGGATGCGGGGAGCTGGGTGGCCATCAGCGGTATTTCGAGGAGAAGCTTCCTTCAAGCCTTTACCTCAAACTATAGAGGATTTAAAGAGAGATTCCTCCGAGTCCGATGTGGTGCTCGGTGTCCTCAATTAATATATGGTATTGATAGTCACCACAAGTTTCCTCTATACTAGACGAGGAATCCCCTTCCCATCTCAGGTTTTAAATATGATAAGTTGAGCGATTCTGAGATTCGCTCCCTTGAGGTTTTAGACTCCTTCTTGCCGATCAGGGTTAAGGATCTACTGCCCTTACCCTTTGATGAAATTCCAGCCTTTTTAGGTAATATTTTCTCTAAGTGTTTGACAACTGAGATAATTTTATTCTGCTTCTTACATGCTTTTTTTAACTATATGCAGACAAAATGACTGACCTGTCTGTCAAGGAGCAGAAGAGATTGATGGCTACAGCCCGGGCTGCCAGAAAAACTAGTGGAGGTCCCTCGGAGGCCAAATCAGACTTGGTCGGGTTAGAGATGAGAGCCTCTAAGAAGAAGAAGAACTTGGGTCCTAAGTCGGTCATTGCTGAAGAGGATGAAGTGATTATGGCCTCTCCTCTTAAACACACTCTGGACGTGGAGGTGCCCGGTGAAAAGACTCCCAAGCGGCACAAGACCATCATGACCAAAGAGATCAACCAAATCGACTGGGAGGTCTCTACTTTGATGATGAAAGAGACCGTTGATGGCTTTCAACGACCCTCGTCTAAAAATAAATTCTGGTCAAACGAGTTTGACGACATGAAGTTCCTTTATGACAACCTCAACGCCACTGAGGACGTGAAGAAGTTGAAAAGCCTCGGTCCCCAGAAGATCACCTCAGCTCCTACCTGATGAATTGTGTTATTCTGGCCTGGGGCCTTTATGAATCTGACGATGTTGTAGAATCCAAATATTCCGATTTGGAGAAGGAGGTCCAACGGCTATCCAAAAATGAGAAGTCTTTCAACGAGGAAAACTCGCATTTGAAGACCAAAGTGTTTGAGAGCGATGAAAGGGTGATGTCTTTGGAGAAAGATCTAGCAAACGTCAAGGCCTCGACTTTTAATCTGGAAATCGGCTTAAAAACCTTAGAAAAAACCTGTGCTGACTTAAAAGAGGCTTTGGAGAAGTCTCATTTGGATGTCCTTAATGCTGGGGACTTGGATTTTGACCAGGCCAAGGACCAGGTTGTCTGTCTTTATCCCGATATTAATATCTCGGCTATCAATTTCTTTAAAGAAACCATGGATGGAAAGCTAGTGGAAGCTGATGATGATGAAAGCACAATGGACGAAGAGACAATCACCGTCGACACTTCTCACCTTGAGACCAATGCAAGGTCTTAGATTTTATTTGCTTGTTTTGAGTTAGTCACCCTTTTCTGGTGGGTGCATTTTGTAAAACTTTATTGCACTTTTATACTACTTATTTACATTCTGCATTTTGTATGTACGGAAGGGATTGTGCCTATATATCAGCCCCCCCAGTCGAGTGGCACTTTTCAGACCATAAAGACTTTACATGAGAGACATTAGCTCTTTGTATGCAAAATGCTGTAGCCAACTTTAATAACCTGACTTACAACTAAGCCCTAGAGTCCTTGAAATTGACTAAGAGGCCGATTAGGACGAGAAAGCTTTACACCTTGAAGAGTTGCTTTGAGGTGTTGAGCGTGTTAGAACATAGTTGGGTTCTACACCAATCTTATATGTTTTGATGATAACAAGTACTGTTGATGACTATCATGTTCTGACTATAATAAACAAATATTTTGTATGAAACATTATTGGCTTCTAAGGATTGTTTAAAAGTATGCAGATAAAGTTCTAACCTTGAAAAGAAAAGAAGTTTTTGATCTTGTCGAACAGATGTTCTGATGACGTAGAAGAACAGAAGTTCTGATGACGTAGAAGAACATAAATTCTGATGAAAGTAGAAGAATAGAAGTTCTGATGAAAGAAGAAGAACAGAAGTTCTGATGAAAGTAGAAGAACAGAAGTTCTGATGTCCGTTAGAAGACTATGATCTAAGCGAAGTTCTAATAGCGTTAGAAGACTCTGATCGAAGAGAAGTTCTGATGTTAGAAGAAGCTATGAACTGAACATACAGAAGTTCTGACATGTTAGAAGCTGTTAAAAGATTCATGCTCTAAACGAAGTTCTGATAAACTTCTAAACAACACCAGACCTCTCTACAAACTCTGATATCCAGGTTCTAACTGAAATGCTCTGAAGCGTTGCCATTTATAACACGGTGGGAGAACTGACTTGTTTGTTTTGCATTTGATCACAAATGTTGCAGATAGCAAGAGTCGCCACCGACTTTTCTTTTATCCAATTAAGGGAAGGCGAAAAGAACAGGAAAAGAACTTCGTTAGATTCTGAGTAAGGGAGGTGGTTATGAAAAGGGAAGGTATTAGCACCCTTTCCATCTGTAGTTATCTACAGGCTCTTAATTGCTTAGCTCACTTTATAAATTGCTTTTTTGTGCGTGTGTTTGAAAAGACTTTTGAAAAGGCATTTCGCTTTGACTTCGTAATGATTCACGCTGGAATGTATACGAAGTGTTTGGAAATGTTTTGTTTTCGAAGAGAACTTTGTAATGATTCACGCCGGAATGTATACAAAGTGTCTTAAAAAGATTTTTGAAAGTGTGAGGTGTGAAAAGTATTTTGATTGAGCAAGCAAAAGAGAGTTATTACCTACTCAGAACGGTCGTTTCCGTGTTATTTTGCTTTCCTTAAGAATAAGGCTATCCATACCATTGGTTGATAGGTAACCTTATTCGTTGGATGTAAAGGGACATTCGAAGGGACATCAGATGGTCATAGAAGGCAACTTGTAGGGATATCCTAGCATATTCGTAGGGACGATCATCACTTTTCGTAGGCAACAATCGAGGGACGAGATCATATATTCGTAGGCAACATCGAGGGACTATGATCTTTTAAGTCGAAGGGATTATGATGATGTGTTCGTAGGCAACCGTGCTAAGATACCCCCACATTCGAGGGACTTGACCATTTTTCGTAAGGCGACGAGAGAGGATACCCTAAGGTGGGTGCAAGTGTGAGAAATGTGTGTTGTATTCAGATATTTTATCTTATGATATGAGGTGATCTATATTGTTTTTAATCTTGCCATACACGCCTAGTTACTAGCAGTTAATAGGTGCAAAAAATAAATTGCGGAAATATAAAGGTCCTACGTTATTACATGGCTTTGGGGCAGATACATAATAGGAGGTGCAGAAAGTAAATGCGGACATGTAAATCTACGCTATTACATGAAAATAAACTTGCAACCTATACATCCTTTCTAGAATTTAAATGCAAAAATAAATAGTAGAAGAGAAACTACGTCCTAGTATTTTTGGTGTTTTGAAAATTAGTGTTTATGTGAGAAAAACCTAATTCTAATTGATTTTAATTTTGTAAAAAAGAGGATTTAATGAAAATTATCCTAAATTAAACTAATTTAGTTAATTAAAATTATTTGTGAAATTACCTAATTAAACTAATTATTTAACCTAATTACTAATTAAATTAATTAATTAATTAAAAGGAAAATAAGAAAAATAAGCTGAAAAGAAATAAAATAAAAAATGGAAAAAAAGAGCTTCTGGAAGAAGCTGCCTTAGAAGCCAGGCCTTCTGTAAGTAGCGCGCTGTGGGCATTCAGAAACTGGAGTTTCTGGTGGAAATCCTGCTGAGCGTGGCCAGAAGCTGGGGCTTCTGCATCTGAAGGGGTCCAGAAGCCCAGCTTATGAGATTCTGCTACTGGGGACGTCCAGAAGCTGGAGCTTTTGGGAAATCTGGTGCTGGAAGGGTCCAGAAGCTTTTGGGAAATATGGAGTTCCAAGAAAGATCATTACAAATATTGGGTCTAACTTGAACAACAAAATGATGAAAGAATTGTGTGAGGAATTCAAGATTGAGCATCATAACTCTTCTCCTTACCGACCAAAGATGAATGGCGCTTTGGAAATCGCCAATACGAACATTAAGAAGATCGTCCAGAAAATGGTCGTCACTTACAAAGATTGGCATAAAATGTTGCCATTTGCTTTACATGGGTATCGCACTTCAGTACACACTTCAATAGGGACAACCCCTTTCTCCTAAGTGTATGGCATGGAAGAAGTGCTCCCCGTGGAAGTAGAAATTCCATCAATGAGATTCCTCATGGAAGCTAAGTTATTTGAAGTTGAATGGTTTCACATCAAATACGATCAGTTAAACTTAATCGAAGATGTGATGACTGGTTCTTTCATCGATTGTTTTAAAAATAATGAAGTCGCCACCTAATTTTATTTGTTTTAGAAAAGAATGGGGAAATATAGATAAAACCCACAAATGATGGATAAGGCGGTCTCCGTGACCAAAATATATGGATTCGGGAGTCGGTTATGCAAGGGGAAGGTATTAGCACCCCTTACATCCATCGTACTCGATGGGACCCGCTTAGTTCTAAGTGTTTGTGTGTATATTCGCTAATTTCTAAGTTATGATCGAGAAATAAAAGAAACGGAGTTTGTTTATTATTATTTTGAGTTTGCCGCAGTTTCAAAACCTTGTGCCTACGTATTCCCTCGTGCAATGGGAAAGTCAAAACTCCGTAGTTCTTCTAAAAACATGTTTAAATTGGTTGTGTTGATTTTATAAGAAAAATCGTGCATTTAGACATTTTAAATGCTTGAACTTGGACTTGTTTAGTTTGTTTGAAAAGCTTAAGTCTTTGTTCATGTTTGAAATGACTATAGCACACTTTTTGTAAGAAAATAGTTTGATGATTGCATATGAGCGAAAAAGAGTTGAGTGAGTTGGATTATTTATAAGGTGGGTGAAAAAGTACTGAACAATAGGACTAACGTCTTATGATTCAAATACTAGAAACCTGAGGAGCTAATGCTCAAATGAGTCGTCTATGACCCAAAAAGGTTTTCTTCAGAAAAAGTGAGGTGAAACAAGTTTCACGTTATTTAGGAGTCTTTAAGAAATTTGTCTAGCGTCCAACGACTTAAAGACTAAGAGTTTATTTGGCACAAGTTTTTAAACAATTGGCCTAGCGTCCAACGATTTAAAAACTTGAATTTTATTGTGAAAAAGTTTTTTGGAAAGACACTCGACATTGGATCGAGGTTTGTAAATTAATTATTTAAGTGTTTTAGGGTTTGGTACCCGAGGAAATGAGAAATGGAATCGGGTTATGATTAATTAAGTATATGGACTTAATTAACCTCGTGAAGATAAGTGCTCCTATACCCAACTATGAGACCCTTGTGCATGGAAAATTGGTATATAGACCAATATTTATTCGGGTTATGATTAATCAAAGCAACAAGGGCTTTAATTAATCTTGTGAGGATGGCCATGCCCATCCACAACTATAAGACCCTTTAAGAAATTGGTTTATGAGCCAATCAAAAGAAATCGGAGTTGTTTTATATTGATTGTGTGTGAGGTGTACAATGGTGAATAAATCGTACAAGCATGCAAGAGAAAATAAGTAATTATCACACAGTACAACTAAAAATTTAAATAATTATTAGAGTGGATTTTTTTTATTTGATAAAAAATCAATTAATAGTTTAATCAATAAATTTTCAAATAAAAACTATCATAAACTAATTATTATTTAATTCATCAACCCCAAAATAAATTATTTGCACAATTAAATTAAGTAATTAAAAAGAGAAAAGTTTAGAATGGTCCTAAATTGAAGTATTCATGGGGGGTTTTAGAAGGTGAAGGGTCCCAAGCCCATAGCAAGGGGGTCTGCTGGGTTCAATATGATGACTTTAGGGAGTTTCATGGTGGAGGTGCGCTTTTGAATCCTCAGATCTGATCAAACGAAAATCTGATAGTAACGATGATGGTCTGATGAATATCCGAGGGATGGAATACGAGGGTGCATAGCAGCTACAATGGGATACCAACATCAGATCAATTATCAACCAAACGGACGGTGACACCATATTAATCAACGGATTAACAATATATTTTGTAATTAAACAAAACTTTAACAAAATCAAACTTATAAAAAAAATAGAGAAAAAATGAATTATTCTCTCTTGTTGTTCTGTCTCTCTAATATCTTGCTGCAATGTTTACTTTCTTCCTCGTCCTCATTCATGTTTCTGCAACCTAACACCTCTTGACGTCATCCATGTATTCTCTCTTCTTTCCATTTGATGGTCTCATCTCGCTACTTTGTCCGATCTATGTCTTTCTCGATCTCACCTTCGATGCATGCATGCTTCTGGGTTCTTGTGGCTCTGTGTTCTGGGTTGATGATCTCAAAACTCTATTCACGGTGGAAAACGATGAAGGGCGGTGGGGAGATTGGAATTGCCGCCACGCCGGAAATCGCCTCACAACGACGGCGGTGCTCCGATATTTTGTCCCGATTTGAACTTTTATTACATTTTTTTATTTGTCTCCTTCTTCTGACTCTTGATTTGTGGTTTATTTTTACAGAAAACTAAGGATTTGGCCGAGAGCTCGAAAGGGGTCAACGAAACCCTAGGGTTCCGATTTGGATTTTTCGACGTTCTGGGTGAGATTGTTCTGATTCCTTATCTTTTCCTATTCATCTTTCGGATTCAGAAACTTTGATTTCTGAAAATATATTTTTCTGAAGGGTTTAGGATTTAGGAAGATGATGATGAATAATTAGGGTTTCGTGATGTTTGCTTGCTTGTTATGGTTGTTTCTGGTATTTGGTTTTAGAAAGATGGATGCAATGTTTTTGGTTAAGGTTTTCTGTTTGTATCATTTTTTGGGAATGGTAGTTGCTGCTATTAGGGTTTTCTGGTTTCTCTGAACAATGTGGTTGCGTGAACAGTGTTAGGGTTTTTCAGTGAACAGTCTTTTTTTTGGTTTCTGTGTCAATGATTGCTTTTATAGCATGATGGCATTAGGGTTGTCCTTAGTTGCTGGACTTGGTCATTTGCTAACATGTTGTGTAATTCTGTTGTAATGGGCCTAAATGATTTCTGATATGTTGTTATTCTGAATTCTGATGTGTTGGGCTGTATCATTGTAATTCTGACTTGTACTTTGTTGTACCATGATGCTATGATGAGTTGCACCTCCTTTTGTGAACCAACAACAAAAAGTTGTTGTGATTTGCAATGGAAGTGAATGTTCGGTGATTGAACTTGAAGTTCGGAGGCTTTTGGTAGCTAGAATGATTGAAAACCACCCTTAAAAACTGATTCCTGAACTACAACCCTAATGATGAATTTAGAAAGAACCTCTTGCTTGAAAAGTTCTGTTTATTGTTTGCTTTGGTGTCTAACCATTTCCTTTCTTTTCATGTTTCATGAGTAAATAATGGTGTGGAAATGATGAAGAAGGCAAAGCAAGGTAGAATAAAAAAGTCTTGAAGATGGAAGATTCATCATGAAGAAGCAAATGAAGCATCCTCTTAGAAGCCATAGCATTAGGATTATTAGATTAGGAGTTCCATTTTACATTGCAAAAGCTTAGTCGTTAGGACTTGTACTCTTATAATGTATTCCATAGAATTTGAATTATGATGAACCTTGAAAGTTAAGTTTATGGAAACTTGTAGTTTTCTTTAAATATGCATTCTCCTTGTAACTATTCTTCTTGTGACATAAACAATGTAGCTTGAAATTACCATTAGAAGCTTGAGATGTTGGTAATACTCAATAAAGATATTGGTGTAATCTTGAGGTCTTGAATCCGAAAATTGAATGTTTCTTGTTAATTGAGTAAGAATTTGGATTCGTGAATGAATTTTTAATACAAACATTTGATTTAGTGTACTTGGAATTTAGAAGTTCTAGCCATTAGAAGTTCTAGCCATTAGAAGTTCTAGTCATTAGAAGTTCTAGCCATTAGAAGTTCTAGCCATTAGAAGTTCTAGCCATCAGAAGTAACAGAAGTTCTGATTTTTCTGATGAATCTTGTCAAATAACCAACTTCTTGCTAAAACCTGTAACTTCAAACTCAAAATTTTCAATTGAATTTACAAGTGTCGGTGCCACGAAATAATATTCTCCATGCTTTAACTCCTCAAACACAAATAATTGGATAAATTTATTTGAATTTGAACACAAACTTTGATACTCGTATAATAACCCAAAAAAACAACCAAATCTAAATAAACAATCAAATTGAGGTGGTAGGGTAAATTTTGGGGTGTGACAGCTGCCCCTATTCAATCATCTTAGACCTGATAAGTGAGAAAGAGCGATGGCTTTCAAACGTTCAAAGGTGGAAGAGGATTGAATACCAAAATAACCCCAAAAATTTGCCCTACACGGGATACCAAAGCCAGATAAAATACCTTGACTACAGAGTCAAGGAAGCAATGCCTGAGGAGAATAAACTTGTTAAGCATCACCAAAATGTCTTAACAACAACAGTAACAATCGAGAAATATGAGGAGGTTTCAACAACACTAGGGATAATCCGAGTAACCAAAATGAGCAAATAAACAAATGGTTTTAAAGAAAATGTACTGAGAAGAGAAACCAAACTTCTCAAGCGAAAAGAAAAGCAATAGACTAAGCCATCTCATGATGTCTTAACGAAAATGCTATGAGAAGGAAACCAAACTTCTCAAGCAAAAAGAAAAACAATAGATTAAGCCATCTCAGGATGTCTTAACGAAAATGCCATGAGAAGGAAACCAAACTTCTCGAGCGAAAAGAAGAAATAACAATAAATTAAGCCATCTCAGGATGTCTTAACGAAAATGCTATGAGAAGGAAACCGAACTTCTCAAGCGAATAGAAAAAAAACATATCAGAAGACTCTATCGACGATATGATGGAGGATTTGTCAGAAAAATCCAAAGAGTTAAAGAATACCTGCAGACTTTAACGAAGATATGATTGAGAACTTGTCCGAAGATCCCAAAGAAGATAATTGAGAAATTGTCTGAAGATCCCAAAGGAGATAACTGAGAAATTGTCTGAAGATCCCAAAGAAGATAATTGAGAAATTGTCCGAAAATCCCAACGAAGATAATTGAGAAATTGTCTGAAGATCCCAAAGAATATAATTGAAAAAATTGTCTGAAGATCCCAAAGAAGATAATTGAGAAATTGTCTGAAGATCCCAAAGAAGATAATTGAGAAATTGCCTGAAGATCCCAAAGAAGATAATTGAGAAATTGTCTGAAGATCCCAAAGAGTTAAAGAATACCCGAAGACTTTAACGAAGATAAGTGGCTTAGAACAATAGTAGAATTATTGTGCACGAAGGTGCAATGAGCCACGGCATGTTGAATGTCTTAACCATGTAACTTTCGAGTTACCAACAGAACAAATTCAGTAGCCCAACCCGAGAATACACTTCTCTGGGGATAAACAAATCATATCCAGCACTCTAGTGTGATATATATGTTTATAAAGTCGGTAAATCTTTGTTTCTGACATTTCTGCTGATTAGAGATCTTAAGGAACACGTAAAGACATGTTGAACAACTTCCGAGTTGACAAGCTCTTCAATCTGTATGCAGATAACTTTACCGATGATATAAGGATCAGATTCAACACTTGTGACTGAAAACTTCCATGGTAAGGTTCTTCAAATTGTTGGCACTGTCCCGACAATGCGTTGTAGCAAATGGATATGTGGATCAACCTTCGGGTTGGCGAAATATCCTGAGATTGGATAAACTTCCTACTTGGTGGATATTTATCTATTGATTAATTGAGGACTCACTAGGGAAATAAACACACCAGAGGCTCGCATGGGTCTTCTGAGAACAACTCGAGGAAACAAATTTGTAGAAGTCATTGTCGCTAAAGTGTGCTAAGAAGATCCTTGTCTGAAAGAACTCTTGAAAATACCACAAGTCTGTTGTAGTAACCCTTCCCGAAGGAGACTCACTTGGGAGTAAACAAAGCTTTGTTGGGGAAACTCCATAAGAAAACCGTGTGGAAAACAACATTGGGGATTCCCGGTTGATAATTTTGATGACAATTAGAGTCCACTTGGGAGCAAAGACAATTGTTTCACTGGGGAAGAAATCTCGATTGGAGAAACCATCAGTTGTTAAGATCCATACAAGTATACCACTTGTGTTGTATAAAAGAGGATAATTCTGTCGTCTGAGAACTATTCCTTCAATTTTGATCCTTATGAGGATATTTACAGTTTCAGCTGGGAAACACCTGCAAAAGAACTAGTCGGAGCTAATGCATGAGTAAGATATGCATGATTTTTTTAATGTTTTAATGCAAAGGGTATAAAACTGAATTCTCAATACTGCTTGGAAGAGAAAAATTCAAATGCATCATGAAGATACTGCACTAAACTCTGAACGTTGATCTGCGACTTGAAAGGCTCCACAACAATATTTGTAGAAAGAAAGATAGCAACTATGATGATCCACAGAATGCTCTAGGTCTGACGCATTTGGATGCAAAGAGAACATGTTGGTAACTTCGAAAATCGAAAGTGGACCTCTTGATGCCCAGAGGGCTGTAGAAAACATATGCAGATATGTTGAACAAATTTATCGTTGAAAAAATCTTCGTCTTGTAGGTGCTGAGCTGATAGTGAACTGCAATAAGCAAGAGATAATTCTACTGGAGAGAGGAATCAAGTTCAACACCGACTGATGGGAATAGACACCTCCACCGTGGATAAATCTTCCATTTGCATGTGTCGTGCTGACAACGCGATAACATATACTGCCATGTTAAACAATTTGACATTGCAACAGATTTTCTGAGATCTTTAACCATCCCACGTGGTAGATGCATAATTTGTTGAATAAGTGAGTAATGCACTGGGGAAATAAACACACCAAACATTCACAGGGGATTAAACTGAGAACACCTCAGAAAATTGGATCCATAAAGGATTATTGCCACCTTAAGACTTACTAAGAGATTGTTATATGCAAGAATCTGAACAGATCTTAGTTGAGAATGACAACACTAAGGATACCACAATGGTAATGCCTGCTGGAGAAAGCTCACTTGGGGAGCAGATGAAGCTTCGATGGAGAAAACTTCTAAAGATAACTCTGTGGAGAACATCACTGGGGAAATCCAAGTAGAAAATTCTATTGACATAAGAGTTCACTGGGAATGATCAATCACTTCTCTTAGGAAGAGAATTAGCTTAAGAGTTGACACCACTGACAACTTAATTTGAATAAGCATTCAAATTGTATTGGTGAGAAGAATTGAATTGTCATTTGAGAAATAGTCTTTGAAGCTTGCATTGGGGTACTTCAAAAGAAACTCTATAAAGAAAAATCACTGGGGAAAACCCGAGTAAGAAATTTCGTTGATACAAGAGTTCACTTAGGGAAGCTCAATCACCTCGGAAGAGGTTCAATTTGAGAATCATCACTGTTATAGATCAATTTCCAAAAAAACCTTCAAACTTGTGGCCGGAAGAACTAAGTCTGTCATTCGAGAAATAATCTTCAAAGTTTGATTTTGCTGAGGAAAACAACTAGCTGATCTTAAAACATCCCATGTCTTGGTTGGGGTTTATGCATAAATATGAATGCGTGATTGAATAAGGATGCATGATTGCATGAATATACTAGGTAATGCATTGGATATCAAACTGAATTCCCGACATCGCTAGTCTGGAAGAGAGAAGAAAACGGCACAATAAGATGATTGACCAAATTCTAAATATCGAATTGTCGTTGGAAGGGCTGCAATGCCAATTCTTGTAGAAAAAAGAGTAGCAAACTTCGGAATTGCAGATAATGATGATTAGGGGACTGCCTCAAGCGGGAAATGCAACTAAATTAGATTTTGCACTTAAGAGACATCTCGACTTCAAAATATCAACATGCCCCAGTTTATTTGACCTTCAAGAAGAAACTTCCTTGAAAAGGAGTGCCCCAATATTCTGTATTCTGAAGAAAGACTCTACTGATCGTCAGTATTTCAAAGGAATTGGTTATTCTGATATGGGAATATCATGCTTTGACATAAGATTTAGAGATGCTTTAACACCTTGAAATAACTCCTTAGATTTACTGAATCTTAGAGTAGCGGATGTTGCAAACATGGACAACCTGCTCCTGCATTAGCCTTGGAGAGACTTCAATGTCTCGAAGTAGTTGCTTCAGATCAACTTAAACCTTTCAACAAGCTTACCTTAGAATGGATCTTGGAAATAATGGACTACATTTGAAGAAAGAGCTATGCAAACAATAGGGAAGACCTGCCCTAGGATGAGCTTTAGAGAGATTTCTACGTCTTGAAGTAATTGCTTCAGACTGATTGATTCTTGAAACAAACACTTGATCCAATTAAGAGAGACTTTATTGTCTTGAAATAGTTTCTTTGGATCAATAGCATATGAGCAACTAACTTGCTGGAACGAGAGCTTTTTGAAGGCTTCAAAGTCTCGAAGTAATTGCCTCTGATTGATTGGTACTGAGTGATTAGTTCTGCAGAGATTGGAGCAAAATGCACCAATTTATAACCTTAGAGAGACTTCAACGTCTCGAAGTAATTGCTTCAGGATGACTGAATCTTGAAACGACGGTTGTCCCAGGCTAACTGCTCTTCGAGAAGGACCAAATCACCTGTTGATTGCTCTTTAAGGATCTGCCCCAGCTTCGAAGAAATTTGAGAAACTAAATTTCGACTTGATTGTCCCAAAATTAACAAAATCTTTGAGAAAACAACTTGTGATATGCTCAACGGAGTCCTTAAACGCCATACTTCTTGATACAATTAACTTTTAACTCAACGGAGTGATCAAGTTTCTCTTCTTTGGACAAAGTTAAATTCTTCACTGATGTTCATTATGAGAACTTCTTTAATGTCAAATAATTGATTTACATGTAGAGTAATGTTTATTATGACAATTCTAATGCAACATTTATGCGTCTTGAAGTTTGTATGAAAAACATTATGACTTTTTTGCGAGTGAAACACTTTTAGAGTGCAACACTGAAAACTTTCTTTTTGAAAGATAAGACGAGCATATGATACCAACACAGATACTTAGCACACACCGTAGGAGTCAAGTAAATGCGATCTCGTCGTCGTATGCTTTTGAATTAACCCATGCTTCAATTAGGACTTTTGAGGGTTGTAACGTGGCTTGGTTCACGGTTTTACAAAAATGTTTTTTTGGCTCAAAATTATTTGGTGCCCACCCATTCTCCATGATGTCCTTCAGTCCTAAGTTCAACTATCTTGATACGAGCACTCATTTCTTGAGAGGCGTTTATGATAGTTGAGGAACCAATACGAGGTTTCTTAGACACGACAATCACTCACATTTTTTCTTTGGTGTTTAACCACACAACTTGTTCTTTGTTGAGAATTTTCTTTGATAATGCATTTCGGGATTTTCTTTTACTTTCCCTAAATTTTGCCTGACTTTTACCTAAGTGACTTATCACTAAATTTCACTTAGCGGGCTTTTTTTCTCTTTCTTATTCATCATTCCTTTTTTGAACAAGTCGTGGATCTTTACACTATCTTCGATTTGTTAGAAGTATTTGTGACTATCTGAGTCTTTGATAGATGAGGAGTAACTATTATTGTATTGTCATCTGTTGACCTTCTGATGTGCGAGAGGTAACCATTAGAGTATCATCCTCTTTTAATGCACACTGTTGATAGATGATGGTCGACTATCGTGGTTCTGACCTTTCTTAACCTTTTGAAGGATAACCATTGTTGTATCCTTTGACGCGCACTCTCTTGATGAGTTCTAAACGCTCGATCAGATTAACTGAACACTACCCGCCCCTGGGTTAAAAAATGAGGGTTTTTTCTTAAAGAAAAGAAACTCCTACTTCAAGGCTCAAAGGGGTTAACAATGGTTTATCTCCCTTATAACTCTGGTGTTTAGGAATTTGAAACAAGGCCTGTACATCGTCAGCAGGGTTCTACTCAAAAGCACATGACTAGAGACCTGACATTTTTTTTAATTATCGCCATCCTCCCTCCAATATTTGCCTCGACGAAAGACTTGATAACATTGGTATCAAAATGCTCGCAAATAAAATACAGAGTGATAACGAATGGGTTGAGTGATAACGAATGAATTACTTCAAGACAACATACTCATTGCATTAAGATTAAAAACAAACAAGTTTTTACATGCAAACAAAGTTTAAACAGTTAAACAAGATACAAATGAAAATGCAGTAAAGAAATAAAAGACTGTCATTGTTGAGGAGACTTGAGCTCCGTCTGGATTTATTGATCAGATGACTTTCAGCAGTCTTGGTGTTCACTTGAGTACGGGGTTGCCGTTCACAAACAGATTCCCTCCTTGAATAGTCAAGTACTTCTGGTCAATCAACTGTTGAACTTTGGCTTTCTAAGGATTACAATCTTCTGTTGAGTGGCCTACTGTTCCATCATGGTATCCACATCGCGCGTTATGATCATAACCAAGTAGGAATAACTTTGGTGGCTTAATAAACTTGGGAACCACCAATGAATTTTGAATCAGATATGGAAGAAGTTGACTGTAAGTTACTGGAATTGGATCAAGAGGAGTCTCCCTTCTTTATAGATTATTCCGAGGTACAGTTTGATTTTGAGAATTCTGACTCTGAAGTTGAGGAGGATTAGATAAAAGTTGTTGATACAAAGGCTTGAAAGATGGTAATGGAGGATAATGAGTCGGTTTTGCGACTGACTTCCCTTTGCTAGAACTTGGGATATCTTTGCTGAAGGATACCAAATTTTTTGAAGTGATCAATTGGTCTACTTCATCATTATTCTTCAGAGTCCCAACTCCCTCTTGGTATGCAATTGTCCCAATGAGTTTTGGAAGTTCCTCAAAATTGCTATCATTAGAATTTGCAAGCAAAATGTCTAAGCTCGAGCCATTTTGTTTGAAAGACAGAATCTCTTCATCAATTAGCTCTTGAACTTTGCATTTGAAAGTGAGACAATTCTTAATTTCATGTCCTGCAGAGTCAGCATGAAAAGCACATCTGGACTTTCATCAAACCAAGCTTTAGCAATCCCCGACACTGGCTTCAACTCTCTTGGTATCACAACACCACTCTGAATTAGGTAAGGCAATAGTCGAGAGTATGATATTGGGATTGACTGAATATCTTGTCGAGCATATCAGCGGTAATGCGGGTTACCATGCTGATTTGGTTCCCTCTTCCTTGATCGGGGAGTAGGCAATTGCTGTTGTTGAGGGTTCTTCAAAAGTGAAGGCCGGGGATGATGCTCAGTAGGATGATTTTGAATTGGAGAGTTCGCAACATGTGGATGTCTTTGACCAATGGAGACATTAGACAATAGAGCGGTAACCAAGTTTGCAGAAATAGGTGCAGTGTTGCACTCTTTCTTCAACAAGACTTGCAAAAGATCCATGACCAGACTCATTTGACTTTTCAACTGATCAACTTCTGCCTTTAATAGTTCCTGACCATGTTGAAGCTCGTCTATAGCCATTTGAGACATCATTCGAGTTTTGAATGCGTGTCAAGTAATCAGTTTGATTTTGCTCTGGAAAGAAGAGATGAAATGAGTTTTTCTGATGAAGATGAAATGCATGGTAATGTATGCAATAATACAAGTGCAATGTAATGGTAATGCATGTAAGAATGCAATGTAATGTAATGGACATGCATGTAAGAATGCAATGTGATGCGATACATATTGATGTTATACGCAAAATCACATGTAAAGTTAAACAGACAAAGGTTTAAAAACGACGATCGGACATGGTTTCGGCGTCTACCCAATAATTCCCCATACAAGGTTGGCTCTAATGTTTTTTGATAACTGTTTCTTGGAGTCTCAGATCCCCTTTCAAAAATATTATCATCATGCCAATGACCCATATGATGATAGTATTTCCAAAAGTATACTCCAAGAAACAGATCTTAAAGGGATACTCAAAAACCTTTGAGCGGTAGGTCTCGGTTTGAACATCCTAATACTTAGAGTTATAGGCCCTTTGTCCAGGAATTATCGTCCCGCGCTAGCGTGCGGTGCAACAACTCCCTTAAAAAGACCAACTCTAAGGTGTAGTCTTCACATCGATCCAAAAGACAAGGATGTCTAGTGGACCTAAGCTACACAACCACTCTAAACTTAATGTTTCCTAGAAGCCTGGGTATTGGGCTTATCTATGAATCATAACCAACAAGTTCCCAACACAATAATATATATCAATAGGATAATATACAAAGCGTAAAGAAATAATAGGAAATGAATAATAAACATCAAGAAGAAAGCGATAAACAAACACACAAACATGCGAATAACTAAACTAGGGTTGACTCGCTTAGTCAAAAAGATTTTAAAAATTTTCCCCAGTGGACTCGCCAACTGTGATGACTGGTTTTTTCATCGGTTGTTTTAAAAACAATGAAGTCGCCACCTAATTTTATTTGTTCTAAAAAGAACGGGGAAATATAGATAAAACTCACGAATGATGGATAAGGCGGTCCACGTGACCAAAAGATATGGATTCGGAAGTCGGTTATGCAAGGGGAAGGTATTAGCACCCCTTACATTCATCGTACTCGATGGGACCCGCTTAGTTCTAAGTGTTTGTGTGTATATTCGCTAATTTCTAAGTTATGATCGAGAAATAAAAGAAACGGAGTTTGTTTATTATTATTTTGAGTTTTCCGCGGTTTCAAAACCTTTTGCCTACGTATTCCCTTGTGCAATGGGAAAGTCAAAACACTTTAGTTCTTCTAAAAAATGTTTAAATTGGTTGTGTTGATTTTATAAGAAAAATCGTGCATTTAGACATTTCAAATGCTTGAACTTGGACTTGTTTAGTTTGTTTGAAAAGATTAAGTCCTCGTTCATGTTTGAAATGACTATAGCACAATCTTTGTAAGAAAAGAGTTTGATGATTGCATATGAGCGACAAAGAGTTGAGTGAGTTGGATTATTTTTAAGGTGGGTGAAAAAGTACCGAACAATAGGACTAACGTCTTACGATTCAAATACTAGAAACCTGAGGAGCAAATGCTGACGAGTCGTCTATCACCCAAAAAGGTTTTCTTAAGAAAAAGTAAGGTGAAACAAGTTTCACGTTATTTAGGAGTCTTTAAGCAATTGGTCTAGCGTCCAATGACTTAAAGACTAAGAGTTTATTTGGCACAAGTTTTTAAACAATTGGCCTAGCTTCCAACGATTTAAAAACTTGAATTTTATTGTGAAAAGGTTTTTTGGAAAGACACTCGACGTTGGATCGAGGTTTGTAAATTAATTATGAAAGTGTTTTAGGGTTTGGTACGCGAGGAAATGAGAAATGGAATCGGGTTATGATTAATTAAGTATATGGACTTAATTAACCTCGTGAAGATAAGTGCTCATATCCCCAACTATGAGACCCTTGTGCACGGACAATTGGTATATGGATCAATATTTATTCGGGTTATGATTAATCAAAGCAACAAGGGCTTTAATTAATCTTGTGAGGATGGTCATGTTCATCCCCAACTATGAGACCCTTTAAGAAACTGGCTTATGAGCCAATCAAAAGAAATCGGAGTTGCTTTATATTGATTGTGTGTGAAGTGTACAATGGTGAATAAATCGTACAAGCATGCAAGAGCAAATAAGTAATTATCACACAATACAACTAAAAATTTAAATAATTATTAGAGTGGATTTTTTTTATTTGATAAAAAATCAATTAATAGTTTAATCGATAAATTGTCAAATAAAAACTATCATAAACTAATTATTATTTAATACATCAACCCCAAAATAAATTATTTGCACAATTAAATTAAGTAATTAAAAAGAGAAGAGTTTAGAATGGGCCTGAATTGAAGTATTCATGGGGTTGCTGGAAGTAGAAGGGGCCCAAGCCCATTGCAAGGGGGTCCGCTGGATTCAATATGATGACTTCAGGGAGGTTCATGGTGGAGGTGCGCTTCTGAATCCTCAGATCTGATCAAAAGAAAATACGATAGTGACGATGATGGTCTGATGAAGATCCGAGGGATGGAATACGAGGGTGCATGGCAGCTACGATGGGATACCTAGATCGGATTAATTATCAACCAAACGGACGGTGACAAGTGTCACCGCCGTATTAATCAACAGATTAACAATATATTTTGTAATTAAACAAAACTTTAACAAAATCAAACTTATCAAAAAAACAGAGAAAAAAAGAATTGTTCTCTCTTGTCGTTATGTCTCTCTAATCTCTCGCTGCCATGTTCACTTTCTTCCTATTCCTCATTCATGGTTCTGCAACCTAACACCTCTTGACGCCATCCTTGTATTCTTTCTTCTTGCCATTTGATGGTCTCATCTCGCTGCTTTATCTGATCTATGTCTTTCTCGATCTCACCGTCGGTGCATGCATGCTTCTGGGTTCTCGTGGCTCTGTGTTCTAGGTCGATGATCTCAAAACTCTGTTCATGGTGGAAAACAATGAAGGACGGTGGGGAGATTGGAATCTCCGCCGCGCCGGAAATCGCCTCACGGCCACGGCGGTGCTCTGATATTTTGTCCCGATTTGAACTTTTATTACATTTTCTTATTTGTCTCCTTCCCGGTCCCTTGAAGGAGATTTCTCTAAGTCTTCTTACAAGAGTGTTACACAAATGTTTAAGTATAAATTGTTTAACACAATTATGAGCAACAACTCTTGCGTTTAAAAAAATTAAAATGATAGCACAATAATGAGCAACAACTCTTGTGTTCTAACAAATATTAAAATCAACACAATAATGAGCACAAACTCTTGTGTTTGATATTTTTCTTGCTTTGATTTTGGCACCGTTACTGTTCTTGTTCTCTAGTCTTCTTATTGAGTTTTGCCAATTTGCAAATGAATTGCTTGAACCTTTATATAGGTGTTGAGGAAGTAGACTGTTGTAGTAGTACACATGCTACTTTTATCTTGCCAACTGCCAACGGTAAGAAATGGTCGTGGGAGATAAATAGTACACAGTACATCCATTTGAGTGGAATGTATAATTGTACCTTTGTACTTACACTTCTAACGCATGTTTCTAATGATATTGTCTTTTGATGAAGTACATTGGCTTGAGAAGATATCATCTTTTGATCTTGTCTTCTTATGGACTATATGATGTAGCATAGTAATGAGTCCATAAGATCTAACTTTCCTTGATCTTGTCTCATGATGAAATATTGTTGATGTTGAGAAGATGTGCGTGTATTCCACGAAGTATCCAAGTCTTCAAAATATTGACTTTGTCATTAAAATTAGAAGCAACAACTTTTTTGATGAACAAATCTTGCTCCCTCTTTGGAAGTAGAAGCTTTCTTTTGATGTGTTCAGAATCTTGACTTTGTATTCATAATTAGAAGCAACAACTTTTGTTACGAACAAATCTTGAACTCTGATCTTTGCGTTAAAAGCTAGTTTCTGGTGCAACCTTGATTTCTGATCTTGAAGCAACAGTTTTACAGAAATTCTTTCTGGTAGAACACTTGTGACTTTTGAAGCAGCGACTTATTGAGAAGTACACAAGAGATCCTCTTTGTGGAGAACATTCAACATTCTTCAAAACTACTGATGTTTCTTCAAAAGCGGATGCAAACTGTCTTTCTGATTATTCTTCAGACAATAGTCCTGAATCAATTAAAACCTCTAATCTGCATACGCAAGAAACTATTATAAACAAAATTATTTACATATAAAATATATGTATTGTTATCATTAAAATTCAGAAATTAACTGTAGGATCTGTTATGCTTTGAATGTCAACGAAAGATTCTAAAATTCAGAAAAAAGGAACTCTAGAAAGACATTCAAATTCAGATAGAATCAATGATGGTTGCATAACTATACTTTTGGATTTTTTTATATATTTTTTATTTTCAGAATTTATTTTTGTTTTCACTCTGACTTGTTTTTCTTATTCTTTTTATGAGATTAATTCATATAATTAAATTGTGTTAAAAGAATTCATATAACTAAATCAGTTTATGTACGAAAAATGGTTCTTAATTGATTTTACACTGAATTAAAATTATTTAAATTAAATTGTTCAATTTCTTAACTATTTAAGTGATTTAGTTTTCTTATCATACAATTCAATTCAGTTTAGTAATATAATTTGGTTAATCATATCCTTAGCAACAAGTACATTTAAGATAAGTAATATAGTTTGGTTAATCATAGTTTGTTAACCATTTAAGTGTTGTCTTTTATCTTTAGGCGACTGGTTTACTACAGTTGCCTATACTAACGTAAGTAATACATCAAAATGGTTGAGTTAAGTGCATTAAAAACAATAATAAAGATTTTTAATGGGATAACCAAGATATTCAAATCAAAATAATTGCTTTAAATTATATTAATAATTTCAATTTATAAAGCATCTTGATCTGAAAAAAAAAAACCTTTTTAAGTAAAAAAGAAATACATTTTTACTATAGGTTTTAAATAATTAAATCAAAGATAGATTATTATTTTTTGTGTAAATCTAATTACTCTTCACACAATTGCATGAACTAATCAATAAAATTAAAAGGATAACAATTAATGGCAAAACTCTTTTTCACAAGTTTTAAGACCTGTTTGATGTGCATGAAAAGATAACAACAATATAAAAAGCAGTAGAGAAAAAAAAGATCATAGTGTATTATTCATTCATGTAATTTCATTTTATTACATAAGATTAATGACCATCTTCAATTTTAAAATGATGGACTTGAGGGAGGGGATTATGACAACATTTTGGATTTAAGATACAAGCTTCTACAAGTGGGTCATGACAAAAAAATTCTTCGTCAAGCCTTCTTGCACCATGAACAACTTCCACAGAGATAGTTGTAATAGCAACAAACACCAGCATCAACTTCAATATCATCTTCAATGTCACTTTCATTATATATATTTTTAAAGAAAATAAACTCTTGTGATATTTGATATGATATAGGTGTATTTATTTATATAAGAAGAAGGTTGATACCAAACATAATCATAATTGGACAAATATGTCTATTAATTAGGTGCAAATCATTATTTTTTGTCACATTTAGTAAATATTAAAGATACTGATTTATAATTGAATACAGACTAGTATAGTTTTATTATATGTATTATATAATCAATGAATTTAAATATATGTCATATTATACGTAGTATAGTATCAATGAATTTAAATATGTGTCAAATGTAGTATAGTATCAAATCAAAACTTTTTAATAATTTATTTGTTTATTTATTAGGAAGTTTACTAGTTAAGTAAAATAGTATAAGTTAGATGGGGTTTAATTGGTATGTGTTAGTCGAACTATCTTTTATCATATTAAATGATATCAAATTGTGATATAATTTTTTACCATTTTTTATATATTTTTTTAATATAACTAATTGCATGCTTTTAGAAATTTTGATTTGGTTGTTATACAATTTGATTTTTTGCTTCTAACAAAAAGTATTTATTATTTTTTTTTTACTTTTTGATAACAAATAATTTTAATTATGCTAAAAATATTATGTTTTTCTACTATGTTTCTTGCATATATATAATTTTAATTATACTAAAAATAATATGTTTTTCAAATCAATTTGCATATTAGAGTGAATAAATTTAATGGCTCTATTATATGCTTTAATTTATTATTTTAATAATTTCTAATGTTAAGTATATTATGAATGGTTAATTTATGATTATTTTTTATTTTTTGAAATAAACGAGAGTTTAAGTCTAAAACAGAAAGAAACTAAGAGACACCTTTAGAAAGAACTCTCATGAGAGTTATATCCATAACTAACAAAGGTTTCAAATAACTAGGAACTTTCCAATAAACTTTGGATATCTTCTCATCATCTCTTTTTTTTCTCTATAAATCAGCACACATATTTGATTCTCTAAATGTATGCTCCTCTATAATTCCACGCATCTTGTTAACCAAGGGCAAACACTCCACGTGTATAATAGATCCCTCTTCCATAGCTTTAACCATTTCCTTAGAGACCAAATTGATTTCTACTCTATTTAATCATAAAGACTTAGTGACTTTAAGGCCACACGAAGCTTCTACAATGTTTAGGAACAATTGTTTTTCAATTCTTGCTCCACTCTTCATCAACCAAGCTATCTCCCAAAATAAAAACGTCAGATTCCTGCCCCATATGGGGAAAATGCATGATCCGAGCTTATTTAGCCACTCGAGTCAGATGTAACTTTGCATGTCATCAAGTCATAATTATTTGTAACTTTGTATTTCTCTCTCAAAATGGTGCACCATAAACCATTTGGTTTGTCCATCAGCTGCCACCCAAGCTTCATAATACTAACATTATTCAGGTCCTCCAAATTTTGAATACCAACACCACCCAAAGCTTTATGTTTAGTTAATGTCTCTCACCCTACTGCGTGAATTTTCCCGTGATCTTCCTCATCTTCCCATATAATTTTCCTTTACAGAGCCTGTATGTCATCAGTGTAAGCCTTCAGAATTTTATTGTTCATCATTGGATATAACATGATAGCTTCAATAACATTCTTTGTTAATGTGGGTCTTCCTACAAACAATAAGTGATCTCTCTTCCAATTGTTAAGCTTTATTGCAACTTGATCAATAATATACTGAAAATCTTTCTTATTGAACTGCTTACCACTCAAAGGAATACCTAGAACTATCCAAAGCTTTGGTCACCCTAAATTGGGACATCTGCGCTAACTTCACTTGCATGCTCCTTGAAAAATTCTTTGAGAAGAACACACTTGTTTTATCATGACTCACTTCTTGCCCCAACATGCTGCAAAACTAATAAAAAGTGTCAATAATACATCTCATCTATTTTTCAGTTGCTTCCCCGAAAAGTAACAAATCATTCGCAAACATTAGGTGACAAATCATTGTACCATGACTTCCCATTTTTATAGCTTTCTAGTTCTTACTTTTTACTTCATGCTAAATTAAATGAGAGAGTTTACCCATGCACACCAAAAACATATATGGTGACAACGGATCCCTTAGGCGAATTCTATGCTGAGGGAGAAAGTAATTGTTTACAACACCTTTCCCATTTACATTAGTTTCCACACTCATAATTGCATGCATGATAATGTTTGTCACCCGATCAGGAAGGTTTATTTCCTTTAGTCTGTGCCAAACAAAATCCCAACTCAATTTATCATATGCTTTCGAAAGATCCACCTTCACAACAAAGTATCCTCTTTTTCCTTTAAAATTCTCCATATTATGCACCACTTCTTTTGCAATAGTAATGTTTTCTTGAATAGACCTTCCGGGAACAAACCCTGTTTGAAAAGGAGAAATAAATCTATCCATATTCACTTTCAACCTCCCCACTAAAATCTTGCTCGCCATTTTACAAATAGTGTTGCATAGAGAAATGAACCAAAACTGTGTTATAGTGCTTGGTTGATCAACCTTTGTAATGAGATAAATATGTTTGGTTGACAGAAGCAATGTCTGCAGGAGAGTTGTAACACCCTAAACCTTAAAATAAATTATTTATCCAATAAAATTGCATTTAGGATGTTACTCATCACAATACTTCTTTCAAAACATCTGTTATATAATGGAAATACAGCAAAAATATAAAATTATTTTGAATAACATCTCCAAAAAAATCCACAAACAACCCACATGGGAATTTGTAATCCAATACATGAAAATAAACAAAATTGCCCCAAACCCATAGTGTTACAGTTCACAGCATTTTATTCCTCTAAAACAAACTGAAAAGAAAAGTTCTAAGTGTGTCATCTCGTAGTACTCACGATGCTATCACTCATGCTGGTCACATGTGTTACCTAAGGGTAACAACGACAAACAAAGAGAAAAGAGGGGTGAGAATAAATTTACATGTAATAACAGTGAAATTAAGCATACAGGATGATAACTTAAAACACACAACAACCAGTCACAAGCAACACAAAAATGATGTAATATTTATGCTATGCAATGTATTCCAACACCATGACCTAAATGCACGTGGTACCAAGTCATCAAATCGATATATAATCCAACTAGTCTCCGATTTTTCCACCAAACTGAGGATCCCCATCAATGGGTCTGAGACCCGCCCCTAGTCTTTTCCACCCAGATCAACGATCCCCGTCAATAGATTTGAGGCCATCAAATAGACCGAAGTCTCACCTAAACTCCAAAATACATAAATGCATGAAAAAAAAGCATAATATCAAAAACAATTATCATAAATCACCCAAATTGTCCTAAGGGACATCACCAAAATTTGATTCCAATAATGAACCATGCATTGCCAATAAGACCACTCTAAAATCAACTCACCAAATTGTATTTAATTGAATATTCAAATAATTATACTAATAAAATAAATAAAATCCTATTTTATTCATTTTCTATAGAAAATATATTTATTTAATTTTTAAAGGGTTTTTTTATCTTAAAATACTCTCTTGATTTAAAGAAAAGGACTCCGTACTAATGTTATACCTCAAATTTTATCCTGAATTTTTGCATTCATTTATATATATATATATATATATATATATATATATATATATATATATATATATATATATATATATATATATATATATATATATATATATATATATATATATATATATATATCCAATTTTATTTTATTTTATTCGTATTTATGATTTTTTTCACATATTTTGTATTTGGTCTAAATTTCTATTCATTTATAGTTTCGTTTGTTTTTTAGGATTTATTTTTAAATTAAATTTTTTCTTTTTTTTTATTATGGTCATTAAAAAAATGTATAAAAAAATATATGTTTTAATTAAAGTTTTAGTTTAGATTTAATTTTAAAAATTGTATATAAAAAAAAATATTTAATACTTTTTAGTTTAGTCTTATTATATGTTAAAAGATAATTATTCATTTTATTTTTATATTTTTTTAATTACCACAAAATATCTTGAGGGCCTTTCTAGTCTTTTGCTATTACCTAGATGGATAAGAAAGAGTGTGTGGTTATAAGAGTATCAAGGGTCACGATACAAAGGGAGGAAGAACAAAAACGCATATCCCAAATCAAAAGAAGCAATACTTCTTCTTCATCGTGTTGTACCATAATATTCATCCTCTTCATTTTTCAATAAATAATGGACAAACATTTTAATCTATAGGTGCATTGCATGCATATCATTCATTGATTGTATGGTGATGAGATCCGGAGCATCTCAATTTGTGGAAGAAACTGCGCGTTTCGGCTTTTCAGACTATTTTCGAGCCAGAAATTGATATTTTTCGGTTCGCATGCTTGATGCAAGATTTTCCGTTCAGAAGGTCATCTCAGGATGATTACACCATCGCTGGGATCATTTCAATATGTTTCACAATCCTTCTGTTCAGATCGATGGCCATTTCTTCAAAAAAAAGCTTTAATTGATCATTTTCTTCATAAAGGGAATTTCTGGTTTATTGTGCGTTACGGGCGCTCCGGGATTCATATTTCTCAGCTCATCGGGTATTTTTGGACGATTTTTGATTGGTAAGTTCCTCTCCATATTATCTCCAACTTTCATTCACAGGTCGATAGCCAATTTTGTGAAGAAAGTCTCCAAAGAAATTGATCTTTCAAGTGGGATAAACTGAATTTTATGGCTGAACTGTGTTCTTGGTACACAAAAAATTCGTAACTCCTAGCTGGAAGGTCGAAACTGAGCGGGTCCGATGTCCAAAATTCCGTCTCGAAGCCCTCTATGACTTCCATTCACAAGCTGAGAGCTGATTCCTTACCAATAAACACCAGAATTTTATTCTTTGAAGTTGATTTTGACACAAACCGGGCATTTTTCATCTAACGCAGAATAGTCAAAAAATCATATCTCGCTCGATTTTTATCGAAACAAGGAGGGACCAGTGTCAAAAGTTCACAAATTTCGTTGGCTTCATTTTTTATGAACATCCCGAGTTCGTATTTTGATTAGAAGATCCTCGTTCAAGATAAGCACTTTTGCATAATTGATTCTTGATATAAGCACTTTTCTAGAATTGAAAATTAATCAAGGATTTGATTGAGAAATTGAATAGAGATCATGGATTAGGTTGAGAAATTTTGATTTAATGTGATTATCATAATGAAATTCGGAATTGGATGAAATAAGCACTTATTTAATTAATTGATTTTCATGAGAAAAGTGCTTATTCAAGAGCTTAGTTGTTGATGCGATTGATTTGTTTATATAAAACCTTGAATTGCATGTGATTAGCCTTAGGTTTGAACCTTGATCCATGTGCCAAATCTATGTATGAATTGATGCATGCAAGGTGTTTGTGCTAATGTTTGAGCTAGAAATTGCATGTTCATGCATTGAATAATTCTCACATTGATTAATTGGATTGAGTTCATATGTTAATTGCTTGATTTGTGAACTCGAAAATTTGTCGAGATGTGTAATTGAACGCATATTCATGAGTCGATTTGCATGCATTCTAAGTGTTTGTGCTAATGTTTGAATTAGAAGTGGCATGTTCATGCATTAACTAGATTTGGCATTGATTAATCGAATTGAGCTTACATGTTTGTAGATTGAATTTTGAACTCAAAAAAAACATGTCGAGGTGCTCATTTAATGCATGTTCATGAATCATTTTGCATGTTTATTTGAATTTGATGTTTTGTTTTGCATTCTTTACATGTTGATTGAATTTCATGCTTTATTGTGCATTCTTCGTGTTCATGATATGACTTGCATGTTTTAGATTGAAGTGATGCATTTCTCATGTTTTCATTCTCATGCATTTGCTTATAAATAATTGCTTTTGAGTTTAAGTGCTTCCAATAAGCACTTTTCTTTGTTATTTGACTGTTTGGACTGATTTTTGGCATGAGAATGTCATGAAAAGAAGATTTGGTTCGCAACATAAAATTCTGAAGTTGCAGGTCATGCTTAGCACCATCAGGGGCCCGCTAAGCGCGAAACTCTCTGGAATTTGGGGTTCGCAGTTCAGGAAATTGGGCTTAGCGCAGTAGACCAGGCTTAGCGCGGTCTAGAACTGAAAATTTTATTTTTTTGATTATTTGACTTGAAATCTCATATGCTCTCATCTTATGTAGTCTTGTATGAGAGGTATTTTGTGTAGGTGCTTGTGTTATAGATGTGTACGACACACATCTCGATTTCGCGCACATGTGTGTGCATTCTATTGTCTTCTTGCTTGGTTTTCACCTTCTTGCAGGTTTATCCGATCGAATTGGATGTGTATAACACATCTCTTGATGTTGCACACATGTGTGTGCATCCTTTGTCTGGATTGCTTTCTTTGCAGGACTATTTATTTTGGATGTGTATCTACAAACATTCTGATTATGCTTATTGATGCCTCCGCACATTTCTCACCGAATTTATTTATTGCGTGTCAGCAGTACTTGAAGTTTTCCGGAGTATTTCTTCTTTGGCTTGCTTTTGCTTACTGATTGTTATTAGTTTGGTATTTTCTATACCTTTTTACCGCATTCTTTTACCGTATTTCTAGAGAGCATGATAATTAGGGTTTTACCATTTTCTTTTGCCATGAGAAGTAGGAATAGAGATGCATGATGGGGATTACGTAGTTGGATCATGCTCAGGAACCCCTCTGGTTTACTTAAAGACCTATTTAGGGCGAATCTGTTTGCTAACTGTGTGTGGTTTTTTTAAAATCCTCGTCCGTGCATAGGGAGATAACTTTCATTGTGTGTTTACTTTTTGTGCTTGCATAGGTAATGAGTGGTTAGGCAACCTGATATGGCACCATTGTTAGCAAAGTCCTACTTATGGTGATGATTACATTGATATATGATGATGTGATGGGCAAGCGGAAAGGGTTCACAATCAACCCCCACACAGTTCTAGTCCGTGTCAGCTCAGCTCACGCGAATTGTGATGCTTCTTTATCGAGTCAATAATAAAATTGGCAAGATTCCCCTATTCAGATTCTCCACGCTTTCTCATGGGGTTTTCATTCACATGCTTTGACACCCGCACTCATATGCTCCTCACACTTGATAATTCATATCATGTTGTGATACCTTTCTCCCATAGGAAACTCCTGGTTGACACATTTAATTCTATTCGTGGCTATGGTTTTCCTCTGAAAGTCAGATCCTGGTTGACTTCGGTATACTCGTTACTGTCGTAGGCTATAGGACTTCTTTCATCTTCCCCGCGCATGTGTGTATCATTTTTATGTGCATTGCATTATTTGCGTGCTTTTGCCAAAGCACTTGTTTGCTTCACCCTTTCTGTTGTCTTCGACTATACCTTAGGTAACGATTTGAGATAGACATAGATTTAGGTTGTAAAACTTTTTCATCCCCTTATGTCGTCTTCGACTCTACCTTAGGTGGAGATTCGAGATGGACATAGATTTAGGTTGTAAACCTTTGTCATGTTCCCTTAGTTGTCCTCGACTCTACCTTAGGTAGATATTCAAGATGGACATAGATTTAGGTTTTGAACCTTTGATATGCTCTCTTAGGATTCCCTCGACTCTATCTTAGGTAGAGATTCGAGGTAGAATTTAGGATTGTATCCATGCATGCTAACTTAGTTAGTTTCCCTTTCATGTTTTCTTATTTATTTTGCATCATTGCATGTAATAAAACTAAAACTTGTTTTCTTTTTTTAAAAAAAATCAAAACACTTAATAATGGTTCAAACTCCTTTTTCAAAGGTAAAAGCAATCAACTTCACTTCAAACCTTTTTCGCCTATGGGCTCTTTTTTGTGTTTAAAACCTTTTTCGAAAAGGGTGTTCCCTTTCAAATCCAAGCAAGTTGCTAAGTGTGTGAGCGACCGAGCATAAGACTTCCTAGAAGCTACAACGCCTAGCACGAGTTGCAATTGTAAGGATGCGGAATATAACTTCCCATAAAAAACATTGCAACCCACCAAAACATATGAGCCGAACTACGACACTCTAAATTTCCCATTACACGAGGGAATACGTAAACATCTTGTCACGGGGCTCGATCGTGCACACTTTGTAAATACTTCCTTCTTTTTCCCGTGTTTTCTTTATTTTCTTTTCTTTCACATGCATTTCCCTTAGCGCATATCATTTTAGAGATTAACCAGTGAATAGATGCCCGCACCCATTAGATAGAAAATAGAAGTGGATACTGTAGAGTACTACGGGCGCGTGTGGTGCTAATACCTTCCCCTCGCGTAATAGACTCCCTTACCCTATCTCCCGGTCGCAAGGCCTTGTCTTATCCTTTTCTGGTTTTCTTCGATATGTTTACCTTTCTTCTTAGGCGAGATAAAAACGTTCGATGGCGACTTCATTGATATTTCTATCAGATGAGTTTGTCCAGTTCCTTTCAGTTGGCGACTTCACTGGGGACCGTACAGACCTCTTGTTAGCTCGTTCCAAGAGTCGATCCTAGCTTTAATTTTCCTGTCTATTGGGTGTTTATTTATTTACTTGCGTTATCGCATCATCCTTTGTATGTTATTGTTACCTCAAGGTATTCAAGCACGTCTATTGAATGAAGAGGTTCTTATAATTTAAGGGTGACTTCCTGAAATAAAGACCCTTTAGGAATTAGGAACTAAGTGTTTAAAAGTTGGTTTTGATGTAGTAAAGAAAACAATGGTCGAAAACAATATCATGTTACAACTGAGTTGACTATGAGAAGAATATGCCAAAATATGAAGAAATTTGGTCGAATCGACCAGAGTGTGGAGAGGGTCAAATTTGGTCTTGTCGACCATAAGGAATTCTGGAATTAGAAGAATTTTGTTGTTTCTTTGTGTCAATGAGGAAGCATTTATTTGAAGCAATCCAGAAGTGGTTGAGTTTATTGGAAGCGGGAAATTCGAAATTCAAAGTCTCCAAGCACGTACTCAGCAGTTTATAACACGTTTAATCGCCAAACAGGTGGCAGCATCTGATGAAGCGGTTATCTTAGAGTTTGAACTTCATCTGTAGATAGCTTTAGGACAGTTATTTTGTAAATACTATAAATAAGTAGTTTCAATGTAATTTCCGTGTGTTCACTTGTATAATGAAATCACTTGAAAAAACTTTGTTCATTTCGAGCGTCAGGAAGCAAAGAGTCCAAGAGTGCTTGATGTACGTGAATCACCACTTTTATTTAAATGCAAAACTTTTACATTTCAGTCATTTCCTTTGAGTCATTTACTTGCATTCTATTTACTTTTCAACAATATCTTTACGTTATCGTTTATGTTGATTCTCTTTTCGTAACAAGCTTCGAGTTAATAAAAGAGTCAATCGATGCCTATTCTATTTAAAACAAGTCTGGGGCTCATAGCCTTCTATCGGTCACGAGTCACCGCTAGTTGGTGCAAATCATATTGTGAAGAATCAGATTGTTAATCGTTTCGCTTAGACTCCTTCGGTCGTTCACGAGTCACCAGTCAATCGAATTGAGTCTAACTATAGTGTGGAAATCCATTGTATGGTTCCCCTAGTCTTAGAAAACCATTTCTTAGATAAGGATTTCAACAGAACTAGTGCAATCTCAAAAAACCTTAGCACATGTCTTAAGATCAACTGGTCGATCTTGCGATTGACCCTTAGTTTTAGGACTTTGGGAGGACCAGCAGTTGTTTACCATTTTCCACAGTAAACAAATTGGCACACCTAGTGGGTTCAGTTCTAAGTATATGTTGTTAGATGTCTTAGGTGTATGAAACTTAGAAGTGGGAGTCTAACCAAAGAGTATAATAAACCACCAACTAGGAGACGTATACCAAAAATGACTAATCGTAATGTTGATGAAGTTCCTTCACAAACATTAAGTTCGACAGATCCAGTAGTTTCTCAGATTGCACCATTACCTCCACCACCTGCCACAATGTCGACCATTGTCACTGCACCTATTCCTCAGACTCAGCCGGTGAGTCCAGAAGCCACGATGCCTACGACTGAAATCCCACAAGTAGTGCCTCGTTTTAGCACTGCAAATCCTCTTTATGGAATGTTGTATTCCTTAATTCCAGGTTATCAGTCGACTTCAAGTGCAGCAGTGGTGTCAGATAATGTTCAAAATACAAGTTCCCCTTTACAAGGATCTACACCAGGGGGAAATAATAGAGGCAACCTTTGTAGAGGAGCGCCTTCTCCGCCTATAGTGCTGCCTCTTACTAACACTTCAGTAGAGGTATTAAGGAAACCAAATGGTTAATGTATTTAATACTATAGTACAAGAGTCGGTTGAGACTAATAGGCAGTCTACTAAAACGAATTGACAAGTGATTTCCCAATTAACACGTTTGTGTAATTTTTTGGGTGCTCCCCCAGCACCTGTTTGACAGGCGCCACCTGTTCGATTGTCGAAAGAATTATGGCTAGAAATGGCATGAATGACACACTTCAAAGGCCAACATATTCTTCCCCTTTTTCAGAATATATTTTACAAACTGAAAACCCTAGAGGATGGAAAATTCCTGAATACACTAAGTTTGGGGGAGAATCTGGGGAATCGACGGTCGAGCATATTGCTTGGTATTTAACAGAATCTGGTGATATGGAGAATAATGAAATCCTAAGATTAAAGCATTTCCCTTCATCTCTCACTAAGGCAGCTTTTACATGGTTCACTATGTTGCCTCCAAATTCTATTGATTCATGGACTAAGTTGGAAAAGCTTTTTCATGAACAATTTTATGAGGGACATTCGAAAATTAGTTTGGTCGAATTGTCAAATATTAAGAGAAGGTTTGATGAAACAATTAATGATTATCTCAATAGGTTTAGGTTATTAAGAGCAAGATGCTTTACCCAAGTGCCAGAACATGAATTGGTTCAAATGGTTGTTGGAGGTCTAGACTATTCCATTAGGAAGAAAATAGATCCGACCTTTGTTAAAAGTATGTCACAATTGGCTGATAGAGTTTGACATCTTGAGCGGCTAAGATTAGAAAAAGTTAGACTTACTAAGGCTAAAGCCAAGAAAGAAAAAGTAGCTTATATAGATAACGATGATACTGATCCCATATATGAGGCCGACTATATCTCGCGGACTGAGGCTAAGGTCGATATGGCTGAAATGAAGCCAGATCCTGCATATGAGTGTAAATCACTATTTCCTGGCAAAGAAAAAAGTCGTGTCGAAAACATTTCAAAATTTCCTACAAAAACTTATACTTTTGATGTAACTAAATGTGAACAAATTTTTAATCTATTAGTTAAATATGGTCAAATTTTAGTACCTCCAAATGCTAAATTACCACCATTAGAACAACGACAGAAAAGAGGTTTTTGAAAAATTCATAATTATCTTGGTCACACAACCTCTCAATGTTTTCTTTTCAGGGATCTTGTTCATAAATCACTACAAGAGGGCTGACTGAAGTTCACTGCCAGGAAGATGAAAATCAACACTGATCCTGTAAGGCATGAGGAAGCATTATTTGCTGAACCTGTTGAGATAAACATGGTGGAACTGATAGAATTTCCTGAAGACAATATGGTCGAGGAAATTATTGGCGAAAGCCCCAATGTCGACATAGCTGATGTTTATCCCAAGGCTGATGAGGATTTGCTGGATTTCCTCTATCGGTGCAAAAATAAGTGCTCACAAGTGTGTTTGTGCCCTAGATGTGGAGTTGTTACTGATAAAATTGCTGTTGAGAACTTTCAAAAGTTGCAGCTAAAGAAACACATGCCCAAGGTGTACAACCAGCAGTTCCTTAATCCAAGGGATCCTAGAAGAACTGTGGGGAGCTCTCAGGCTAAGCCAAGGAGCTTCATCCCTTCGGCTGCTGCTCCAAGAGGCACATGGATCAAGCCTCAAGGCAAAATGGGGGCATCAACTGTTGATGTTGTTGTTAGGGATATAAAAGGAAAGCCGACTGTCAATTACCAATGCGAGTTCAAGACAAAGAGAAACAATCATGTTTCTGAGAACTACATGCGAAATAATCCCATGTCCCGTACTCAATGGAGACGCTTTCAGCATCGTAAACAAGTTTCAAGGATAGCAGCCGCTGTTGAGCAGGTTTCCGTGAATAAATCATGCAATAAAAAATAATACAAGGTGAAGGTCGACACTACTGCCAAAGAATGAATCTGGGAATTCGTAAATCGACCTGTAGCCAGATGCTCTAAAAAAGCAACCGATGAATTTAAGTCAGATTCTGGAGAGATTCTAGACATTCTAGTCAATGTGGTGTCAATCCTCCCTGCGGAGTATGACTATTCGACTGAGGTAGAGGACTTTGCTAATGTCGATGCTCAATAGTATCCCCCACTGGATTTTTAACTTCGACATTTCTGGGGGCTTGGGTTGGAGTGGCGATGGCTTTATTTATCATTATAATATTAGCGTCTAAAGTTATGTTAACTTCAATATTTTTAGCCAAGATCACTTTACCTCTCCTTTTTTTGACAAGGGGATGATCATCGACGTCGTTTGTTGCTTCGACTTGATCGTCGACCCTGGTTCCAAGGTCTTGGGCCAGAAGGGCTTTCTTTTTCTTCTTTTTTGCCACTTCTTCTCCAGCAGATTAATCTTTCTTCCTCTTGTGACTTTTGGATTTATGGGAGTGTTGAGGAGACTGAACATCAGGTGATGGCTGCATACTAAAAAAGGGATAAGTCAAAGTGATTCCACAAGTGGAATAAGAACTTAAGTCGAAACAATACCTCAGTCTGCTCAGAGACGTGTTGTTTGTCCTTCTTGGACCTTTTGGATATTTTGGAGGGAGCAGCCAAATCGACTGAGTATTTCTGACTCTGGAAGATAAAATAAAATTAGTACATTTTTAGTCATAAAGTTGAGATGATTAGAAATGTGCGAATACACCTACAGGGGAACTAGTTTTCTTAAACAAGGGTAAAATTAATTTGTCATCAAAAGGGGTATGGTCAGGTATGATCTGCAAAAATATTGTTGTTAGAAATGCCAAGTTATAAAAGATAATTGGTGAAGGAGTAGAATCGAACCTTTGTTTTCGAAGGAGCAGCTTTGATAACAGGAGATTTTGATGGTGCTACCTGAAGAGGGATAGCTAAAAAGAAAAATTGTGAAGTCAAATATATGGAAAGGTCAAGATAATAAAGAAAGTAAACTTTCCAGAAGCTGTTAGCATTGTGCACAACAGCAAGTTCTTTTACATATTGAGGATCAATATATAAAAAACCTAGGTAATCAAGCAACCAGTGCTTCATCGGTACGACTCTGTCGGCCTTTTTCTTATAAGAATTCTCCACATTCGACCAAGAGCTATACCACCAATCTGGGATAGGTGGGCGAAAAGCCAATGCCAACGGGCTAGTCGGTAAAGGAGGGAATTTAATGTTTCTAAAATGAAGTGTGTACAGATACTTGTCTTCCGCGTAACCAGGAATTATGAACTGGGGAATCCTGTCGGTTACCTTCTCCCTTAACTCTCGGGCCGCGTCGAAGATGGTCCGAAGAAGGTTAGTTGGTAGGTAGTGTTCTTGCAGGAAAAACCTCCTGTAAGATCTTAAGGGATTCGGAGGCTCATACAAGGATGAATGACCTCCAAGCAATGGGTCTAGCTTACCCCGCAGTTGGGAGCCCTTAGAGATAAAGTATTTGACCCCTCTTGAGCGTGTGGCTAAGAGAGGTAATGAGAGAATGATGCTCTTCCCATGGCCCCGAGGCCTCTTTTATAGCATAGCTGCCACTCATGATCATGATGACGTAACCGTCCATTTAATACTTGAAACCGCTACTTAATGATTCGTAACGTCCGTAACTGTTCCATAAGTAGCGTAACGGAAGCCATCCGACTCTGGGCCGAGGAGCTCACCGATTCATCGACTATAGGATCCTTCCGGCTGACCCGTTCTCCTATCGCAATTCGAGGATCATGCGGATAAGGGCCTCACATCTCGATCCGAGATCCATCCGGATGTCAAAACCCCTCCGGTCTTACTTCTCGGGAAATTTATGCATGAACATAAGCCCCGAGCATATGGTTTCTAGACCTTGAAGACTTATGCTCGATTTTAATAGAAACATAAACTTTGACCCAGGCCGGACCTCCAATACCAACCTGTGCCTTAGTGTGAATTTTGCACACAGTGGTTTACCATTCTTCGCTTTTGAGGTTTTTTAATGTAACGCACATCGCTGGAATCGACACTCCAGCGTAACGCTCGTTTTTAGCCCGGGCCGGATCCCAGGACGCATGGCCGGGATAAAAATTCTTTCGACTCACACCTCGGCTCGGAGCGTAAGATATATAGATGACTAGCCCCGAGTATCTTGAGTCAAGGCTTTGGTGAAAATGTTTTGTGGAATCCAATTAAGGTCCTTCGCCTTATATGCCCGTGCAGACGAGCTTTTAAGGTTGCTCGTGAACGATTTTATGTTATGCTACTAGCCCCCAAGCCATAGGGTGTAGCTAACAACTACCCTGATGGCTTGGACGAGTACGTAACAATTTGTTCACAACGCAAATGTATTTCTATCCTCGTCGCTGAATCGATACTCCAGTTTAACCCAAACATAACGCTCGTTCTTAGTCCGAGCTGGGCTCAGAACTTTGTCAGGCTATTGGTAGTAAGACTTAGCTTAACTAGACCAGCCCCCGAGTCACATGATGCATCAAACAGGCTATACTGGCTTTTCCAATCACATAACAACTGTTCATGACACCACTTGGTTTTTACCGCTTAAGCGTTGAATCTGAGCCCCTGCGGGTTGGTGAATTTAGAGGTTCAACGCCACTAAGTTGATCCGAGATAGGACCATAGCTCTGTGTGACGAATCCCGAGGTTTCAATGCCACTAAGAGTTGATCCGAGATAAGACCAGAGCTTTGTGATTCACCTGAAGTTGGAGATATCATTGCCGCTAAGAGTTAATCCGAGATGGAATCAGAGCTCTTGGTAGCTCACCTGAGGCTTCAACGCCACTAGGAGTTGATCCGAGATAGGACCAGAGCTCCGTGACTTGCCGGAAATTATAGGTGTAACCGCCACTAGGAGTTGATCCGAGATAGGACCAGAGCTCCGTGACTTGCCGGAAATTATAGGTGTAACCGCCACTAGGAGTTGATCCGAGACGGAATCATAGTCCGAGGGTGACCGGGAGGTTGTTAGAGTAGGAACAGAGCCTTTGAGGTTGAGCCTCTATAGGGATGATCCGAGACGATTCGAGCCCAACCGAGGTTGACTCAAGGTTGTTCCGAGTAGGAACAGAGCCTTTGAGGTTGAGCCTCTATAGGGATGATCCGAGGCAATTGAGCCCAACCGAGGTTGACCAAGGTTGAGCCTCTACCGAGGTTGACCGGAGGGTTGAGCCTCACCGAGGTTGACCGAGGGTTGAGCCTCACCGAGGTTGATCGGAGGGTTGAGCACCGAGGTTGACTGGGGGTTGAGCCTCTATAGGGTTGATCTGAGACGGATTCAGAGCCCAACCGAGGTTGACCAGGGGGTTCAGAGCCTCTACCGAGGTTGACCAGAGGGTTCAAAGCCTCTACCGAGGTTGACCAGGGGGTTCAGAGCCTCTACCGAGGTTGACCAGAAGGTTGTTCCGCGTAGGAACAAAGCCTTTTCGGAAGAGGGTTTTACCGTGACTGAGAGACGATCCGAGACCGAGCTCAGCAATACGTACCTAGAGGCTCCTGCCTTTTTTTGGAGTAGGGGGCTTTACCGTGACTGAGAGTTAATCCGAGACCGGACTCAGCAGCACGCACCCGGAGGCTCCCGCCTTAGATAGAGGTGCAAAGCACTTTATCCGTTACACCCTATTTGGTCTTTACAAACTAGGATCAAGATGCCTCTTCACCCACACAGGAGAGTAAGATGACATCTTTACATCTAGATGACACCTTATACAATGGTGCTTTAAACAATATTTTAATCTTTTACAATATTCAATCTTCCCGGCTTTCTGCTGTCTTCTCTTCTATCATTCTTGATCGGGATGGTTATATGAGCCCCCAAGCGCTTAGTCTTTGTTGAAAAAGATGAAGTGCTTTGATACCAAGCTATCCTTATCAAGGAGGACTCAGTTTTGTCGTTTCGCTCCTCGAGTACTTACGCTAGGTACTTTGCCTATATTCTACATATTGTCCGGATCCTTCCTAATTTTGATACTAATAAAAATAGAATGCCTCCCGCCCACGTAGGGGATAAGGACAACACCTTTTACTCGCCATAACAATACTGTTCCGTTCAAAGTATACATTTATGTTTTGCTCACTTTCGCTAATTTGCAGCCGACTCTCTATGCCTAAACAGGATGTCTATGTATGACCCCCCAAGCGCGAGGCTTTGTTCGGAACAAAAATGCTTTACCTCAGAGCCATCCCGGCTAAGGAATATTTTGTTACTCGGAGCCTGCCGGGATCTTGTTTTGATAGACCCGTCCCTCCAAGAATAGTCTTGACCACGTGACACAACTCGCCTCCTTGTCAATGATTATAAAACCGACTTCATTTGCCAAATCAATTCGTTGGGTCCATTTGTCGGTTAGCCTCTTAAATCACCATGAATAAAATATTGGATTAGGCAAATTGTGTTACTAATATATTATATGTAAGAATATTTTAACATAAACACATTACTAACCATGCCACATTATAACATACTTCGTAACCTTTTTTAAGATTCACGACGCAGATTTGAGGAAAGATAATGAAATGCATAGTGATATTTTTATAACAAAAACGGTATTGTCACATATACAAGCAGTATGTAAATGTTTCATAATAAATATAATTATATATGCTTATCCGAAAAGTATGATATATCAAAACTTCACTGTTAATCTTTCTGAAAGCATGAACTCCTTAAATTAAGTCATGCATAACCCAATTTCAAACGATAGTCTTGCAACATATAATAACATGAGACCCATCCATAATGAATATAGGAGAATTATATATGGTTATGCAACATTTTCCTCCTGATCGAATGTAGAATGGAGGATAAACAATTATTTTTTGACATAGCATGTGTGTTTCTACTCCATAACAACATAAAATTTTAACAAGAATTACGTATGCAAGTATCTTTTATTATTTTCATGTTACTTTAGCAATCAGTGTTTTAGAAAACAGATGCTATGCATAATGACGGGCTCCAACTGTTCTGCTACATGGCTCCAGAAGTTGGATAAAGAGAAGAATGATAACTTATCTTTTTACGGTATTTGTGATTCACGGGATAATAGATCCCAGCCCCCAGGTCTGTAGCCTCACAATCAGGAATCTCTGACGTCTTCCCGTCATCTACACTAGTGTTTATACGCGGAGCCGCCTTTCCATTTTCCAAACCAATCTTTCAGACACAAGCTTGTGTTTATCACAGACTTCCGCATCGTGACGGCAACGACTACCAGCTCGGACAATCACCATTGATCTGCGCAGGGATACCTGCTGGAGGATTGTTTCGGCGTGATACTATGATTTCATCTTGATTGATAAATAAAGCTGTTACCATAAGAGAAATTAACAACACAACTACCACCGGAGAGATTAACAGCAATAATTAACATTATAACCATTTTAATTAGAATACACCAGTTAGTTGTGACTTAGAAAATGACAAATATAAGGATTACTTATCTTTCCAGTGACGATGTCGTAATTCTGATTTTATCCTTGCTTGCCGACTTCACTAGATATCTCTGTGTCATCTTCAAAAATGGGCCCTGACAAAACATCACATATCCGACGCTCTGAACTGTCTGTTACGGCTTTACTTCGACCTCACGTCCGGAAGCTCTTTGTTGATTCATCTTGGTTTGTTTGAGTTAGACATAATGTGGCCTTTACCACCGTCAACAGTTGTTGTAAGTAATGGCAGTGTCCTCGTAGCCACTGGTGACGTCATTCTTGTTGTTGACACAAACATCACATGATATGTGTATCCTCACGGTTTCGCTATCTTTCCCTGTATCCTCAAACCGACCTCATTATTGTGAGCTTTCAATTTGTAACCGTTGTAACTATCAAAAGTTTGACAAATCAAAAACAGAATCTTTATTCAAATTTTGGTTTTATTTTCACATAATGAATTCTCTAATAACCAACGACAATTAATTTATGATCTCCGTTTTTTCTCTAATTAATCATGAAAATTCAAAGCGTATTCCATGCAGGAGAATAAGCAGAAATCTATTTAGGGATTGCTGTTACAACAGTTATGGAAATTATAAACGGAGATTTGTAATGTGTCAATCATTTACTGATAATAATGATGAATCAACGGAAATTTAAGACAATCACTTATCTTTCCCTGCGATGTTGGTCTCGCCGACCCCGTTTGTGGTCACCGAAGGCATTACGTTTCCCTGAATTATTCCGTTTCCACTATGATAATGGATGCCGGAAATCGAATGACTATACACGAAATCACTAGTTCTGCACAAAAGGCTGCATATCCGTGAGATATGCCCCCACAGATTCTTGATCTCCTCCCTAGCAGGAAATCCAATTTTAAGTTTATAAGGTATAGCTCACATCACAAAATAACAACTTCCCTAATAAAAGCATAGCTCCAATTTCTTATCATTTCTTGAGTTATAAACGGAACCTAACTTAAAACAATGTTGAGAAGTGTTTAAAGGAACAATAGACTTATCTGAGCGCCCACATGAATTGTATGAACACTTGTTGACCCAGATATATATGGCCCGAGCAATCAGTTGTTGCCCCTGTCAAAATCTCTCAGTTGTTGGCGACAACGCATAAGTTCTGACGGTGGCTTCGATGTCTTCAACGAGAACTTTCAATCCGTGAGCTATTGCCTATGTTTGTTCGTCAACTCCTACTCCGGTTTGGCCTGCAAATCGGATCTGCTTTACATCAGCTTTTACAATGATGTTGGTCTCGTCGTCCCACCGATAATGCTTTATTTTCTCCGATCAAGACATCTTCGGCACAAACCGGAGCCGTCTTGGACGAAATGTTGATGCTATGATGACCCTCTTTTCCGAGAATTGTACTCGCTTCTTTGTCCAGCCATCACCAGAAGAATCACGACTTGATCGATTTCAACATGCAATTCCATCTCGCCATGCGTTATGGATCCACCTGGTCGCAAGACTTGTTGACATCGTAAAATAACGATCCTAGAACCTTCCGGCGATTTGAGTTCAAATTCATCTCTGACATAATCAAATCGGTCACCCCGACCTTGCTCTATAGCCATAGATTGTTGTATTCTGGAGGGTAATGTAACCCGGCTGAGAATGGCGTGATGTTTAAACGCATCGCCCCGCCGATACTACTTCCTCCGACCAGCTATCACCAGTTGAATCCAGATTTGATCGGGTCAAACATGCACATTTTGTAAATGCTGACTTTTGTTCAGCGTGTAATCGTACCATACAACACTTCAGTTTTTTCTTACTTTAGCAAACAACAACTTTATCTTTTATGTAAGTGTCGTTTAGATAAATGGAAACAAGAATTATGGTAAGATCATGATTTTGGCGTGTATCACCTAGTAAAAGATGATTGTTTGTGTAAGGTTTTGTGTGGCCCAGGAAAGTTTTACCAGGGCCCCACGGTGGGCGCCAATGTTCTTGCAGGAAAAACCTCCTGTAAGATCTTAAGGGATTCAGAGGCTCATACAAGGATGAATAGCCTCCAAGCTATGGGTCTAGCTTACCCCGCAGTTGGGAACCCTTAGAGATAAAGTATTTGACCCCTCTTGAGCGTGTGGCTAAGAGAGGTAATGAAAGAATGATGCTCTTCCCATGGCCCTGAGGCCTCTTTTATAGCATAGCTGCCACTCATGATCATGATGACGTAACCGTCCATTTAATACTTGAAACCGCTACTTAATGATTCAGCGTCCGAATCGTTCTATAAGTAGCGTAACGGAAGCCAGTCCGACCTCGGGGTTTCGTCGAGGAGCTCACCGGTTACCGACTATAGGATCCTTCCCGGGGCTGACCCGTTCTCCTATCGCAATTTCGAGGATCATGCCGGATAAGGGCCTCACATCTCAGTCCGAGATCCATCCCGGATGTCTGCAAACCCCCCTCCGGTCTTACTTCTCGGCTGGGAAATTTATGCATGAACAAGTACCACCTTAATATACTTCTGGAAAGCTTGAATTTGTTTGATATTAGTAGCCTTACATGTGGTCGTCTTGTCCTGAAAAACATCAAAAGCTGCACTCAGTTCACCTATCTTTTTGACGGAGTCACCAACAAAAGTAATATAATATGACTTGCACCAAGTCTTAAATTCTTTGGTGCAGTAGAAGGATGGCTGAAAAGTTGTAAAAGTAAGTATAGGGCTTTCTGCCCAGAGGGTGTCGATATCTTTTTTTACAGATTCCCAAGGTTGGTCGGAGACGATGTCAGCCAGCAATTCATGAGAATTGAACAGATATTTGGGAATAATTGACAAAACCGAAATTATCGGGCCACCAATTTAGGCTGATAAGCGACTAGACCTAGATTTAGACCGACAATCACAGAAGATAAGAATTGGGGAGTCAAAAAGTGTCTCCAGCAAATCAAAGATCTTTTCTTGTGTTCTTCTTCCACTGGGGGAATAGTTTGGTAAGCCACTCTGGGCCACTTTTTCCACCAGCAAATGGAGCCATAGAGGGTGTAAAGTTGACCCTTGTCAACATAATGTTGAACAACATTTTGAAGATCTCAGAGTTTTGAGAGGTTTTGTCGATTAGGATCAGTGGTAGAAGACGCTGCCAAACAATATGCATTTGGTTTTGGGGGCATGCTATCTTCCTACTTTTAAAAGGCTTAATATCTTCAGAAAAAGTGGCATTCAGCCACAACTGTAGAAGCCAAAAGGGACCATGTATCAAAACATATTTTCTCTTTGGATTATTAGGGTCGAAATTTTTTATTTGGTTGGAGACTTCAGTTATGGAGGTATATAAGGAGGCCAAAATCAGCTGGCCTAAAGCAATATTCTCATTGTTGTGCAACTGAGTAGCAAGGTAAGAAAACTGTTTGGCCACCTACATCGACCTAGAGCAAAAAATGAAACGTGAGAGCCAGAGAGTCAAAAACGCTACGTGTTCTTCATCAGTGATGGGACCAGATTCTTGTTTATGGTGGTCGATGAAATTATTTTACGTTGGGATCCTACTTTTGCCAACATCGAATCTGATAGGCAGAGGGTTGGCGTTAGTGTGGTTGAAAACTTTATCATTGGTTTTCAATCCTGTAATGGCAGTCACGTCAAGCAATGTGGGAGTAATCATACCACACCTAGTGTGGAAAGTATTTGTCGAACCCTCCCAAAAATGTAAAGTAGCCAATAGCATGCTGCTAGAGTAAGGTTGGTCGCATCGAGAAAGTTCTAGTAGGTTATCAATGCATATATCCTTCTAGTATTCTCTTTTGTCGGCTTCTAGGCGTGTAATCCAAGAACCAAATTTAGGGCAATTTAGAGGAGGAGCAGTCCTAAAATTCCTATCAATGTATTGCAAAGAAATGGGTTTTGGAGAAGAGACTATGGGTTTAGTTGCAGTACTGGTGGGGAAAAAATCCCATTTATCATCTACGTATATTTCAGAGGGTGTGTCCACAGCAAGAGGACCTAGAAAAGCTAAGGGTTTTCCTTCAAGGGTAAAAGGAATTAGTACCTAAGATTTCCAGGTTTTGGTTTTCTCCTCAGCGAACGGAGGTTCTGGCAAATAGGGTTTGCCATCGACAAGGCGTAGCTGGAGTTCTATAGCTGGAGAAGTGGTGATGTCTTCAGTATTCGCCATTGAAGAAGTTGTGAGGAAGTTGTGAAGAAATTTGAAGAAGATAAACATGAGTGATGAACTTGAGTTTCTGGGTTTTTTCTTTGGAAAAAGGTTGAAGAAAGCGAAGGAAAAAGAAGAAAATAAGAGAGTGGGGTATTTATAGACTCGTGGAGGAAAGAAGAAAATAAAAAGAAAATCTTTGTGATTTCCTAGGTCAGAAATCGTGTCAAGTCGAAAGACACGTGTAGTGAGATTAAAGCGGAGTTGGTGGGCCATGTCTGCCACTAAAAGTGTAATGAAGACAGGTAATTAATGATCCACGTCTTGAAACTTAAAGTGTGATACATTTTCATGATTACATGAGGTCACAGAAAAGCGGAACAATAACGTCTACTTTTGGAGGTAGTGGAAAAGATTTATTCGAGTATTGAAACTGATGATTCAAATATGCCATTATCTCATATATTTCGAAAATTTGAAAATGGCATCTCCGGGTGGCATTTTGTTACCTTGAAAATTCTAAAATAAAGACCCTTTAGGAATTAGGAACTAAGTGTTTGAAAGTTGGTTTTGATGTAGTAAAGAAAATAATGGTCGAAAAGAATATCAGGTTACAACTGAGTTTACTATGAGAAGAATATGCCAAAATATGAAGAAATTTGGTCGAATCGACCAGAGCGTGGAGAGGGTAGAAATTGGTCTTGTCGACCATAAGGAATTCTGGACTTAGAAGAACTTTGTTGTTTCTTTGTGTCAATGAGGAAGCATTTGTTCAAAGCAAGCCAGAAGCGGTTGAGTTTAGTGGAAGCGGGAAATTCGAAATTCAAAGTCTCCAAGCATGTACTCAGCAGTTTATAACACGTTTAATCGCCAAACAGGTGGCAGCATCTAATGAATCAGTTATCTTAGAGTTTGAACTTCATTCGTCGATAGCTTTAGGACAGTTATTTTGTAAATACTATAAATAAGTAGTTTCAATGTAATTTCCGTGTGTTCACTTGTATAATCAAATCACTTGAAAAAACTTTGTTCATTCCGAGCGTTAGGAAGCAAAAGTCCAAGAGTGCTTGATGTACGTGAATCACCACTTTTATTTCAATGCAAAACTTTTACATTTCAGCCATTTCCTTTGAGTCATTTACTTGCATTCTATTTACTTTTCAATAATATCTTTGCGTTATCATTTAAGTTGATTCTCTTTTTGTAACAAGCTTCGAGTTAACAAAAGAGTCAGTCGTCACCTATTCTGTTTAGTACAAGTCTGGGGCTCATAGCCTTCTGTCGGTCACAAGTCACCGCTAGTTGGTACAAATCATATTGTGAAGAATCAGATTGTTAATCGTTTCGCTTAGACTCCTTCTATCGTTCATGAGTCACCAGTCAGTCGAATTGAGTCTATATATAGTGTGGAAAGCCATTGTATCGGTTCCCTTAGTCTTAGAAAACTGTTTCTTAGATAAGGATTTCGACAGAACTAGTGCAATTTCAAAAAACCTTAGCACATGTCTTAAGATCAACTGGTCGATCTTGCGAGTGACCCTTAGTTTTCAGACTTTGGGAGGACTAGCGGTTGTTTACCATTTTCCATAGTAAATAGCTATGCATTGCATTCTATATGGAATTTTATTGCTTACATATATACGGTATATTGGTTGCTGCTGTACTGGTTGTTCTCTTGATTGGGTGGGAGTTAGATGAAGTAAAAGACCCCTTACTCCGGCCAGTGACATATAGGATATATGGATGTTCATGTCGAATTCCGCATCCCGTGGTGCATGTGAGGAGGCATGAAGTAACAAAATCAGATGAGGTTCGAATCGTCGACTCTGTTTATCATTAAGGACCCCCATTCTGTTTAGAATTACCCGTGAGGTGGGGTGGGATATCATTACTACAGGTACTGATGTCGTGTTCTGTGATATGTGGTTCCATATTCCATGATATTTTGGTATTTTCTGGTATTTTCTGTGGAGTTCCAATTTGTGGCCGAACCTTTGATCCTGTTACGTTTGACCAAGGATTATGTTATTAGTACAACATTGGTTTAACATACAGGATATATGACCTTGATGCATTGTTGTCATACCCCAAAGTTTTCCCTCCTACTTCTCAAGACAATTCACAACTCCTTGACCAGACAAACCCTCTCCTAAGCAATCAATCCAAACTAGGGTTTTGCTCCTCTCAAGTCAAAATGGATTTCCAATGCTTCAAGTGGTCATCATACCTCATCATATGCTTCAAGGGATCACCATGTCAAGTTTCAAGCCTTACAAGTCAAATTTGCTCATCCAATGGCTCAGATGATTGAAAATCAACTGTATTAGACAAAACGTCAACTATGGTCAAGATACAGTCAAACTTCATAATTTTTGGTCAACATCAATATTTTGAAGTAATATTCATTATTTGATCAAGGGTTGATCATGATTCCTCAAGAAAAGTCAAGATTTGATCAAAAGTCAAAGTTTCTAAATTAGGGTTTTTTAGACAAAAGTCAACAGAACTTTGACCATGCATAACTTTCACATACTTTATCAGAAATTTTTCCACTAATGCTCATTTTGAAGGGAATTCAATTCTCTACAACTTCATGTCTCATAAGCTTTGGCCAAAAATGCTTCATTTGGAAGTTATGGATCAAAACATTACAGGTCCTTTTAAAAGTCAACAAAAGGTCATCTTTTTGCAAAGAAGTGTTCATGAACATGGAAACTTCAATGATGACGAAAACAAAATTTGTGTTTAGAGGACATCTTGAGCTTTCTAAAAAGTCCAAGAACACCCAAAAATATTGAAAATTGAGCAAGATACAAATTGTACAAGTTGACCATTTTTGAGGAGGTGCATGAAGAGAAATACTTGAGAAAATCAATTTTTTTCTAAATGGGCCTAACTTTTATTGGTTCAAACTTGTTTCTTATCTGAATTAGAACCTCCAAGCCCAAGGCCACGCCTTTTATCTTTTATTTTTATTTATTTTGGACTTTTATTCATTTTAAACCAATTTAATTAAAATAAAAGATATAAAATCAAAACATTAAGTGCATTGTTGATTTTCTCTCATTCTTGAGGTCCAAGCAAGCCATACAAGCTGTCAATTTCGAAATTATTGAGATTGGCAAGAGATTTGATTGAAATTGGCTCAAAAAAGGCAAAATAGAGATTGTTTCCAATCAAATATTTTCACATTGATGAGAATATATTTTCTCATCAATTTTTAACCTAAATACATCCTCTATATATTCAGAGGGTTCCTAAACCCTAGAGGACGAATTTTTGAAGGCACAAGAATCCTAGAAAAGCTTGCAAAAACCGTGGCATTCAAGGAACTAGCAGCCAAGGTTTCAGCTCGATTCATTCCATTCCTAGGTGTTCTCTGATCGATTCCTGCTATTCACAAAGCCTCAAAAGCTTCTAAAACGTAAAATCACGATTACACTGTTCACTCATATTTTTCAAATTCGGTTTTGATCATACATGCATATTTAACTTGCTTCGATTGTATATTCATGCTTAAAATGATGTTTGCAAGTTGTTTGGATGGTTCGATTTGAGTTTAATCGCAGGTATCACGAATCACCATGGCTAGGGTTCCGGACCTTTGAATTGGGATATGAGTCTAGAGGAAAAATTGGACCAAACGAGTGGTACCATTGAGCTCAGAAGCCAATTTACAATCGAACCATGGCTTTACCTTTAATTTATATTGTGTTTTTTGGATTCTTGAAATTGGCAGGTGTTATAGTGATGGACAAAGTCGTCACTATAGGCTTTAGGAACGGAAGCGTCTGTAGGTAAAAAGCCTGGGAAATTCAAATGGGGACGATGATGTTCTTGGCGCGTGTTTTGTTTCATATTCATGAAATAATTTTGCTTATAATCTATTAGTTCCATGTTACTAACACAAATGGCAGGATGGCCCAATGGTAAGGCAGCGCGCGTGTGAAGGCAGGGTCAGGGGTTCAATACCTGGCTCTGTCCATTATGTTTTATCCCTTGGCAAAACTAACTTATTTTCTTATTTTTCTTCATATTTTCTTATTCTATTTATTTTTCTTTCAAACATTTTTTTAATACACAAAAAATCACAAAAAAATATTACTTTTCATAATTAGGTTAGAAAAACTCTAATTTAATTTTTTTCATCAAAAAATATTATTTTTCACTCATGTTTTATTTAATTGTTAATTAATCGGAAATTGACTTTTAAATCACTTTTTCCATATTAAATTAATCCAAAAAATTCCCAAAAAAATATTTTTCTCACTTAATTAGGATTACTAACCCTAAAACTTTTTCCTAACTCAAAAACTTTCTTTTTACTAACATTATTTTCTATTATTTACAATTTGATCCTTCTCGCGAAATTATTTTTAATATTGTAACTATTCACAAGTTCTAATAGTTAGGACTTTAATTTCTCGCATTTTTTCCAATATTATGTATCTGCTCATGGGATGTAATAGTCTAATTAGGATTTACTTTTTGTATTCCTATATTATGTATTTGCCCCAAAGCCATGTAATAGTCTAGGATTTACTTTTCCTCACTTTTACTTCTCGCGCCTCTATTATTCTGTACATATATTAACTGCTAGTAACTAGGCGTGTATGGCAAGACTAATTCAATCAACATAGCTAACCCTAATCTCAAGATAAAATATCTGAATACAACACACTTTTCACACATGCACCCCCTTAGGGTATCCTCTCTTGTTGCCTTTCGAATACATGGTCATGTCTCTCGAATGTAGGGATATCTTAGCTAAGATGCTTACAAACATATCATCATAGTCCCTTCGATACAAAGATCATAGTCCCTCAATGGCCCTCGATGTTGCCTACAAATACATGATTTCATCCCTCGATTGTTGCCTACGAAAAGTGATGATCGTCCCTACGAATATGCTAAGGTATCCCTACAAGTTTCCTTCTATGACCATCCGATGTCCCTTCGAATGTCCCTTTACATCCAGCGGATAGAGTTACCTACCAACTAATGGTATGGATAGAGCTACCCTAAATGAAAGCAAAATAACATGGAAACGATCATTCTGAGTAGGTAATAAGACTCTTTTGCTTCCACTATAACATAAGTGGGAACTATGATTGCTCTGACTTTCTCAACCTCCTTTTGAGAATACGTAGGCACAAGGTCTCACCCTTGGCGAGCATACCTCTTTCTCCCTCAAACCAAACAAACCTTAGTTCCCTTAGATCCGAGCTGGAGATGCTCTGATTCCTATTATGGGATATGTATGCAGAGGATCCCAATGATCCTTGCGAGCATAATAATAAATAAACTTAGGTTCCTGCCTAACCTACCCTTCTTAAATCCCAAAGGAGAAACTTTCCCGAAATAGCATAGCAAATAAAACACACAAACATACAAAAAATGCATAAAAAAGTTCCTATAGAAAACTATAGATATATAGGGTGCTAATACCTTCCATTTATATAACCAACCCTCTTACCCTGGTCTCTCCCCAATGCTTTGCGTCTAGTTCACGCTAGTCGCATCACATATCATATTTAGGGTATTTCAACTTTCCCCTTTTCCATCTTCTTTCTTGTTTGGAAACAATATAGCTTGCTGCTCGCGACATCTTTTAAACAAAACAAAATCAAAAGAGTAAATTGTTTTGAGCCGAGGCTCGAATTCCATTTTGATTCCCCCGTTCATCACTTTTTATCGCAAACAGCTGCCCCAAGGTATCCTAGACTTCTGGTATGGATTCTCTTACATCTTCGATCTTCAGGCTTTTGGAAACATCTTCGCACAAGCTCTTCACAGACAAAGTCTTCAGGAATAACACTTCTCGATTGTCTATCAGGCGTTGAACACGTCTCTTCAACCAAGCACACCCATTAGATTCAGATGCTCACCAACAACAATTGTCAGGACATCTTAGAAATAAGTCGGCTTATAACAAATTCTTCTTAACAGTTATCAAGGGAGTGGTTAACTCATTCACAATAAAGACATATGAGTCGTTATCAATGGCATTGGTACTCTTGCCATGATCGGGCATAGGTGCCTTGGTCACATTTGGGGTGTCTACAAGAGGGTCGAATTCAGTTTCCTGAGCTTCAATCATGTCTTGGATCTTATTCTTCAGGGTCCAATAGTTGTTGGTGTTGTGCCCAGGGCTATTGGAGTGGTATGCACACCTTGCATTGGGATTGTACTTCGGAGAAGATGTGTTGACATGCAGAGGAGGATCTCTCAAAGTAATCAGTTCTGCTTTCAACATGTGTTGTAGTGCTTGAGATGATGGCATATTGATCTTCGTAAACTATCTTCTTGGTGTGTTCTTCCTACGCACGTTTTCTTGTTGAGGTTGCACTGGTGTGGGATTGGAGATCAGGACTGTCCCCACAGATTGATGGTGATTACCTTTGTCACGGTTCTTTTGACCATACACAGCATTGGCTTCTTTCTTCCCACCAAAAAAACTCTACAGCATTTGAAGATGTTTCGACTTGAATCTTTCCGCTCTTGATTCCAGCTTCAATATGTCTCCTGTCAATATCAGCTCAGTGAATCCGGCTGAAGAGTTTCCAATCAGATGATTGAAGAATGGGGTTGTTAGTGTTCCCATGAACATGTCAACCAATTCCCTATTAGACAAAGGGTGGATGGACTCTATTTGCTAGATCTCTCCATTTTTTGGCGTACTCTTTGGCCCATAGACATACTCTCCAGTTGCATGCGGCTTGGTGCCAATTCAACATTATACTGGTACTATTTGTAGAAAGCATCTGCCAAATCATTCCAGGTATGAATGTGAGTATTCTCTAGCTGATAATACCATTCTAACTATGCTACGGACAAAATCTTTTGGAAGAAGTGCATCTACAATTTCTTGTCAGTAAAGTGTGGTTGAATCTTATGAATATAGGACTTTAGATGAAGTTTCGAACAAGAAATGCCATCATACTTAGCAAATGTAGGAACTTTGAACTTGCGGGGAATGACCACTCCAGGAACCAGGCTTAATTCATCAAAATTCAATCCTGACATTTTCATATTTTCCACAGTATTTAGACGATCTTCAAGTTTCTTATACTTCTCATCATCAGGAGGATACTGCTCGCTCATATAGTCTTCTCCTTCTTCTTCTTGAGACTCATGATGGCTTCCCTCATTGGCCTTGACACTTCCTTCAGTTTCGCCGCTCTTTTATGAGAATTCAAGCTGTCTGACTACCTTGACTGGACCCCTGTACCTTTTCCCCATGTTGAGAATACCAATGGTCTTATTTTTTTTCTTTTTGAAGATGAGCTCTTTCAGATCTTTCTGTCCTTGGGCCAAGTTGGTGAACATCTCTTGGAATTGAGCATTCTGAACCTGGAGATCTTTGACAGTTTGTTCGAGAGCCATTTCTGCTGAAATAAATAGCGAGAGAATAAGAAAACTGGTCTTCGGAGTACCTGTTATGAAATGATATGATATGATATGCAATGTTATGCAATGAAAAGTTTTCAAGGATCTTAGGAATTTAAATTTGGTAAACAAACAAGAACAAACTCTTTATTAGTTTGATTAGTAAATACAAAAGAAAGTTCAAGTACAAAAGTAAAATTTCTAGTGTTTAGGCCTCCCATGGATGCTTCCTCTTTGTGTTAAAGTAGGTGTTAATGCTTTGCTCCTCCTGAAGTAGCTTCGACAGCTCCAATACTCTTTTCTCACTTGCATAGCACTAAACTTCGAATGTATCCCTTTCTTCTTTAAGTTGAATCCACGATCTCTTCTATTCTTCAAAGTCAGTAGACATGTCTGGATAAAGAATGGTATAAGATTCATCGCCTTTGGCAACAAGTTCCATAATCACTGGTAGAATATCGGCATATGGCATCATCATATTTTGAGCGTGAGCCCGCACCCATTTGAGGTAAGGTTCCCAAGGAATGGAATTTTTATGCCCCAAGGTCTTAGTATCAGTCTTCTTCACCATGCCCTAAGCGTGTACACATCTTCGGTGATAACCATGGATATTGCTGTCTTAGTCAAACATAATTCCTTGGATAAGCATGTCTTGAGGACCATCTCTTCGAGCATAATCAACCTGCCATAGCATTAAGCAAGGGTTGTAAGTGATACCTCCCTGTTATACCCCAAAATTTTCCCTCCTTTCTCTCAAGACAATCCATGGATCTATATTCAAGAATTCCACAAGGTGGTTGTCATACCCCAAAATTTGCCCTCCCACTTCTCAAAACATTTCATACATCCATCCTCAAGGATTCCTCAAGGGTTGATCAGACAAACCCTTTCCTAGACAATCAACCCAAACTAGGGTTTGGCAATTCTCAGATCCAAATGGATTTCCAACATCTCCAATGGTCATCATGCCTCCTCATATGCTTCAAAGATTCTCCATGTCAAGTTTCAAGCCTCACAAGTCAAGTTTCCTCAGACAATTGCTCAGATGGTTAAAAATCAGTTGTATTGGACAAAAAGTCAAATGTGGTCAACATACAGTCAAACTTCATGATTTTTAGTCAACATCCTCATTTTGAAGTTACGTTCATCATTTGATCAAGGGTTGATCATGATTTATCAAGAAAACTCAAGATTTGCTCAAAAGTCAAACTTTCCAAATTAGGGTTTTTGGTGAAAAGTCAACCAAACTTTGACTGAGCATAACTTCCTCATACTTTCTTAGAAATTTTTCCACCACCTCTTGTTTTGAAGGAAATTCAATTCTCTACAACTTCATGTCTCACAATAATATTCAAAAAATTCTTCATTTGGAAGGTATGGATCAAAACATTACAGGTCATTTTCAAAGTCAACAAAAGTCAACTTTTTGTTTTTAAGATTTATTGAGCATGGAAACTCCAATTGAGATGAAACCAAAGAGGTTTTTTAGAGGAAACTTAGAGCTTTCTAAAAAGTCGAAGAACACCCAAATATAGGGAAAATTGAGCAAAATACACCATTCAGAAGTTGGGCATTTTTGAACAATTGCACAAAAGGAGATATGTGTCAAAATCCAATTTTTTCCAAATGGGCCTATAATTTTATGATCCAAACTTGATCATGATATTATTTGTGACCTATTGATGCCTTGCCATGACCACATTTTATTTTATTGATTTATTTTTGAATTTAAAATCATTTAATTCAAATTTAAATTATATAAAATATGAAAATAAGATATATTTTCAAAAGGAGTGGATTTTTATCAAGCTTGAGGTCCAAGATAGCCCATGAAACATACCAAATTCGTGCTAGCCTCTCACATGGAAGGAAAATCAAATTTTCAAAGAAATTTGATTTGATTTGAAAGAGAAATTTTTTGCATTCAATATCCAAACTTTTTTCACTCTCTTTGCCCTCTCAATTCACTCTATAAATACCAAGCATGCTGCACATCAAAGGAGACAAAACCCTAGCCCCATACACAACCCTTATTTTGTCAAAATTTTTCTCAAATTGTCAAAATTCGAGTTTTACTTTGCAGCCACTTTCAGCCTCTCTCAACCATCCAAACGTGTTCCTGAGGTAATTTAGAGTGAGTATGCGTCATTGTTCATGACTGAAACTACCTGAATCGAGCTACATACATTCATACATATTCAAACTTTTCTTGAAATTGCATTTTTATTATCTGCTTGTTTTAATCGATTTTAACCACTCTAATGTGTTCATGAGATGCTAAGGGACGGATCTGGGCAATCGTTAGCAAGCTTGAACGTCGGAATCACATAATGCCATGTTTAGGGTTTTCAAACTATGAAGCTTCGAACTGAATGATAGAGGCATTTTCAATCGAAACTAATGGCACCATTGAACTCGCAGCCATCGAATTAGGGGGGTAGGGTACCTTTTGTCCATTTATTTTACGTATTTTACAGGTTTTGAAATCGGGCTAGCCGAAGAAGATGACCGGAGCCCTAGCTCCGGCGCTGACTCAGGCGAAGACCGGCGAGAGGCAAGCGTGGCGCAATGGCGCGTTATAATTCGTCCATTCATTCCAATCCGGGCCCACGCGCGCTGACTGGGTTCGAAACACATCCATGACACGTGATCATTCAAAAACAATTGATTTTGGTTTCCTTGACACGAAATGCAAGTTGGCCCAGTGGTTAAGGCGTTGGCTGTGGAAGATTCCCTCAATGGTCTTGAGTTCAATCCCTGGCAAGATCATCTGCTTTTTCCTTTTGCAAAACTAACACTTTTTTCATATTTTCTTATTTTTATTTTCTTTAATATTTTGCATCCAATTTAATTTATCTTTAATATTTTTTGTCATGCATTTAAAAAACACCAAAAATATTTATTTTTTGCAAACTCATCAGAAAAATGTTTATTTAATTTTTAAAATTAAAATTATTATTTTTGCATGCATATTTAATTTAATTGCTAATTAATCATTTAAATGGATTTTAATTGTTTTTAAATTATCAAATTAACTCCAAAAATTATCAAAAAATTTATTTTATCATATTAATGTCATTATTAACACATAAACTTTTTCTCATTCAAAAATACTTATTTTTACTAACATTTTCCTCTTATGCATTTTTCTTCCATTTTTCGATTTTGCATCTTTTCACAGGTTATACCGTTCCGGACAATTTTTATTGCTTTTCTTTTCAAATTATGTAATTGCCTATGGGATGTAATAGTTTAATTAGGACTTTTATTTTCCGCACTTTCAATTGTGTATCTGCCCCAAAGCCATGTAATAGCGTATGATTTATCTTTCCGCACTTTACTTTCCGCAATTTAATTTCCGCACCCTATAAACTGCTAGTAATTAGGCGTGTATCGCAAGATAAAATCAACATAGTTCACTTATAACTCCAAGATTAAATATCTGAAATCAACACACTCTTTTCACACATGCACCCCTTAGGGTAATTCTCTCTCGTTGCCTTTACGAATACAAACGGTCAAGTCCCTCGAACGTAGAGGTATTCTAGCACCGTTGCCTTCAAACAAATCATCATAGTCCCTTCGATACAAAGATCATAAGATCCACGATGTTGCCTCCGAATACATGATCTTGACCCTCGATTGTCGCCTACGAAAAATGATGATAGTCCCTTCGAATGTGCTAGGATACTTCCTACAAGTTGCTTTCTATGACCATAACGATGTCCCTTCGAATGTCCCGCTTACATCCAACGAATAGGGTTACCTACCAACTAATGGTATGGATAGCACTATTCTAAAGGAACGTAAAATAACACGAAAACGACCATTCTGAGTAGGTAATAAGACTTTTAGTTGCTTGCTCAATCAAATACTTTTCACACCTCACACTTTTGTCAAAGTTCAAACTCTTTTCAAAATGAAACATTTCCAAACACTTTGTATACATTCCTACATGAATCATTACAAAGTCAAAGCGAAATGCCTTTTCAAAACATTTTTGTCAAACACACAGAAAGCACAATTTTAAAGTTATTTAAGAGCAACTAAGAGCCCGTAGATAACTACGGACGGAAAGGGGTGCTAATACCTTCCCTTTTCATTAACCTTCTCCCTTACTCAGAATCTAACGAATGTCTTTTTCTGTACTTTTTACCTACCCTTAATTGGATAAAAGAAAAGTCGGTGGCGACTCTTGCTATCCGCACATTTGCGATACAAAAAATCTCAAAGTCAGTTCACCGTATTACAGAACTGGCGACTCTACCGGGGATACACCCTAAAAAGAGAGAATACCTTAGGGATTTCTAGATCATCTTTTACCGCTTTCTGTTTGACTTGCTTGCTTTATCTTTAAGGGTTGCTTGGTATTATACTTGTGGGGGATCCTACACCCGGATCCGGGTTTCCTTTTAGGTAAGTAGCAATAAATCGTCGCGACCGTTAGACGTATATCGAAACGGTCAATATGATGGCTACGTTAGTGTGACACTTTGGATGTCCTGATACTCTTCATTTCCAAGTTGAGGATAGTATTTGGCTTCTGCGTGGTGTCATCAAGCACTAACTAAACTTTTAGAACCTTAATTGACCCATCTTGGCCATTAGAAGGTAGTGAGATGGCCGACTTTGGTGCAGACTAAGGTTGGCTGATACTCGATGCTACGCTCATTAAGATCAGACTTTTGGGATATTTTCGGTCGACCACTTGGTAGTCGTATTGAAATAAACGCCTACGAGAAAGATCAATGATATGAGATTCTTAGAACCCGGTTACTATTATAGGACAGGATGAACCAACTCAAACTTTTGGTAGGGTAATCACCTAGACCTCATGCAAGCCTTAAACCTAGGCTCATTGTGTGAATTGTTTGTGTGTGCTAAACATGACATCATGACATCATCGCATTGCATATCATTTCTAACTATTTCAAGGACCTAGGGATTTATCTTTGCTCTGTTTTGTAGGGGATTATGGCTTCTAGAAAGACTATCCGAATCAACTTCATGGGTATACCTTCTCAGCTCAAAGAATTGGTTTCAGAGATTCATGATCATGCCCAGTTCATCAAAAGACATGGTTATCTGCTTGACTTGGTTATCTCCGGTTTTGAAGAAGATATGATGCATGTCCTATTCCAGTTCTTCGATCCGAAACACCATTGCTTTACATTCCCAGATTATCAGTTGGTTCCTACCTTGGAAGAGTTCTCTAAGCTACTTGGGATACCTATTCTTGACCAAATGCCATTCACCGGTTTAGAAAAGGTTCCTGGGTATGAAGACATCGCATCAGCATTACACCTAAAGCGCTCAGACATTGAAGCCAATTGGGAAACTAGAAGCGGAGTTAAGGGTTTACTTACTAAGTTTCTGATTAAGAAAGCCGAGAATTCCTCAAAGTTATGAGTTTCCATGCATTCGAATATATTGTGGCCTTGCTAATCTATGGTTTGGTTCTATTTCCTAACTCAGATCAATTCATAGATGTCAACGCCATCAAGTTGTTTCTTACTCGCAATCCTGTGCCTACTTTACTTGGAGACATCCTACATTCTCTCCACACTCGTACTATCAAAAGACAAGGAACTCTCATGTGTTGCATACCATTACTTTCTAGGTGGTTTATTTCGCACCTTCCTCCATCAGTTTTGAAGAACGAACAAAGAATGAAATGGTCTCAAAGGCTAATGTCACTCTCCCATTCAGATATCCGTTGGTGTCTTTTCTCTCAAAAGGACATCACTTTCATTGAACGTTGTGGAGAATTCCCAAACGTACCACTACTTGGTATAAGGGGAGGTATTACTTACAACCCTTCTCTAGCTCTACGTCAGTTTGGTTTTGCTCGAAGAGATGGCCCACATGATATGCTTCTCCAAGATATTGTGTTCGACTACAACCACGATCTCCAGAATTACCGACGAAGGTTCATACACGCTTGGGGCATGGTAAAGAAGACTGATACCAAGACTTTGGGGCACCAAAACTCCATTCCTTGGGAACCTTACCTCAAATGGGTGAGAGCTCGAGCTCAAAACCTCATGATGCCATTCACGCCTGTTTTACCAGTAATTATGGAACCAGTTGCTATAGGTGACGTACCCTATACTGTTCTCCATCCTGACATGCCTACTGATTTTGAAGACTTGAAGAGATCCTGGATTCAGCTTAAAGAAGAAAGGGATACATTTGAAGCTCAGTGTTATGCAAGTGAGAAGAAAGTGCTAGAGTTGACGAAGCTACTTCACGAGGAGCGAAACATCAACGCCTACCTCGGCACCAAGAGGAAGCGCCCATGGGAGACTTAGAGCTTTAGGATTTTTATGCTTTTCTTTTATTGTTTTAAACTATCTTTTGTACTTAAAAAGAAAAAGAATAAAAGAGAACTAATAAATGTTTGTTCATGCTTGTTTAACAAATTTAAATCTCTAAGGTCCTTGAAAACATTGCATTGCATTTGCATAAACATCGCATATCATAGCATAACATCTTATAACAGGTACATTGAAGATTGGTTTTCTCATTCTCATTTTAGCAGAAATGGCTCTTGAACAGACTGTCAAAGGTCTCCAGGCTCAGAATGCTCAGTTCCCAACAGATGTTCACCAGCTTGGTCCAAGGCCAAGAAGATCTGAAGAAGCTCATCAACAGAAAGAAGAAGGCTGTTGGTGTTCTCAACATGGGTTGACGTTACAAAGGTGGTCCTAAAGTGGTCAGCCGGATAGAGCTCTCAGAAGGAAGTGTCAAGAATGAGGGGAGTGTCAAAGGCAATGAAGAAGGCAGCCAACATGAGTCTAAGAAAGAGAGAGAAGATCACTATGATAATGACCAGTACTCTAATGAAGATGACAAGTACAAGCAACTTGAAGACCGTCTGAATGCTGTGGAAAACCTGAAGATGTCAGGGCGGCTGAATTTTGATGATCTGAGTCTTGTCCCTGGTGTGGTGATTCCTCCCAAGTTCAAAGTTCTCACTTTTGCCAAGTATGATGGCATTTCTTGCCCAAAGCTGCATTTGAAGTCCTATGTTCAGAAGATCAATCCCCACACTGATGACATAAAGCTGTGGATGCATTATTTTCAAGAGAGTTTGTCCGGAACTCAATTGGAGTGGTATTATCAGCTAGAGAATGACTGTATCCGTACTTGGAGTGACTTAACAGATGCTTTCTACAGACAGTATGAGTACAATGCTGAATTGACACCCACTCGCATGCAACTACAAAGCATGTCTATGGGTCGTGATGAGAAGTTCAAAGAGTATGCTCAGAAATGGAGAGACCAGCAGGCAGAGTTCAACCACCCTTGTCCAATAGGGAGTTGGTTGATATGTTTATGGGAACACTGACAGGGCCCGTTCTTCAATCATCTGATTGGAAACTCTTCAGCTGGATTCACCGAGCTGATATTGATAGGAGAGCATATTGAAGCTGGTATCAAGAGTGGGAAGATTCACGTAGAGTCATCTTCAAATGTTGCAAAGAGATCTTTTGGCGGTAAGAAAGAAGCTAATGTTGTGTATGGTCAGAAAAGCCGACCCAAGACCGATCGCGCTCAATCTGTGGGGGCAGTTGTGATCTCCGATCCTACCTCAGCACAACCTCAGCGAGACAACACGCGTAGTCAGAACGCGCCACAAAGACAGTTTACGAAGATCAACATACCATTATCGCAAGCCTTGCAACACATGTTGAAAGCAGAGCTGATTACTTTGAAGGATCCTCCTCAAAGTGTCAACACTTCCTCTCCGAGATACAATCCTAATGCTAAGTGTGCTTACCATTCCAATAGCCCAGGGCACGACACTGACAACTGTTGGGCTCTGAAGAACAAGATTCAAGATATGATTAAAGCTAAGCAGATTGAGTTTGATCCTCCTCTTGAGACTCTGAATGTGATCAACGCGCCCATGCCTAACCATGACAAGAGTTCCAATGCTGTTGGGGAGGATACTTATGTTTTCAACATAGATGACTTGACCATTCCTCTGATGACTGTTAAGAAGAATTTGCTGCAAGTCGGTGTCAATCCAGGATGCCCAGAGAATTGTCGTTGATGCCCATCTGTACCTGATGGTTGTGCTTGGTTGAGAAGACGTGTTCAGTGCATGATGGATAACCGTGAAATACTATTCACAAACCACCGTGGAGAGTACGTGTGAAGATATGTCTAAGCGAAGATCGAAGATGAATGAAGCGACCGCATGGGATACCGGGCAGCCAAGTGGAAAGTATGATTACATGGTGAAGTACTTTGTTCGAAGCTACAAAATTCCATTGAAGATGTTAAGGCGACGGATGGGGTGGCGACTTCCGAAGACTATCTTGATGTTAACACAATAAGGTTTCTCTGATCCTGTGCCTAGAGTGGCACCTCTCATCATTACTTCTCTCGGACCATTCCATATTCCTCCGACAAGGCTATCCTTGGAATTATGGAGTGATGTTTACTATCATGGCGTCAAGCAAGACCCTCGACCATTGAAGATCTTACAGTTGAAACTACCATTCACGACATTGACAACATCACGGATCAAGTAAGGTGACCCGAACGGAAGGTTTTCTCTCAGATATCTCTCCTCCAAAGACAACTGCGACTCCGGCTGCATTCCACTACTCAATCCATTCCCAAGCTAGAGGGAAAGAACCGGTGACTCATCCTGCTCAGCCAGAAGTACCAAAGGAAGTTGCTCAAGACACCTCCAAACGAGAAATGGAGGAAATTCTGAAGATTATCAAGAAAAGTGACTACAATGTCGTGGAACAGTTGGGACAGACTTCGTCCAAGATTTCCATGCTTGCTCTGCTCTTGTGCTCCGAGGCTCATGCTAATGCCTTGGTAAAGTTTTTGAAGAATGCTCACGTACCACAAGACACTACTACTGACCAATTCGAAGTTTGTATTGCTAGCCTGGCTGCCAACAACGGCCTAGGGCTCGATCTTGATTTGACTCTGGAAAGAAACACAACAAAGCCTTGCACATCTCTGTCGAATGCAAGGGCACTACATTGTGTCATGTTTTGGTGGATACTGGTTCTGCTCTGAATATCCTTCCGAAGACTGCTTTTGATCGACTTGATGTGGAAGGATTGGTTCTGAAACCCAGTGATATAATTGTGAGAGCTTTTGATGGTTCTAAGCGAGCAATACTTGGAAGCTCATTTACTGTTAAAGTCGGTTCCCGGACCTTTGATTCCACTTTCTTTGTCATGGACATCCGTCCGACTTACTCTTGCCTACTTGGGCGCCTTGGATACATGGGCGGTGTACCTCTACCTTACATCGAGCGAAGTATCCGGTGAAGGGGAAGGTTGTTACAGTATGTGGTGAAGAAGAATATATGGTCAGTCATCTACAGTCATTCCAATACCTCGAGGTAGAGGGTGAATTCTTCGAGACTCCTTGTCAAGATTTTGGAACAATACCCAGAGTCATGCCCGTTGACTCTCCTGTTACTCCTAAAGATGCTAAAGTTCCGCCTAGGATGGCCTCGTTGAAGGATGCTCAAGCTGCTGTTGAACAAGGAGGTAGTACTATTTGGGGTCAGCTCCCTGATCTTCCTTTCAAATCTGACCAGGCTGGTTTAGGCTTCACCATCAAAGGTCGAAGATGATACGCGACGTGCGGCCAACTTCCTTCCGCATCAGTGGAATCCATGTTATAGAAGGCGGCGACAACGACTTCGACATCGCAAGTGGATCTTCCTAACTCCATAATGGACTCAACAATTGGAAGGCGAAGGCGTCATACCAATCTCCTTTAGACAAAGTAATTGCTTTTTTTTTTTTTAGTATTTTCTATGTTTTGAACAATAAACTCTAAAGCCTAGTGCCTTACGGGGCATCATGGCTCGTTTATGAGGGTTATTATCATCATTTGCATATTTTCATTCAATAAAATCGTTGGAATTTTGCATTATTATTTGTTGCCTTCTTTCTTTTACTTTATCACCCTTAAAAAGCTATGTGTTTCTTACACACCCACGTGATACAACTGCGAATCACTCGAATCTCGTTGATAACAACTATGCTATTGCTAAATATGACTTCGATAATCCGATCTACCAAGCCAAGGCGAAAGTGAGGAAGATTGTGAAGTGCCGGAGAACTTGTCGATCGCTACAAGAAGAAGATTATACACACCACACGAAGAGCAAGTCGAGGTTGTGAATTGGGCATGATGAAGATGTAAAAGAGATCAAGATAGAGCGGGTCTTGAGAATGTGTTAAAGAAAGGTTGGTTCAGATGCTACGAGACTATATTGAGGTTTTTGTTGGTCACGAAGACATGCCGGTTTAGACATTGATATTGTGGTACACCGATTGCCGACAAAAGAAGGTTTTCCGTGAAATAGGTTCACGATGCGTCCCGAGATGTCGAGAAAATCAAAGCCGGGTTATGAAGCAATTCAACGGTTTCTTAGTCACATTCCTATCCACAATGGGTTGCAAATGGTGCCTCACCAAGAAGGATGGCAAAGGTACGAATGTGTGGATTACGTAGATCCGAACAAAGCAAGTCCGAAAGACGATTTTCCACTTCCTCATATTGATGTTCGTTGACAACACCGCCAAAGATAAGGTTTTCCTTCATGGATGGTTTCTCCTACAATCGATCAAAATGGCCTCAAGACATGGAGAAGACTACTTTGTTACACAAGGGGCACTTTCGCACAAGGTTATGCCGCTCGGATCGAAGAACGCAGCGCCACTTATCGCATGCATATGGTGACATTATTTCATGACATGATTCATCACGAGATAGAGGTCTACGCCGACGACATGATAGCTCGATCATGCATCAAGAAGAACATCTTGATCATTTGCGTAAATGCTTGATAGATTGAAGAAGTACAGATCGAGACTTAATCCCAACAAGTGCACCTTGGAGTCGATCCCAAAACTCCGGGTTTGTTCAGTGGTAAAGGTATGAAGTTGACCCGCCAAGGTTAAAGCTATTCAAGAGATGCCACCCCGCACCGAGAAGGAAGTCGAGGTTTCCGATTGAACTACATTGCCGATTCATTGCACATCTAACGCTACTTGTGAGCCAATCTTCAAGTTACAAGAAAGATCAAGTGTAGAATGGAACGACGATTGCCGATCTTTGACAAAATCAAGGAGTACCTACAGTAATCCTCCTATCCCGATGCCGCCGCCAAGGAAGACCTCTTATCATGTACTGATTGTTAGAGAACTCAATGGGTGTGTTGGGGCAACATGACGAGTCTGGTCGAAAAGAGTATGCAATATACTACCTTAGCAAAAGTTTACCGATCGTGAAACAAGATACTCACACCGAGAAAACTTGCAACGCTTTGGCTTGGGTGCTCGCCGACTAAGACAAGATATGTTGACTCACACTACCTTGTTGATTTCAAGATGGATCCGATAAAATACATATTTGAGAAACCAGCCTTCCTGAAGAATAGCAAGATGGCAAATGATCTTGACCGATGACATCCAAGACACTTTCGTAAAGCGATCAAAGGAAGTAGTAGCCGATCATTTGGCTCATCAAGTCAGTAGACTATCACCATGCAGCTCGAATTTCCAGATGAAGATGTTTTACTAGTTACCGATTGTGAAGAACTGTGCCTGCATTTAAGGACTCGAACAAGGATCCCGATGGACCATGGTCTTGATGGAGCCTCAAACGACTTGGCAATGGCATTGGCGCCATCATTACATCCCCTACAGTGACATACGCTTTCACCGCAGATTATGTTTCAGTTGCACTAACAACATGGCCGAATATTAAGCGCATCATGGGTATCAAAGTGCTATTGACTTAAGAATCAAGTTCTTACAAGTGTATGGAGACTCAACTTTAGTGATCACGATTATGGGCGAGGGATAACGGCATCCGAATCTCATTCCATATCGAGCATGTTTTAGTTTGATCCCTACTTCAAGAGATCACTTTCAATCATATTCCACGAGAAGAGAATCACCATGGAGGCGTGGCTACTATGTCATCTATGTTCAAGGTCGATGGGACAACGAGGCTCCCAGATCATCATTGAGAAGTTTGACAACCAAAGATATTGTTATGAGCTTGATGTAAGAGAAACCTTGGTACTATGACGTGAAGAGGTATCTTGAGACTGTGAATAGGGCATCCGTAATGATAAGAAGTTCTTGAGAAGATTTGCATCCAAATTCTTCCTCAAAGAACGACATCTTATACAAGCGCAATCACGATTGTGCTTACTCTACTGTAGACCGTGAAAACAAGGAACATATCATGGAAGAGTTACGAAGGCGATTTGGTACCCACTCCAAGGGACACATCATGGCTAAGAAGATTTTGAGAACAGTTACTATTGGTCCACCATGGAAGTCGATTGTCACCGCTATGCTCGATCTTGTCACAAATGCCGATTTATGCGCATAAAGCGCATACCTCCAGATTCTCAATGTTCTAACCCTTGGCCTTTGCAATGGGGCATTGACATGATCGGAGAAATCAAGCCCACAGCTTCCAATGGACATCGCCATCCTTGTGGCAATTGACTATTTCACCAAGTGGTAGAGTAGCCTCTCTGCATCTCGCTACAAGAATGTTGGGCTCGATTCATCAAACATAATCTTATCTCTGTCGATATGGCACTCGAAAGGATTATCACAGATAATGGCTCCAATCTCAACAACAAGATGATCACCGAACTCGCACGCAGCTCAAGATCAAGCATCACAACTCTCTCCTTATCGCCTAAGATGAATGGCAGTGGAAGCCGCCAACAAGAACATTAAGAAGATTATACAAGATGATGTTGACTTACAAAGATTGGCATGAGATGTTACCATTTGCTTCATGGTTATCGACACAAGACGAACATCAACAGGGCAACCCCTTCTCTTGTATACGGTATGGAGGCAGTCCTACCCATCGAGGTTCGATACCTCAACCGTAGTCCTCCAGACGCAGAGTTAGGCGAAGACGATTGGATCCGCATCGCCTTGACCGATTATTTGATTGATGAGAAACGACTCGATCCATCCGCCATGGATGATCTATCGTAACGAATGATCGCATTTAACAAGAAGGTCAAGCACCGAGTCTACCAAGTCGGTGATCTAGTAGTCAAGCGCATCATTCTTCCACAAGGTGATCCTGGGCAAATGGACTCCCACCCATGAGGGACCGCTTGTAGTCAAGACATTATTTTCATGAGCTATGATACTTAGCACCATGGATGGTGAAGACTTCCCACACCCTCGTGAACGCAGACATAGTCAAAAATACTACGATAAAGAGACCCGCTAGGTCGATCGACCTAGGCAAAAATAGGGCATCTCGCGAACCAAAAGGGTTCGGCAAAAGTTATGATATATACAAAACATGTACACCGCAAGTCGAAAACTCAAAAGGCGCTTTCAAAAAGGGTATCCCTAGACCGAAACCCGAAAGGGCGGTCTAGGCAAAAGTTAGGATTTAAGCGACAATTATGTCTCGCTCAGATCACCTATTCATGACTACTATCAAGATTCAAGATTCAAATGGCGAAGATCAATTCACTCACTTTCTACCGATGCAAGGAGATGAGATAGTTGAAATATATGAGTACTAGCATAGTTGGAACTTAACGAGATTGTTTCCGCATAGCTTTTACCTTTCTTGTGTACAAACCACGCCATACGCCACATTTCAAATAAATACAAGTTCTTTCTTTACAATTTCGCTATTGTTGTTTGCATAAGTCCAACGCTTGCTTTGAATGATTATATGCATCCGACAAAGAAATCTATCACAAACATGCGAAAAGTGAACATACAAAAGTAATTACTATGTGCTCCAGAATTGAGATGACGACAAAGTCACCAATGCATCCCCCAGCAGCAGGTGTCACACAAAGAAACCTTCCCTCAGGAGTATATCTAGTCCCGAGCAGTGATTCCACCAACTCAAACCATGTTACATCGCCAACAACATTCATCCCCAAAGAGGTATTTATCCCACCAAATATCTCTCAACAATCATCCTTTCCGACAACAAAGAATATCCAGACCAAACTTGTCGTGATAGTGCATCGGAGGAAACCTACATCTTTATTCCCCACCCAAAGATTCAACGGGCTCCAGATCCTTCTAACCCGGCTCCAACAACTATCAAATACTCTCCAAGCAGATTTATGCAAGATCCCCATGAGAGTACCTCCCTGATTTCTCCTCAAAGAGGTCTGCACAAGATCCTGCCTCTCGATCTCACCACCCTCAACAATATCTAGGCTCAAGACTTGGTCGATAGTGCATCGGAGGAATCAAAGTTATCTTCTTCTCGTGGTTCCATCCGCCCATCCCCAAACAAGTCGAAATCCTCAAGGTAACATCCAGATCTTCTTCAAGATGGATATGTTTTGAAATACCACAACATCTATCATTCATACATTATTCATAAAGTCATAATATATGCATATGTCATTCATACACATTGTCATGCATCATACCTGCATAAGACTAACAATATTCTATCAAAGTTTCTTTTGTTTTTTCCAAAACAGTGAAAATTATCAAACAAACAGTCCGTGATTAATGCCCGAAGACGGAAAACTATCTCGAAAGACCGCCTAGTTGTCCTCCCACAACGGTCCAGATTAATGCCCCAAGCCACGGAAAACTATCTCAACGACCGCTCTTGTTGTCTCCGACAACGATCCGTGATTAATAACGCCGCACGGGAAAACTATCTCGAACGATCACTGTTATCCTCCGATAACAGCACCGGATCAATACCCGGCAACAGAAGTTCACATTTGCCAACTACTATCCCCAGAGTAATCAAGACGAAGATGTATTCTGACTCTCTTATTATCAACAAAGAATTACATAGTCTAGCGACGACTCAGCTTGCCTTGATGGCATCTAAGCCCATCTCCAACTACTTATCAATTTCACCTTTCGAATGTCATATTTGTTTAAAACCAATACAAACCAATAACTTCATTCAAAGATGAGCACGAAGTCTAACGACGACTTCTCTCGGATGGCATCTTAAGCCCATCTCCATGCTCCTCCATTTTAAATCTACTGAGCCTAGATACGGCCTACCCCCAAGATCGATCTTTCCAGATGGCATCTTAAGCCCATCTCCGACAGCTTCTCCTATTCAACACTGGTCTAGCGATACACTCATTCCCCAAATAAGTTCCAACTTCTCCAAATGGCATCCGAAGCCCATTCTCAGCATCACCATCAAAGTGTTTTCTGTATCAGTGTTCAATCATCTTCACCTTAGGTCACGAAAGGCAAGCACAATCTAACCCTTCCAAGACAAGAAGATTGAACAGGGCAGTCATACCCCAAAATTTGCCCTCCACTTCTCAAGATATTTCATACATCCATACTCAAGGATTCTCAAGGGTCGATCGACAAACCCTCCTAGACAATCAACCCAAACTAGGTTTGGCAATTTCGATCAAGATGGACTTCCAACATCTCCAATGGTCATCATGCCTCCTCATGCTTCAAAGATTCTCCATGTCAAGTTTCAAGCCTCACAAGTCAAGTTTCCCGCACAATTGCTCGATGGTTGAAAATCAACAGATTGACAAAAGTCAACTGTGGTCAACATACATCAAACTTCATGATTTTTGGTCAACATCCTCATTTTGAAGTTACATTCATCATTTGATCAAGGGTTGATCATGATTCATCAAGAAAACTCAAGATTTGCTCAAAAGTCAAACTTTCCAAATTAGGTTTTTTTAGTGAAAAGTCAACCAAACTTTGATCGAGCATAACTTCTTCATACTTTCTAAATTTTCCACCACCTCTTGTTTTGAAGGAAATTAAATCTCTACAACTTCATGTCTCACAAGAATGTTCAAAAATGCTTCATTTGGAAGGTATGGATCAAAACATTACTGTGTCCTTTCAAAGTCAACAAAAGTCAACTTTTGTTTTGAAGATTTATTGAGCATGGAAACCCAATTGAGATGAAACCAAAGAGGTTGGTTAGAGGACACTTAGAGATTTCTAAAAGTCCAAGAACACTCAAAATGTGGAAAATTGAGCAAAATACACTATTCACAAGTCAATTTTGAACAATTGCACAAAGGAGATATTTGTCAAAATCCAATTTTTCCAAATGGGCTATAATTTTATGATCCAAACTTGATCATGATATTTGTGACCTATTGATGCCTGCCATGACCACATTTTATTTTATTGATTTATTTTTAATTTAAAACCATTAATTCAAATTTAAATTATATAAAATATGAAAATAAGATATATTTTCAAAGGAGTGGATTTTTATCAAACTTGAGGTCCAAGATAGCCCATGAAACATACCAAATTCGTGCTATTCTCTCACATGGAAGGAAAATCAATTTTAAAGAAAATTTGATTTGATTTGAAAGAAAATTTTCATTCAATATCCAATCTTTTTCACTCGCCTCTCAATTCACTCTATAAATACCACATGTTGCATATCAAAGGAGACGAAACCCTAGCCCCATACACAACCTTATTTTGTCAAATTTTTCTCAAATTGCAATCGAATTTACTTTGGTACCACTTTCACCTTTCTCAACCATCCAAACGTGTTCTCGTGTAATTTAGAAGTAGTAATATTGTTCATGACCAAATCGTCAATCGAGCTACATACATTCATATATTCAAACTTTGAAATTGCATTTTTATTATCATGCTTGTTTAATCGATTTTAACCACTTTAATGTGTTCATGAGATGCTAAGGACTGATTCGCAATCAGCAAGCTTGAATGCCTGGAATCACATAATGCCATGTTTAGGTTTTCAAAACGTGAAGCTCGAACTAAATGATAGAGGCATTTTCAATCAAACTAATGACACCATTGAACTCATGTACCATCGATTAGGGGGTAGCCTTTTGTCCATTTATTTATGTGATTTTGTGTGTTTTAAATTTGCCAGCTGAAGACGACCGAGCCCTAGCTCCGCCACGACCAGCGAAGACCGCGAGGTAAGCGTGGCGCAATGGCGCGTTATGATTCGCCCATTCATTCCAATCCGGCCCACGCCAACACCGGGTTTGAAACACATCCGTGACACGTGATCATTCAAAACAATGATTTTGGTTTTGACACGAAATGCAAGTTGGCCCAGTGGTTAAGGCGCTATTGTGAAGATTCCTCAATGGTCTCGGTTCAACTCGGCAAGACCATCTGCTTTTGCAAAACTAACACTTTTTCATTTTATTTTATTTTCTTTAATATTTGCATCCAATTAATTTTTATCTTTAATATTTTATCATGCATTTAAAAAACACCAAAATATTTATTTTGCATACTCATCAGAAAATGTTTATTTAATTTTTAAATTAAAACTATTATTTTGCATGCATATTTAATTTAATTGCTAATTAATCATTTAAATGGCTTTTAATTGTTTTAAATTATCAAATTAACTCCAAAAATTACCAAAAAATTTATTTTATCATATTAATGTCATTATTAACACATAAACTTTTTCTCATTCAAAAATACTTATTTTTACTAACATTTTCCTCTTATGCATTTTTCTTCCGTTTTCCGATTTTGCATCTTTTCACGTTATACTGCTCGGATAATTTTTATCGCTTTCTTTTTCAAAATGTAATTGTATGGGATGTAATAGTTTAATTAGGACTTTATTTTCCGCACTTTCAATTATGTATTCGCCTAAAGCCATGTAATAGCTTTCGATTTACTTTCCGCACTTAATTTCCGCATTTAATTTCCGCACCCTATAAACTGCTAGTAATTAGGCGTGTATGGCAAGATAAAATCAACATAGCTCACTTATAACTTCAAGATTAAATATCTCAAATCAACACACTTTTCACACATGCACCCCTTAGGGTAATTCTCTCGTTTTTACGAATAAATGGTCAAGTCCTCGAACGAGGTATTCTAGCACCGCGTTTCAAACAAATCATCATAGTCCCTTCGATACAAAGATCATAAGACCCACGATGTCGCCTCCAATACATGATCTTGACCTCGATTGTCGCCTACGAAAATGATGATAGTCCTTCGAATGTGCTAGGATACTTCCTACAAGTTGCTTCTATGACCATCCGATGTCCCTTCGAATGTCCCGCTTACATCCAACGAATAGGGTTACCTACCAACTAATGGTATGGATAGCTATTCTAAAGGAACAAATAACACAAAAACGACCATTCGAGTAGTAATAAGACTTTAGTTGCTTGCTCAATCAAATACTTTTCACACACACTTTTGTCAAAGTTCAAACTTTTCAAAACGAAACATTTCCAAACACTTTGTATACATTCTACATGAATCATTACAAAGTCAAAGCGAAATTTTTCAAAACATTTTGTCAAACACACGTAAAGCACAATTTTAAAGTGATCTAAGAGCTCAGATAATACGGATGGAAAAGGTGCTAATACCTTCCCTTTTCATAACCTTCTCCTTACTTTAATCTAACGAAGGTCTTTTTCGCATTTTTACCTTCCTTAATTGATAAAAGAAAAGTCGGTATGACTTTGCTATCCGCACATTTGCGATACAAAATCTCAAAGTCGGTCACCAGACACAGCGGGTCATTATATCTCACTCATAACCTGTGGGATCCTCATATCAAGTTCCAAGCTCATAAGTCAAAATTGCTCATCCAATTGCTTTATTGTTGAAATCGCTTGTATTGGACAAAAAAGTCAATCTATGGTCAATATGTACCAAATCATAACCTTGGTCAATATAAATATTTTGAAGTTCATCATTTGATCAAGGGTTGACCATGATTCATCAAGAAAATCAAGATTTGATCAAGTCAAAGTTTCTAAATCGTGTTTGCATAAAAAGTCACCGTAATTTGACCAAGCATAACTTTCACATACTTATCGTAAATTTTTCCATCAAATCTCATTTTGAAGAGAATTAATTTCTACAACTTCATGTCTCACAAGCTTTGGCCAAAAATGCTTGATTTGGAAGTTATGGATTAAAACATTACAAGTCCTCTTAAAAAGTCAACAAAAGTCATCTTTTTGCAAAGAAGTGTTCATGATCATGGAAACTTCAATAAAGATGAAACCAAAGGTATGTTTAAGACATCTTGAGCTTTCTAAAAAGTCCAAGACTTTAAAAATGTGGAAAATTGACAAGATTAATTGTGCAAGGAAGCATTTTGAGAGGTGCATGAAGAAAAATACTTAGCAAAAGCAAATATTTTTCAAATGGGCTTAACTTTATGATTCAAATTTATTCCTAACATTATCAAGAGCCTCTAAGCCCAGCTACACGCCTTCCTTCCATTTATTTTATTTATTTTTGAGTTAAACCATTAAAATTCAATTTTAATTAAAATAAAACATTAAGACAAGGTGCAAGGCATATGGGCTTGATATCTAAGTTTCTTGAGGTCCAAGATTGACAATGCAAGCTGGAAAATTTGTGCAAGAGAGTTTAAGGAAGATTGAGTAAGGAAAAGAAAGATTTGATTCAAAAATTCCAATCAAATATCTTTCATTCAATGCAATATATTTTACCAAGTTTATTGACCTAATATCTTGTCCTATATATACGTAACATCCGCACAAGACACAAGGACGAATTTGAAGCCTCTTACACAGATTGCTAGCGTCTTACAAACCCTAGAAATCTCTCAAATTTTTCTCAAAACTTGCAAAATCTTGTTTTAATTTCCAGGCAGTTTTAAGCCATTCTAGCCATTCATTCGTGTTCCTGAAGTTCCCAACGATTGATTCACATCATTACACAATCCCAGAACGCTCCAGATCAAGCTTCCCACGTTGCTCCGATTTGGTAAATGTCTCAAAATCATTTCTCTCAATCCATGCATTACTAACTGTTTTTTGGTTTTTGTATGATCTCAGGATGTTGTTTAGAACACGTACAACGTGTTACATGTGAGCTTTAGGGCTTAAATTCCATGATGCCATTGTTAGGTCATAGGAGCTTTGAGTTTTGAACCCACTGATACAGGGACTTTCAGGCTATAAAAACACCACCATTGGATTCCTAAGGTTTGAATTAGGGGGTAGGGTCCTTTATTTGCATTTATCTTGATTATTTTGCAGGATCTAAATTCCAGATGGCCGAAGAAGACGACTGGAGCCTTGCTCTGGCGCTTCTGATTCAGGAACCAACAACACATACATATTCATGAGTCCAGCAGTATGAATGGATGTATCACCGCCCCAGCGGTTCACCTTGTGCGCGCTATGTCACTCTCTATCTCTCAGGTCGTGGGTTCAAACCCCACCTTTTGCTGTTTGTTTTCATTGTTTCTTTTTATAGGTTTCAGAGTCTCCAGAAGGAACACCTCCGAAGCTCATCAGGTGTCCTCAAGACCGAAGTTCCAGCCTAGGTCTCCCCAAGAGAATCCTCCAGAAGCTCCAGCTTCTGGATGGCCCCAGATGAGAAGTCCCCAGAAGCTCCAGCTTCTGGACGTCCCAGATCTAGAATCTCCAGAAGCTTTGGACCCTTTTCAGTGCCAAACACCCCAGAAGCTCCAGCTTTTGGATCTTTCCAGCACCAGAATCCCTAGAAGCTCCAACTTGGACTTTCCGACCCTTTATGCGTAAAACCACAACTTCGGACACACTCATAGATTTCCACCGAAACTCCAGCCGGATGCCCACACGCCTCCACTACGAAGACCCGCACCGCCAGCTCGCTTTTCTTGGTTTTCGTATTTTTATTTATTTTCTACTTTCCCCTTTTAATTAATTAATTAATTTAATTAGTAATTAGGTTAATTAATTAGGTTAATTAGATAATTTCACAAATAACTTTTTCCATGCTTTTTTAATTAACTTAATTAGTCTAATTTAGGTTAATATTCATTAATTCTTTTTCTTAATTAAATTAAAATCAATTAGAATTAGGTTTTTCTCACATAAACTCTAATTTTCAAAATACCAAAAATATTAGGACGTAGCTTCTCATCTGCTATTTATTTTTCTTGCATTTAAATTCTAGAAAGGATGTATAGGTTGCAAGTTTTTATCATGTAATAGCGTAGATTTACATTTCCGCCTTTACTTTCCGCACCCCTATTATGTATCTGCCCCAAAGCCATGTAATAGCGTAGGACCTTTACATTTTCGCAATTTACTTTCTGCACTTATTAACGGCTAGTAATTAGGCGTGTATGGCAAGATTAACTTAATCAATATAGATCACTAATCACAAGATAAATATCTGAAAACAACACACTCTTTTTACACATGCACCCCCCCTTAGGGTATCCTCTCTCGTTGCCTTACGAAACAATGGTCATGTCCCTCGAACGTGGGGATATCTTAGCATGGTTGCTATAATATATCATCACAGTCCCGTCGACTTAAAAGATCATAGTCCCTCGATGTTGCCTACGAATACATGATCTGTCCCCTCAAGGCCTACGAAGTGAGGAAGTATCAACAAAGGAAGGAAGCCATCATGGGTCTGAAAACAAAGATGAAGACTATGTGAACGAGCAGTATCCTTTTGACAACGACAAGTACAAGAAACTTGAAGACTGTTTGAATGCTGTGGAAAATCTAAAAATGTCTGGGCTGAACTTTGATGATCTGAGTCTTGTTCCTGGCGTGGTAATTCCCCACAAATTCAAAGTTCCTACATTTTCCAAGTACGATGGCATATCTTGTCCGAAGCTGCATTTGAAGTCCTATGTTCAGAAGATCCATCCTCATACTGAAGACAGGAAACTGTGGATCCATTTCTTTCAAGAGAGTTTATCCGGAACTCAGTTGGAGTGGTATTATCACCCACCCGCATGCAACTACAGAGCATGTCTATGGGTCGTGACGAGAAGTTCAAAGAATATGCTCAGAAATGGAGAGATTTAGCAGGAAGAGTTCAACCACCCTTGTCCAATAGGGAGTTGGTTGACATGTTTGTGGGAACACTGACAGACCCATTCTTCAATCATCTGATTGGAAACTCTTCAGTCGGATTCACCGAGCTAATATTGACAGGAAAACATATCGAAGCTGGAATCAAGAGCGGAAAAATACAGGTAGAATCGTCTTTAAATGCTACGAAGAGATCTTTTGGTGGAAAGAAAGAAGCCAATGCTGTATATGGTCAGAAGGGCCGTGACAAAGCTGATCGTACTCAATTTGTGGGGGCGATTGTGATCTACAATCCTACACCAGCATAACCTCAACGAGACAACGTGCGTAGCCAGAACGCGCCACGAAGACAGTTTACAAAAATCAATATGCCATTATCACAAGCGCAACAACACATGATGAAAGTAGAACTGATCACTTTGAGGGATCCTCCTCAACACGTCAACACTTCCTCTCCGAAGTACAATCCTAATGCAAGATGTGCATACCACTCCAACAGTCCAGGGCACGACACCAACAACTATTGGGCTCTGAAGAACAAGATTCAAGACATGATTGAAGCAAGAGAAATTGAGTTTGACCCTCTTGTCGAAACTCCGAATGTGATCAGCGCACCAATGCATGACCATGGTAAAAGTTCCAATGCTATTGACGAAGACTCTTACATTTATGATGTGAACAAGCTGACCATTCCTTTGATGACTATCAAGAAAGATTTGTTGTAAGCCGGTGTATTTCCAGGATGCCCTGACAACTGTCGTTGGTGTGCATCTGAGTCTGACGGATGTGCTTGGTTGAAGAGGCGTATTCAATGCATGATGAACAACCGAGAGGTGTTATTTCTAAAACCTCCATCTATGGAGAATCTGTGTGAAGACATTTCTAAGAATCTGATGATCGAAGACGTAAGAAAAGCCGTACTAGAAGTCTGGGAAACCTTGGGGCAGCCAAGTGGAAAGTTTGATTTCATGGTTAAGTATACCGCTCATGAAAGCTACAAGATTCTAGTCGAAGACATCAAGGCAACCAGATGGGGAGAAGATTTCCCAGAAGACTATGCTGATGTGAACACAATAAGGATCACCTCTACCAATCCTAAGCCTAGAGTGACACCTCTCATTATTACCTCTCCCAGACCAGTACCATATTCCTCTAACAAAGCTATACCTTAGAACTATGGAGCTGAAGTTTACTACCATGGCGTCAAACAAGAACCTTTGACCGTTGAAGACGTTGCAGCTGAAGCTATCAATCCTGACATTGACAACATCACTGGATCAAGCAAAGTAACCAGAACTGGAAGAGTGTTTTCCCTAGAGATCTCTCCTCCAAAGGATACTACTACACCAATTCGCATTCCTGCTATCGAACCAATTCTCGAAGCTAGAGGGAAAGAACCAGTAACTCATCTTGCTCATACAAAAGTACCAAAGGAAGTTGCTGAGAATACCTCCAAGCAAGAAATGGAGGAAATTCTAAAGATCGTCAAGAAGAGGGACTACAATATTGTGGAACAGTTGGGACAAACTCCGTCCAAGATATCCATGCTAGGTCTGCTATTATGCTCTGAGGCTCATGCCAAAGCCTTAGTGAAGTTTCTGAAGAATGATCACATACCGCAAGACACTATGCAGATCAATTCGAAGGTTGTATTGCTAGCCTGACCGTCAACAATGATTTGGGTTTCTCTGATGCTGATTTAACTCCTGCCAGAAGGAATCACAACAAAGCCTTGCACATCTCTGTTGAATGCAAGGGCACTACATTGTCTCATGTTTTGGTGGATACCGGTTCTGCTCTGAATATCCTTCTGAAGACTGCTTTTGATCGACTTGATGTTGAAGGATTGGTTCTGAAACCCAGTGACATAATTGTGAGAGCTTTTGATGGTTCTAAGCGAACAGTACTTGGAGAGCTCATTCTGCCTGTTAAAGTCGGTTCCCAGACTTTTGATTCCACTTTCTTTGTCATGGACATCCGTCCAGCTTACTCTTGCCTACTCGGACGCCCTTGGATACATGGGGCAGGCGCTGTCACTTCTACCATGCATCAGTAGCTGAAGTACCCAGTAAAGGAAAAGACCGTTACCGTATGCAGTGGGGAAGAATATATGGTAAGCCAATTGTAGTCATTCCGATACCTCAAAATGGAATTCATCGAAACTCCCTATCAAGCTTTCGAAGAAATCTCACAAGTCATGCCTGTTGACTCTCATGTCATTCTTGAAATTACAAAAGTTCCACCAAAGATGGCCTCGCTAAAAGACGCCAAAGCTGCGGTTGAAGAAGGAGGTTGTACTATTTGGGGTCAGCTCCCCGATCTCCCATACAAATCTGACAAGACTGGTTTAGGCTTCACTATCAAAGCCCAGAAGATGATACGCTGCGAACATACCGGCAAACTTCCTTTCCACATCAGCAAGAGCGGAGTCCATTCCATAGAAGACGACGACAGTAGCTTCGACATCAATTGGATCTTCCCAACTCCAGACGACGGACTCAGCAATTGGAAGACTGAAGATGTTATACCAATCTCCTTTAGACAAGAGTAATTGCTTTTTTTTTCTATGATGCCTTTCGCTTTTTACGCTTTGAACAATAAACTTTAAGCCTAGTGCCTTGCCCGAGGCATCATGGCTCATTTGTGAGGGTTATTATTTGTCATTTGCATATTCTCATTCAATAAAATCATTGGACTTTTGCATTCAAATACTTTACTCTTTTATTTGTCACCCTTCAAAAAGCTATGTGTTCTTACACACACCCACGTGGTACACTGCAGATTCACTCTGAATCTCGTTGATAACAGCTCTGCTATTGCTAAATATGACTTCGATAATCCGATCTACCAAGACGAAGATGAAGGTGAGGAAGATTGTGAAGTTCCAGGAGAACTTGTATGACTACTACAACAGGAAGAACAGGTTATACAGCCACACGAAGAGCCAATCGAGGCTATGAATCTAGGTACTGGCGAAGAAAGAAAAGAAACCAATATAAGAGCAGGTCTTGAGAACAGTGTCAAAGAGAGATTGGTCCAGATGCTGCGAGACTATATCGAGGTTTTTGCTTGGTCTTACAAAGATATGTCATGTCTAGACATTGACATTGTGGTACACCGACTACCAAAGAAAGAAGGTTTTCCCCCTGTGAAGCAGAAAGTTCGTCGTATGCGTCCTGAGATGTCAGAGAAAATCAAAGCTGAAGTTATGAAACAGTTCAATATCGGTTTCCTAGCCATTACTTCTTATCCACAATGGGTTGTGAACGTGGTGCCCGTACCTAAGAAGAATGGTAAAGTGAGAATGTGTGTGGATTACCGAGATCTAAATAGGGAAAGTCCGAAAGACGATTTTCCACTTCCTCATATTGACATTATAGTTGATAACACTGCTCAACACAGGGTTTTCTCCTTCATGGATGGTTTCTCTGGTTAAAATCAGATTAAAATGGCTCCCAAAGACATGGAAAAGACTACTTTCGTTACATAGTGGGGCACATTTTGTTACCAAGTTATGTCATTCGGACTGAAGAACGCTAGTGTCACATACCAACGTGCCATGGTAGCTTTGTTCCATGACATGATTCATCACGAGATAGAGGTCTACGTCGACGACATGATAGCTCGATCACAAACTGAAGAAGAACATCTGGATCATTTGTGAAAGTTGTTTGAAAGACTAAAGAAGTACAGACTAAGACTTAATCCTAAAAAAAAGAACCTTTGGAGTCAGATCCGGCAAACTCTTGGGATTTGTTGTTAGTGGTAAAGGTATTGAGGTTGACCCTGCCAAGGTTAAAGCTATTCAAGAAATGTCATCTCCCCGCACTGAGAAAGAAGTCAGAGGTTTCTTGGGACGATTGAACTACATTGCCAGATTCATTGCACATCTAACCGCTACTTGTGAGCCAATCTTCAAGTTACTGAAGAAATATTAAGTAGTGGAATGGAACGATGATTGCCAAACAGCTTTTGACAAAATCAAGGAGTACCTATAAAATCCTCATATCCTGATGTTGCCTGCCAAAGGAAGACCTCTTATCATGTACTTGACAGTATTAGAGAACTCAATAGGGTGTGTGTTGGGGCAACATGACGAGTTTGGTCGAAAAGAGTATGCAATATACTACCTTAGCAAAAAGTTTACTGACTATGAAACAAGATACTTACAGCTTGAGAAAACTTGCAGCTCTTTGGCTTGGGCTGCTCGCCAACTAAGACAGTATATGTTGACTCACACTACCTTGTTGATCTCCAAGATGGATCCGATAAAATACATATTCGAGAAACCTGCTCTCTCCGGAAGAATAGCAAGTTGGCAAATGATCTTGACTGAATACGACATCCAGTATACCACCCAGAAGGCGATCAAAGGAAATGTGGTAGCCAATCATTTATGACCAAACGCAAATCAAACAAGTCAGTTCTCCCACTGTGTTACACTCCCCTTATGCCAAGGAGTGGTACGTTAGGGAATTCGCCATAACGCTCAATGAAAGTGAAATCCTTTTGATTGTACAGACACCAACGAATATCTGAATGAGAGAGTGACATCAACCTTTGAGACCATTTCAACCCTTGTTCATTCTTCATCAATGATCAAGGAAGGTGCGAAATAAACCTGTCGTACCCCAAAATTTTCCCTCCTACTTCTCAAGACATTCCATACACCGATACTCAAAGATTCCTCAAGGGTTGATCATACAAACCCCCTCCTAGACAATAAACCCAAACTAGGGTTTGGCAATTCTCAGATCCAGATGGACTTCCAACATCTCCAATGGTCATCATGCCTCCTCATATGCTTCAAAGATTCTCCATGTCAAGTTTCAAGCCTCACAAGTCAAGTTTCCTCAGACAATTGCTCAGATGGTTAAAAATCAGTTGTATTGGACAAAAAGTCAAATGTGGTCAACATACAGTCAAACTTCATGATTTTTAGTCAACATCCTCATTTTGAAGTTACGTTCATCATTTGATCAAGGGTTGATCATGATTTATCAAGAAAACTCAAGATTTGCTCAAAAGTCAAACTTTCCAAATTAGGGTTTTTGGTGAAAAGTCAACCAAACTTTGACTGAGCATAACTTCCTCATACTTTCTCAGAAATTTTTCCACCACCTCTTGTTTTGAAGGAAATTCAATTCTCTACAACTTCATGTCTCACAAGAATGTCCAAAAAATGCTTCATTTGGAAGGTATGGATCAAAACATTACAGGTCCTTTACAAAGTCAACAAAAAGTCAACTTTTTGTTTTGAAGATATATTGAGCATGGAAACTCCAATTGAGATGAAACCAAAGAGGTTGGTTAGAGGACTCTTAGAGATTTCCAAAAAGTCCAAGAACACTAAAAAATGTGAGAAATTGAGCAAAATATACCATTCACAAGTTGGGCATTTTTGAACAATTGCACAAAAGGAGATATTGGTCAAAATGCAATTTTTTCTAAATGGGCCTATAATTTTATGATCCAAACTTGATCATAATATTATTTGTGACCTATTGATGCTTGGCCATGGCAATTTTCTATTTTATTGATTTATTGTTGAATTTAAAACCATTTAATTCAAAATTAAATTATATAAAATACGAAAATAAGATATTTTTCCAAAAAGAGTGAATTTCTATCAAACTTGAGGTCCAAGATAGCCCATGGAACATACCAAATTCGTGCTAGCTCACATTGAAGAGAAAATCAATTTTTTCCAAAATTTGATTTTATTTGAAAATATTTATTTATTTCATGATCCAATCTTTTTCCTTCTTGCTCTCCTAATACACTCTATAAATAGCCAAGAAGATGCCAAGCAAAGGACACGAAACCCTAGCTCAAAGCATAACCCTTATTTTGCCAAAATCTTCTCAAAGTTGTAAAATCGAGTTTTACTGCAATTTCTCTCAAACCATCAAACGTGATCCCGAGGTAAGTTTGAGTATACATCATTATCAATGATCAAAACAGCTTGAATCGATGCATACAAGTTCTACATATTCAAAACTTTCTTGATTTTGTATTTTTATTATCTGCATTTTAATTGATTCTAATGGTTTCAATGCTCATGAGATGCTAAGGATCGATCCGCAATCGTTTGCGGAGTTTGAACGTAATCACGATTGCCACTTAGGGTTTCTAGAAATGTTAGCTTCAATCTTAATTGCAGGCGATTCAAAGAAAACCGAGACCACCATGGAATAGCGAACTCGATTTAGGGGGTAATTAATCCCCACTTTCACGGTACTTTGCGTGTTGAAGAATCGAATACGGAGAAGACGACCAGAGCTAGGCTCCGCATCGCTGACATGGTTGATCGTGGCGAGAGGAGTGCGGCGAATGGGTCTCTCCGATTCGCCCATTCGTAAGTCATGGGGTCCACGATGTTTGATCGGTTTGAACCAAAACAAAGGACACGTTGACGCTTATATTCAATTAATTCAAATTTTCAAACACCAAAGCATCATGGCCCAATGGTTAAAGCTACCGTTGTAGAAGATTCTCAAGGTCTCAGTTCGAACCACACCAGACCGGTTTTTCCTTTTACAAAACACTATTTTTACTATTTTCATATTTTTTAATATTTTCATTCATTTTAATTTAATTTCATAATTTTTATCATGCATTAAAAAAATACAAAAATATTTTTTTTTGCATAAATGTTAAAAATGTTTATTTAATTTATAAAATTAAAATATTATTTTGCATGCATATTTAATTTAATTTCTATTTATCATTTAAATCGCTTTTAATTGATTTTTAATTATTAAATTAACTCAAAAATCCAAAAAATTATTTTAGCATATTAATGGTATTTGCATGAAAACATTTTCTCATTCAAAATTATTATTTTACTAACATTTTCATCTTATTCGATTTCCTCGTATTTCCCGATTTTTCATCTGTTCACAGGTTATCCCGTTTGACAATTTTATCGCTTTCTTTTCATATTATGTAATTGCCTATGGAATGTAATAGTTTAATTAGGACTTTTATTTTCCGCATCTTTAAATTATGTATCTGCCCCAAAGCCATGTAATAGCGTAGGATTTATCTTTCCGCACTTTATATTCCCGCAATTTACTTTCCGCACCCTATAAACTGCTAGTAATTAGGCGTGTATGGCAAGATAAAATTGGACATAGCTCACTCATAACTCCAAGACAAAAATATCTGAATTGACACACACTTTTCACACATGCACCACTTAGGGTAATTCTCTCTCGTTGCTTTACGAATTCAAATGGTCATGTCCCTCGAACGTAGAGGTATTCTAGCACTGTTGCCTTCAAAACAAATCATCATAGTCCCTTCGATACAAAGATCATAGACCCACACGATGTCGCCTCTGAATACATGATCTTGACCCTCGATTGTTGCCTACGAAAAATGATGATAGTCCCTTCGAATGTGCTAGGATACTTCCTACAAGTTGCTTTCTATGACCATACGATGTCCCTTCGAATGTCCCGCTTACATCCAACGAATAGGGTTACCTACCAACTAATGGTATGGATAGCACTATTCTAAAGGAACGTAAAATAACACGAAAACGACCATTCTGAGTAGGTAATAAGACTTTTAGTTGCTTGCTCAATCAAATACTTTTCACACCTCACACTTTTGTCAAAGTTCAAACTCTTTTCAAAATGAAACATTTCCAAACACTTTGTATACATTCCTACATGAATCATTACAAAGTCAAAGCGAAATGCCTTTTCAAAACATTTTTGTCAAACACACAGAAAGCACAATTTTAAAGTTATTTAAGAGCAACTAAGAGCCCGTAGATAACTACGGACGGAAAGGGGTGCTAATACCTTCCCTTTTCATTAACCTTCTCCCTTACTCAGAATCTAACGAATGTCTTTTTCTGTACTTTTTACCTACCCTTAATTGGATAAAAGAAAAGTCGGTGGCGACTCTTGCTATCCGCACATTTGCGATACAAAAATCTCAAAGTCAGTTCACCGTATTACAGAACTGGCGACTCTACCGGGGATACACCCTAAAAAGAGAGAATACCTTAGGGATTTCTAGATCATCTTTTACCGCTTTCTGTTTGACTTGCTTGCTTTATCTTTAAGGGTTGCTTGGTATTATACTTGTGGGGGATCCTACACCCGGATCCGGGTTTCCTTTTAGGTAAGTAGCAATAAATCGTCGCGACCGTTAGACGTATATCGAAACGGTCAATATGATGGCTACGTTAGTGTGACACTTTGGATGTCCTGATACTCTTCATTTCCAAGTTGAGGATAGTATTTGGCTTCTGCGTGGTGTCATCAAGCACTAACTAAACTTTTAGAACCTTAATTGACCCATCTTGGCCATTAGAAGGTAGTGAGATGGCCGACTTTGGTGCAGACTAAGGTTGGCTGATACTCGATGCTACGCTCATTAAGATCAGACTTTTGGGATATTTTCGGTCGACCACTTGGTAGTCGTATTGAAATAAACGCCTACGAGAAAGATCAATGATATGAGATTCTTAGAACCCGGTTACTATTATAGGACAGGATGAACCAACTCAAACTTTTGGTAGGGTAATCACCTAGACCTCATGCAAGCCTTAAACCTAGGCTCATTGTGTGAATTGTTTGTGTGTGCTAAACATGACATCATGACATCATCGCACTGCATATCATTTCTAACTATTTCAAGGACCTAGGGATTTATCTTTTCTTTGTTTTGTAGGGATTATGGCTTCTAGAAAGACTATCCGAATCAACTTCATGGGTATACCTTCTCACTCAAAGAATTGGTTTCAAATTCCGACCATGCTCGTTCATCAAAAGACATGGTTATCTACTTGACTTGGTTATCTCCGTTTTGAAGAAGATATGATGCATGTCCTATTTCAGTTCTTTGATCGAAACACCATTGCTTTACATTCCAGATTATCAGTTGGTTCCTACCTTGGAAGAGTTCTCTAAGCTACTTGGGTACCTATTCTTGACCAAATGCCATTCACGGTCTAGAAGGTTCTAGGTACGAAGACATCGCATCGATTACACCTAAACGCTCGGACATTGAAGCCAATTGGGAAACTAGAAGCGGAGTTAAGGGTTTACTTTAAATTCCTAATTAAGAAAGCCGAGAATTCCTCAAAGTTATGAGTTTCCATGCATTTGAAGACATTGTGGCCTTGCTAATCTATGGTTTGGTTCTATTCCCTAACTCGGATCAATTCATAGATGTCAACGCCATCAAGTTATTCCTTCCCGTAATCCCGTGCCTACTTTACTTGGAGATATTCTACATTCTTCCACACTGTACTATTAAAGAAGGAACTCTCATGTGTTGTATACCTTACTTTCCGGTGTGGTTTATTTCGCACCGTTTGAAGAACGAAAGCAAAGATTGAAGTGGTCTCAAAGGCTAATGTCACTCTCTCATTCAGATATCCGTTGGAGTCTTTTCTCTCAAAAGGACTTCACTTTCATTGAGCGTTGTGGAGAATTCCCTAATGTACCACTCCTTGGTATAAGGGAGGTATTACTTACAACCCTTCTAGCTCTGCCGTTTGGTTTTGCTCAAGAGATGGCCCATGATATGCTTCTCCAAGATATTGTGTTCGACTACACCACGATCTCCGAATTACCGACGAAGGTTCATACACGCTTGGGCATGGTAAAGAAGACGATACCAAGACTTTGGGGCACCAAACTCCATTCCTTGGGAACCTTACCTCAAATGGGTGAGCTCGAGCTCAAAACCTCATGATGCCATTCACCACTGTTACCGTAATTATGGAACCTGCTATAGGTGACGTACCCATACTGTTCTCCATCCCGACATGCCTACGATTTTGAAGACTTGAAGAGATCCTGGATTCACTTAAAGAAGAAAGGGATACATTTGAAGCTCAGTGCTATGCAAGTGAGAAGAAAGTGCTAGAATTGACCAAGTTACTTCACGAGGAGCGAAACATCAACGCCTACCTCGGCATCAAGAGGAAGCGCCCATGGAGACTTAGAGCTTTAGGATTTTATGCTTTCTTTTATTGTTTTGAACTATCTTTTGTACATAAAAGGAAAAGAATAAAAGAAAACTAATAAATGTTTGTTCATTGCTTGTTTAACAAATTTAAATCTCTAAGGTCCTTGAAAACATTGCATTGCATTTGCATAAACATTGCATATCATAGCATAACATTGCATCACGGTACATTGAGATTGGTTTTCTCATTTTCTCGCTATTTATTTTAGCGAAATGGCTCTTGAACAACTCAAAGATCTTCGAGCTCGAATGCTGGGCCAGCAGATGTTCACTAGCTTGGTCCAAGGCCAAGAAGATCGAAGCTCATCAATGAAAGAAGAAGGTTGTTGGTCTTCTCAACATGGGCATACAAAGGTGGTCCTAAAGTGGTCAGTGAATAGAGCTCTCGAAGGAAGTCAAGAATGAGGAGTGTCAAGGTAATGAAGGTGATCAACGTGAGCCTCGAAGAGAGAGATCGCCGACTATAGCCAGACTATGAAGATGACAAGTACAAGCAACTGAAGACCGTCTCGAATGCTGTGGAAACCTGAAGATGTCGGGTTGAATTTTGATGACTGAGTCTTGTCCACGTGTGGTGATTCCTCCCAAGTTCAAAGTTCCTACTTTTGCCAAGTATGATGGCATTTCTTGTCCGGGTCATTTGAAGTCCTATGTTCAAAGATCAACCCCACACCGATGATGAAAGTGTGGATGCACTATTTTCAAGAGAGTTTGTCCGGAACTCGATTGGATGGTATTATCACTAGAGAATGACCGTATCCGTACTTGGAGTGACTTAGCGCTTTCTACGCATGTATGGTACAATGTTGAATTGACACCCACTCGCATGCAACTACAGAGCATGTCTATGGGTCGTGATGAAGTTCAAAGAGTATGCTCGAAATGAGAGATCTAGCAGAGTTCAGCCACCCTTGTCCAATAGGGAGTTGGTTGATATGTTTATGGGAATGACAGTTCTTCAATCATCCGATTGGAAACTCTTCACCGGATTCACCAGTGATATTGACAGAGAACGTATTGAGTGGTATCAAGAGCGGAAAGATTCAGTGTGATCATCAAATGTTGCAAGAGATCTTTTGGTGGTAAGAAAGAAGTCAATGCTGTGTATGGTCGAAAAGCCGAGCCAAACCAACCGTGCTCAATCAGGCGGCAGTGATCCAATCCTACATCAACACAACCTCGAGACAACGCGAGCCGAACGCGCCACGAAAGGAGTTTACGAAGATCAACATGCCATTGTCGCAAGCCTTGCAACACATGTTGAAAGCAGAGCTGATTACTTTGAAGGATCCTCCTCAGAGTGTCAATACTTCCTCTCCGAGATACAATCCTAATGCCAAGTGTGCTTACCACTCCAACAGCCAAGGGCACGACACTGACAACTGTTGGGCTCTGAAGAACAAAATTCAAGATATGATTGAAGCTAAGCAGATCGAGTTTGATCCTCCTGTTGAGACTCCGAATGTGATCAACGCGCCTATGCCTAACCATGACAAGAGTTCCAATGCTGTTGGAGAGGATACTTATGTTTTCAACATAGATGACTTGACCATTCCTCTAATGACTGTTAAGAAGAATTTGCTGCAAGTGTGTCAATCCAGATGCCCAGAATTGTCGGTGCCCATCTCGCACTGATGGTTGTGCTTGGTTGAGAAGATGTGTTCGAGGCATGATGGATAACCGTGAAATACTATTCCTAAACCACTGAGAGTCTGTGTAAGACATGTCTAAGAACTGAAGATCGAAGATGTGAATGAAGTTGACTGTCTGCGTGGGATACCTTGGGCAGCCAAGTGGAAAGTATGATTACATGGTGAAGTACACGTTCTGAAGCTACAAAATTCCTATTGAAGATGTTAGGCGTCCGATGGGGTGACGATTTCGAAGATATACGATTAACACAATAGGATTTCCCTGCTGATTCTGTGCCCAGAGTGGCACCTCTCATCATTACTTCTCCAAGACCAGTTCCATATTCCTCGACAAGGCTATCCCTTGGAATTATGGAGTGAGGTTTACTATCATGGCCAAGCAAGACCCTCGACCATTGAAGATCTTAGATTGAAGCTACCATTCGACATTGACAACCCGGATCAAGTAAGGTGACCGAACCGGAAGGGTTTTCTCTCCGGATATCTCCTCCAAGACATTGCGACTCCAGCTCGCATTCCAACTATTCAACCCATTCCCAAGCTAGAGGGAAAGAACCATGACTCATCCTGCTATCCGAAGTACCAAAGGAAGTTGTGAAGACACCCAACAAGAAATGGAGGAATTCAAGATTATCAAGAAGAGTGACTACAATGTTGTGGGAATGGGGACAGACTCGTCCAAGATCTCCATGCTTGCTCGCTCTTGTGCTCGAGGCTCACGTTAACGCCTTGGTAAAGTTTCTGAAGAATGCTCACACCGCAAGACACTACTATCGATTGTTTGTATTGCTAGCCTGGCTGCCAACAACGGCCTAGGCTTCTCTGATGCTGATTTGACTCCTGCCAGAAAGAAACACAACAAAGCCTTGCACATCTCTATTGAATGCGAGGGCATTACGTTGTCTCATGTCTTGGTTGATACCGTTACGCTCGAATATCCTTCCGAAGACTGCTTTTGATCGACTTGATGTTGAAGGATTGGTTCTGAAACCCAGTGACATAATTGTGAGAGCTTTTGATGGTTCTAAGCGAACAGTACTTGGAGAGCTCATTCTGCCTGTTAAAGTCGGTTCCCAGACTTTTGACTCCACTTTCTTTGTCATGGACATCCGTCCAGCTTACTCTTGCCTACTTGGACGCCCTTGGATACATGGGCAAAGGCCGTTACCTCACCGCATCGTAAACCGAATCCGGTGAAAGGAAGGTTGTCACAGATGTGGTGAAGAAGAATATATGGTCAATATCTGGTCATTCCGATACCTCGGTGGAGGGTGAATTCTTTGAGACTCCCTGTCAAGCTTTTGAAACAATCCCCCAGTCATGCTGTTGACTCTCCACACTCGGTTACACAAGTTCCGCCTAGGATGGCCTCATGAAGATGCTCAAGCTGTTGAAGAAGGAGGTAGTACTATTTGGGCAGCTCCCCGATCTTCCTTTCAAATCGACAAGATGGTTTAGGCTTCATCGAAGGTCGAAGATGATACCGCGAACGCGTTTGCCAACTTCCTTTCCGCATCACCGAGTGGAATCCATGCTATAGAAGACAACGACAACGACTTCGACATCAGCAAGTGGATCTTCCCAACTCCAAACGGGCTCAAGAATTGGAAGACGAAGACGCATACCAATCTCCTTTAGACATGAGTAATTGCTCTTGTTTTGTTTTGTCGTATTTTCTATGTTTTGAACAATAAACTCTAAAGCCTAGTGCCTTGCCGGCATCATGGCTCGTTTGTGAGGGTTATCCATCATTTGCATATTTTCATTCAATAAAATCGTTGGACTTTTGCATTCAATTGTTGTTTTCTTTCTTTTACTTTATCACCCCTTCAAAAAAGCTATGTGTTTCTTACACACACCCACGTGATACACTGCAAAATCACTTTGAATCTCGTTGATAACGGTTATGCTATTGCTAAATATGACTTCGATAATCCGATCTACCAAGCCGAAGACGAAAGTGAGGAAGATTGTGATGTTCCAGGAGAACTTGTCAGATTGCTACAGCAAGAAGAACGAGTTATACAGCCACACGAAGAGCAAGTTGAGGTTGTGAATTTGGGTACTGATGAAGACAAAAAAGAGATCAAGATAGGAGCGAGTCTCGAGAGCAGTGTTAAAGAAAGGATGGTACAGATGCTACGAGACTATATTGAGGTTTTTGCTTGGTCATACGAAGACATGCCGGGTTTAGACATTGATATTGTGGTACATCGATTGCCGACAAAAGAAGGTTTTCTCCCAGTAAAACAGAAGGTCCATCGCATGCGTCCTGAGATGTCAGAGAAAATCAAAGCCGAAGTTATGAAACAGTTCAACGCTTTCTTTAGTTAGTACTTCCTATCCACAAGGTTGCTAATGTGGTGCATGCCCAAGAAGGATGGAAGGTACGAATGTGTGTGGATTATGAGATCTCAAAGCGAGTCCGAAAGATCCGATTTCCACTCTCATATTGATGTTCGTTGACTACACCATCAAGATAAGGTTTCTCCTTCATGGATGGTTTCTCCGTTATAATCGATCAAAATGGCTCCCAAGACATGGAGAAGACTACTACACAATGGGCACTTCGCTACATTATGTCGTTCGGACTGAAGAACGCGGGCACCACTTATCAGATGCTATGGTGACGTTATTTCATGACATGATTCATCACGAGATAGTTCTACGACGACATGATAGCTCGATCACAAACCAAGAAGAACATCTTGATCATCTCAGAAACTGTTTGACAGTTGAAGTATAGACTGAGACTTAATCCCAACAAGTGCACCTTTGGAGTCGATCCTAAACTCCTAGGGTTTGTTGTCATGGTAAAGGTATTGAAGTTGACCCCGCCAAGGTTAAAGCCATTCAAGAGATGCCAGCTCCCCGCACCGAGAAGGAAGTCAGAGGTTTCTTGGGCCGATTGAACTACATTGCCAGATTCATTGCACATTTAACTGCTACTTGTGAGCCAATCTTCAAGTTACTTAAGAAAGATCAAGTGGTGGAATGGAACGACGATTGCCAGATCGCTTTTGACAAAATCAAGGAGTACCCTCAGAATCCTCCTATCCCGATGCCGCCACCGGAAGACCTCTTATCATGTACTTAACAGTGTTAGAGAACTCAATGGGGTGTGTGTTGGGGCAACATGACGAGTCTGGTCGAAAAGAGTATGCAATATACTACCTTAGCAAAAAGTTTACCGACTGTGAAACAAGATACTCACAACTCGAGAAAACTTGCAACGCTTTGGCTTGGGCTGCTCGCCGACTAAGACAGTATATGTTGACTCACACTACCTTGTTGATTTCAAAGATGGACCCGATAAAATACATATTTGAGAAACCAACTCTCTCCGGAAGAATAGCAAGATGGCAAATGATCTTGACCGAATACGACATCCAATACACTTCTCAGAAAGCGATCAAAGGGAGTGTAGTAGCCGATCATTTGGCTCATCGTCAGATGACTATCGTCTATGCGTCAATTTCTAGACGAAGATGTTTTACTAGTTACGATTATGAAGAACTGTGCTCGCATTTAAGGACCTGAACAAGGATCCCGATGGACTATGGATTGATGGAGCCTCAACGCACTTGGCAATGGCATTGGCGCCATCATTACATCCCCTGCAGTGCACACACGCCTTTCACCGCCGATTATGTTTCAATTGCACCAACAACATGGCCGAATGGCGTGCATCATGGGTATCAAAGTCGCATGACTTAAGAATCAAGTTCTTACAAGTATATGGAGACTCACTTTAGTGATCACCGATTAAGGCGAGGGATATGAAGCATCCAATCTCATTCAGATCGAGAGCATGTTTTGAGTTTGATCCTACTTTGAAGAGATCACTTTCAATCACATTCCACGAGAAGAGAATCAGTTGGCAGACGCATTGGCTACTATGTCATCTATGTTCAAGGTCAGATGGGACAACGAGGCTCCCCAGATCATCATTGAAAGGTTTGACGAACCAGCATATTGTTATGAGCTTGATACAGAGGAGAAACCTTGGTACTACGACGTGAAAAGGTACCTTGAGACTCAGGAATATCCACACATCACAACGATAAGAAGTTCTTGAGAAGATTTGCATCCAAATTCTTCCTCAGCAACGACATCTTATACAAGCGCAATCACGACTTGTGCTTATCTACTGTAGACCGGAAAAACAATGGAACGATCATGGAAGAGTTACACGAAGGCGCATTTGGTACCCATTCCAGTGGACATACCATGGCTAAGAAGATACTAAGAACAGTTTACTATTGGTCCACCATGGAAGCTGATTGCCATCGCTACGCTCGATCTTGTCACAAATGCCGACGATGACAAATGCACGTACCTCCAGACTGAATGTTCTAATGCTCCTTGGCCTTTCGCAATGTGGGGCATTGACATGATCGGAGAAATCAAGCCCACAACTTCCAACGGACATCGTTTCATCCTTGTGGCAATTGATTATTTTACCAAATGGGTAGAGGCAGCCTCGTTTGCATCTGTTACCAAGAATGTTGTGGCTCGATTCATCAAGCATAATCTTATCTGTCGGTATGGCATTCCCGAAAGGATTATCACGGATAATGGCTCTAATCTCAACAACAAATGATCACTGAACTCTGCACGCATTCAAGATCAAGCATCACAACTCTTCTCCTTATCGGCCTAAGATGAATGGCATAGTGGAAGCCGCCAACAAGAACATTAAGAAGATTATACAGAAGATGACAATGACTTACAAAGATTGGCATGAGATGTTACCATTTGCTCTTCATGGTTATCTTTTACAATACGGATATCACGTGGGCAACCCCTTCTCTTGTATATGATATGAAGCGGGCTTCACCCATTGAGGTTCGGATACCCTCAACCGAGAGTCCTCCGGACACGTAGTTGGCGAAGACGATGGGTCCAGACTCCCGACTGCATTAACTTGATTGATGAGAAATGATCTCGATCCATCTCGCCATGGGCGATTTATCGTGGCGAATGATCGAGCATTTAACAAGAAGGTCAAGCACCGAGTCTACCTAGTCGGTGATCTAGTAGTCAAGCGCATCATCCTTCCACAAGATCCTCGGGCAAATGGACTCCCCATGAGGGACCGTGTAGTCAAGACAGATTTTCCTACGGAGCTATGATACTTAGCACCATGGACGGTGAGGACTTCCACACCCCGTGAACGCAGACATAGTCAACAAATACTACGGATAAAGAGACCCGCTAGGTCGACTGGCCTAGGCAAAAATAAGGGCATCCTAGAGAACTAAAAGGGTTCGGGCAAAGGTTAAGGATATATATACAAAACATGTACACCCGCAAGTCGAAAACCCGAAAAGGCGGCTTGGGCAAAAAGGGTATCCGGAGACTAAAACCCGAAGGGCGGTCTAGGAAAAGTTAGGATTTAAGATGACTATGTCTCGTCCGATCACCTACTTCCGCACTACTATCAAGATTCAAGATTCAAATGGCGAAGATCACCACTCACTTTCATCGACAACAAGGAGATGAGATAGTTGAAATATATGAGTACTAGCATAGTTGGAACTTAACGAGATTGTTTCCGATAGCTTTTACCTTTCTTGGTACAAACTACTTGGCCATCGCCATTTCAAATAAATACAAGTTTCTTTCTCTTTACAAAATGTTCACTATCGTTGTTTGCATAAAGTCCAACGTTTGCTTTGAATGATTATATACATTTGACAATAAAAATCTATTCACAAACATGCGAAAAGTGAACGCAAAAGTAATTACCAGGCTCCGGAATTGAGATGACGACGAAGTCACCAATGCACTTCGCGGAGCATGATCCCACAGAGGTGTCCTCACAACAAACCTTCCCTATATATTGGTCCCGAGCGTGATTTCACTCACCTAAATCATGTTACCTCGCCTCGAGCAATAATATGTCATCCCAAATGAGGTATTTGTCCCCATAATATCTCTCAACAACCCTTTTCCCAACAAAGAAGCAAGATCCGGACTTAAAACTTGGTCAGATAGTGCACCGGAGGAAACCTACATCTTTTATTCCCCAGCCAGAGACTACAATGGGCTCCAGATTCTTCTAACCCGATCTCCCAGCAGCTACCAAAATACTCTCCAGCAGAATTTACACGCAAGATCCCCGGTAGAGTACCTCCAAGATTCTCCCCACGTGGTTCACACAAGATCCCCGACAACAGATTTATCATCCTCAACAATATCCGGGCTCAAGACTTGGTCGGATAGTGCATCGAGGAATCGAGATTATCTTTCTTCTCGTTTCCATCCTCAAATGTAATCGAAATCTCCAAGCAGAACATCCGCATCTTCTTCAAGATGGATATGTTTTGAAATACCGCAACATCTATCATTCATAATTACTCATAACAGTCGTAATTTGTGCATATGTCATTCATATACATCACATGCATCATACTTTGCATAAGACTAACGATATTCTATCAAAGTTTCTCTTGTTTTTCCAAAGCAGAAAATCACTTCAAACAAAGTCCAGGATTAATGCCCAAGCCGACGGAAAACTATCTCGAACGATCACAAGTTATCTCGATACTGTGCATTGGATCAATACCAAGCACAACAAGGAAGTTATCCATATTTTACCAATCACTATCCCCGTAGTAATTAACACGAAGGATTATTCGACTCTCTTATTATCAACAAAGAATCATGTAGTCTCAAGCGCATTTACTTGCCTTGGATGGCATCTTAAGCCCATCTCCGACTACTTATCAACATTTCTCCACCTTCAGAATGTTGCATATTTGGTTAAAAACCCAATACAAACCAATAACTTCATTCAAAGATGAGCACGAAGTCTAACGTACGAATCCCTCCGGATGGCATCTTAAGCCCATCTCCATGCTCCTTTCACTTCCTGAAACATCTACAGAGCCTAGCGCACGGCTCACTCTCCAGCATCGATCTTTCCAGATGGCATCTTGAGCCCATCTTCGTCGGTTCTCCTATCTAGACAACAATCTCAAGTCTAGAGTATGACTCATTCCCCAGCTTCTCCAAATGGCATCTGTAAGCCCATTCCTGCATCAATCAACAGCGAGTGCCAATTTTCAGGTGTACTCGAGTGTTCAATTATCTTCTACCTCCAGGTCACGAAAGGTACGCATGCCAATCTAACTCTTCCAGTACAAGAAGATTGAACAGGGGCAGCTGTCGTACCCCAAAATTTTCCCTCCTACTTCTCAAGACATTCCATACACCCATACTCAAGGATTCCTCAAGGGTTGATCATACAAACCCTCCCTGACAATCAACCCAAACTAGGGTTTGGCAATTCTCAGATCCAGATGGACTTCCAACATCTCCAATGGTCATCATGCCTCCTCATATGCTTCAAAGATTCTCCATGTCAAGTTTCAAGCCTCACAAGTCAAGTTTCCCCAAATAATTGCTCAGATGGTTGAAAATCATTGATTGGACAAAAAGTCAATCAGGACAGTCAAACTTCATGATTTTTGGTCAACATCCTCATTTTGAAGTTACAATCATCATTTGATCAAGGGTTGATCATGATTCATCAAGAAAACTCAACATTTGCTCAAAAGTCAAACTTTCCAAATTAGGGTTTTTGGTGAAAAGTCAACCAAACTTTGACTGAGCATAACTTCATCATACTTTCTCAGAAATTTTTCCACCACCTCTTGTTTTGAAGGAAATTCCATTCTCTACAACTTCATGTCTCACAAGAATGTCCAAAAAATGCTTCATTTGGAAGGTATGGATCAAAACATTACAGGTCCTTTTCAAAGTCAACAAAAAGTCAACTGTTTGTTTTGAAGATATATTGAGCATGGAAACTCCAATTGAGATGAAACCAAAGAGGTTGGTTAGAGGACTCTTAGATATTTCTAAAAAGTCCAAGAACACTAAAAAATGTGGAACATTGAGCAAAATACACCATTCACAAGTTGGGCATTTTTGAACAATTGCACAAAAGGAGATATTGGTCAAAATGCAATTTTTAAATGGGCCTATAATTTTATGATCCAAACTTGATCATAATATTATTTGTGACCTATTGATGCTTGGCCATGGCAATTTTCTATTTTATTGATTTATTTTTGAATTTAAAACCATTTAATTCAAAATTAAATTATATAAAATATGAAAATAAGATATTTTTCCAAAAAGAGTGAATTTCTATCAAACTTGAGCCTCTAAGATAGCCCATGGAACATACCAAATTCGTGCTAGCTCACATTGAAGATAAAATCAAATTTTTCCAAAATTTGATTTTATTTGAAAATATTTATTGCACATTCATGATCCAATCTTTTTTCCTTCTTTTTGCTCTCCTAATACACTCTATAAATAGCCAGCAAGATGCCAAGCAAAGGACACGAAACCCTAGCTCAAAGCATAACCCTTATTTTGCCATATTTTTCTCAAAGTTGTAAAATCAAGTTTTACTTTGCAGTTCTTCACCTCTCTCAACCATCAAACGTGATCCCGAGGTAAGTTTGAGTAAGTATACATCATTATAAATGATCAAAACAAATCAATCGATGCCTACATGTTCATACATATGCAAACTTTCTTGATTTTGCTTTTTATTATCTGCTTGTTTTAATTGATTCTAATGATTTCAATGTGCTCATGAGATGCTAGGGATCGATCTGGGCAATCGTTGTGAGTTTGAACGGCCGAATCACGACCATACTTAGGGTTTCTAGAATCTAGCTTCAATCTCTAATCGTAGGCGATTCAAAGAAAATGAGGCCACCATTGGATTCGCAGACCCGATTTAGGGGGTAGCCTTAATCCCACCTTCGATTTCGTGTATTTTGCGGTTTGAAGAATCGAGTGCCGGAGAAGACCACCGGAGCTAGGGCTCGCGTCGTTGACATGGGTTGACCGACGAGAGGAGGCGTGGTACGATGGGCTTCCGATTCGTCCATTCGTAAGTCATGGGGTCCACGCATGGTCGATGTTTGAACCAAAAGCTGACACGTTGACGTTTATATTCAATTAATTCCACTTTTCAAACACCAAAAGCATCATGGCCCGATGGTTAAGGCTACTGGTCTGAGAAGATTCTCCTCAAGGTCTCAGTTCGAACCACACGGGACCGGTTTTCTTTTCCTTTTACAAAACTTAACTATTTTTACTATTTTCATTTTTTTTTTAATATTTTCATTCATTTTAATTTAACTTTCATAATTTTTATCATGCATTAAAAAAATACCAAAAATATTTATTTTTTTTGCATAAATGTCAGAAAAATGTTTATTTAATTTATAAAATTAAAAATATTATTTTTGCATGCATATTTAATTTAATTTCTATTTTATCATTTAAATCGCTTTTAATTGATTTTTAATTATTAAATTAACTCCAAAAAATCCCAAAAAATTATTTTAGCATATTAATGTTATTTCAAGCATGAAAACATTTTTCTCATTCAAAACTTATTATTTTTACTAACATTTTCATCTTATTCGATTTCCTCGTATTTCCCGATTTTTCATCTGTTCACAGGTTATCTCGTTTCGGACAATTTTTATCGCTTTTCTTTTCATATTATGTAATTGCCTATGGGATGTAATAGTTTAATTAGGACTTTTATTTTCCGCATCTTTAAATTATGTATCTGCCCCAAAGCCATGTAATAGCGTAGGATTTTATCTTTCCGCACTTTATATTCCCGCAATTTACTTTCCGCACCCTATAAACTGCTAGTAATTAGGCGTGTATGGCAAGATAAAATTGGACATAGCTCACTCATAACTCCAAGACAAAAATATCTGAATTGACACACTCTTTTCACACATGCACTCCTTAGGGTAATTCTCTCTCGTTGCTTTACGAATTCAAATGGTCATGTCCCTCGAACGTAGAGGTATTCTAGCATCGTTGCCTTCAAAACAAATCATCATAGTCCTTCGATACAAAGATCATAGACCCACGATGTCGCCCGAATACATGATTTTGACCTCGATTGTTGCCTACGAAAATGATGATAGTCCTTCGAATGTGCTAGGATACTTCCTACAAGTTGCTTTCTATGACCATCCGATGTCCCTTCGAATGTCTCACATCCAACGAATGGAGTTACCTACCAACTAATGGTACTGGATAGCGCCTAAAGGAACGAAAATAATTTAAAACGACCATTCTGAGTAGGTAATAAGACTTTTAGTTGCTTCCTCAAATCAAATACTTTTCACACCACACACTTTTTTCAAAGTTCAAACTCTTTTCAAAACGAAACATTTCGAACACTTTGTATACATTCCTACATGAATCATTACAAAGTCAAAGCGAAATGCCTTTTCAAAACATTTTTGTCAAACACACAGAAAGCACAATTTTAAAGTGATCTAAGAGCAACTAAGAGCCCGTAGATAACTACGGATGAAAATTTTCATAACCTTCTCCCTTACTCAGAATCTAACGAAGGTCTTTTTCGTATTTTTACCTTCCCTTAATTGGATAAAAGAAAAGTCGTGGCGACTCTTGCTATCCGCACATTTGCGATACAAAACCTACAAAGTCAGTTCACCGACATAAAACCACCTGGATAATAAAGGTATGCAACACATGAGAGTTTCTTGTCTCTTCATAGTACGAGTGTGAAGAGAATGTAGAATATCTCCAAGTAAAGTAGGCACAGGATTGTGAGTAAGGAATATCTTGATGATATTTACGTCTATGAATTGATTTGGATTAGGAAATAATACCAAACCATAGATTAGCAAGGCCAAAATGTCTTTGAAAGCTTGGAAACTCATGGCCTTCAAGAATTCTCGAGCTTTATCGTGAATTTACCAAACAAACCCTTGACTCCACTTCTTATTTCCGAATTGGCTTCAATGTATGCCCACTTTAGATGTAACGCTGATGCGATGTCTTCAAACCTCGAAAAATTTTCTAAACCGGTGAAAGGTATCTGATCAAGGATAGGTGTCCCAAGTAGCTTAGAGAATTCTTCCATTATAGGTACCAACTGATAGTTTGGAAATGTGAAACAATGATGTTTTAGATCAAAGAACTGGAATACGAAGATCGTCGTATCTTCTTCAAAACCGGAGATAACCAAGTCGAGTAGATAACCATGCCTTTTGATAACCCGTGATCGTGAACTGTGAGACCAACTCCTTGAGTTGAGAAGGTATACCCACAAAGTTGATTCGGATAGTCTTCTTGAAAGCCATAACCCTACAACAAAGAACAAAGATAAATCCCTAGGTCCTTGAAACGGTTAGAAATGTTATGATGATATGATGTTATGATGTCATGTTTAAATAGCAAGCACAAGTTATTCACACAACAGCCCTAGGTTTAAGGCTTGCATGAGGTATAGGTGTCTACCCTTCACCGGAGTTTAAGTTTGTTCAACTTGTCCTACAATAGTAAACAGGTTCTAGGAACCTCATATCACGAATCTTTCTCGCAGGCTTTATTTCAGTAGGGCTACCAAATGGTCTACCGAAATATCCCTAAAGTCGAATCTCAATGAGCGTAGTACCGAGTATAAACCAACCCCAGTCTGCACTGAAGTCGCCTATATCACTACATTCTAATGGCTAAGATGGGTTAATTAGGGTTCTAAACATTTAGTTAGTGTTTGATGACACCACGCAGACGCCAAATGTTTCCTCAACTGAACATGAGGAACATCAGGGCATCCAAAGTGTCGAACTAGGCCCCTCATTTTAACTCGCTTTCGCCCACGCCGTGTGATGATCTATTGCTACTTACCTAAGGAAACCTGGATCCGGGGGTAGGATCCCCCACAAATATAATACCCAAGAAAGCCTTAAAAGTAAAGCATACAAAGCAAACAGAAAGCGAGTAAAAGTGATCTAAAACCCTAAGTTAACCTCTCTTTAGGTAGCTCCCTAGTAGAGTCGCCAATCAGAACACGTGGAGAATCGACTTATTTGTTTCGCATTTTATCGCAAATGTTGCGGTAGCAAGAGTCTCCACCGACTTTTATTTTATCCAATAAAGGAAAGGTGAAAAGAATAGGAAAGACCTTTTATCGATTCTGAGTAAAGGAGGTAATTATGAAAAGGAAGGTATTAGCACCTTTTCCATCTATAGTTATCTACAGGCTCTTAATTGCTTTAGCTCACTTTTTTGAAAATTTTCTTTCTGTGTGTGTGTGATTTGAAAAGTATTTTGAAAAGTATTTCGCTTGACTTCGTAATGATCCTTGTACGTCCTCAAGAATGTATATGAAGTGTTTGGAAATATTTTGTTGAAGAATGTAACTTTGTAAGGATTCTCGTTGGAATGTATATAAAGTGTTTGTTTGTAAGTATTTTAAAATGAGGTGTGAAAAGTATTTTGATTAGATTGGAGCAAGCAATTAAAAGTTTTTATTACCTACTTAGAATGGTCGTTTCTTGTTATTTTCCTTCTCCATTAGGACACTGTTATCCATACCATTAGTTGGTAGGTAACCCTATCCGTTGGATGTGAAGGGACAATCGTAGGGTCATCGTATGGTCATTAAAGGCAACATGTAAGGATACCTTAGCAATTTGTAGGGGCGATCATCACTTTTCATAGGCGACAACCGAGGGGCGAGATCATATATCGTAGGCAACATCGAGGGTCATCGAGGGACTATGATCTTTGTGATGATTTTTGAATCGAAGGGCTTTTGCTAATGGTGCCCCTACGTTCGAGGGAAATGACCATTTTATTTGTAAGGCAAGAAGAGAGGATACCCTAAGGAGGGTGCAAGTGTGAAAGTAGTGTGTTTGATTCAGATATTTTTCCTTGATTATTAAAGTGGTCTAACGATTGATTTTAGTCTTAGCATGCAATCCTATTAGCCATACATATAAGTAGTTAATATATGTACAAAAATAAAGGTGCGGAGTAAAAGTGCATAAAGTAAACTCTATGCTATTACAAGGCTTTGGGGTAGTTACATAATAGAGGTGCAAAAGTAAGATGCGAGAAATAAATCTCTTATTACAAAAATAACTCATGACCTATACATCGATTTCTAGAATTTAAACGAGCCTAAAGCATGAATAAATAAGAGAAAAATATTTGAATGAAGACATAAGTGTACTAAACCATAATTAAAAGGAACAATATTTTTGGTTTTTTTTTTTTTGGAATTGATTTTAATATGAAAAACCCTATTTCGATTAATTAGCATTTAATTAAGAAAATAATTTAAATGAAAGGAAAAATAAACTATTTTTTGTGTCTAAAATTAATTAAACATTTTATTAACCTAAATCTAAAATAAAAATATTTTTTGGGTTTTATTGTATTAAAAAATATTTGAAAAGAAATTAAATTGGTTAGAAAATTTAAGAAATAAGAAAATAAACAAGAGAATAAGTGATAAAAATTAGGGTGGCCACGAGGCTTGAACCTGTGACCTTAAGGTCATTGTTCCAAAATCATACCATGTGCCATCTGCATGTGTTGTCAATAACACACCTTCAATTGTATGTATGTGAAAACCGTGGAAATCGTAAAATTATGAAAATTACAAAAGGTAAGGATCGAACCCACGCCTTGAGAGAGAGAGGACTATAGTGCATGGTTAACCATTTGGGTGGTGATACATCCATTAACTTTGACACTTTGATAAATATATATTGAGTTTTAGTTTCAAATCAGATTTTCCAAACACAAACACGCTGGGACCCTTGGATTTTAATGGACGAATCACCTAACGCCATGCCAAGCCTCGCCACAAAACAAAGTCGACACGGAGCCATGCTCCGTCGCTTCTCCGGACACGTGGAAAACGAAACCTACAAAATCAAACGAATAAAAACAATAGAGGAACATTATCCCCAATCGAACCTCGTGAATTTAATGGTGGTGTTAGTTTGGTTTGAATCGCCTATATCAATGGGTTCAAGCTTGCGGTGTCCCTATGCCCTAACAATGATGCTTTCATCGCTCCTGCGCTAAAACTTACAACCAATGCATCAAATTAATTCAAAACAACATAATGAACATGAATGAATGCATAAACACAATTTATATCATGTAAATTGAAGTTAGAAATCCCAAATTTTACCAAATGATGCCACTTTGTGGGGATGTCACGGCTTGTTTTGGAATGATGAAGGCTGGATCGATTCCTCGAAGTCCGAGTATGAATCGATGGTTGAAATTGATTGAGAAAGGCTGGAACTTGTGATACAAATTTTCCCTAAGTTTGCTTTTTTGGAGTTTCGTGTTTCAGATAAGTGATCGGAAAATAGCAAGTGTACTATTTTGTCGATGTAGTTTTAGTGATTTTAACTCACAATATCGATCTCAAGGATTGCAAAGCAAATACGAAATATCAGTCTTATCAAGTAGACAAAACTAGAAGTTTGTTGTTTGAAAAATTCTCACACAAGGCAATGTAAAATAAGTAACTTTCTTTTAATTAAACAAGCTAGGTTGGTTCGCTCAATTTGGCCTATAAAGGTTATTATTCCAATTTCTTCGAAAAACATATGTTACTTCAATTAGCCTCTATAGTGTTTTTCCTAAGTCCTTAGAGAAAACCCTTGAACATGCAAATTAATCCTATACCCAAGAAGAATAATAATGCATTCAAGTAAATCAATATCAAGGTCATATATGATAATCATAGGGTATCCCTAGTCCTAGGAGATATCTACTATAATCAAATTATACACAAACCCTAACAAATATAGTCCAATATTCATCAGTCATAAGTCAATCTCAATTGTTCGAAGAGAATGCATAAAATCATTGTATAATTAAATTGAAGAAACTTAATATCTGAATTGAAAAACTAAGGATTCATAACCATTACAAGATCCAAATTAGAACCAACCCCTAGCAAGTGGGGAATTTAGTTATTCATAGAATTCAAGATTAACAAATTAAAAGGAATTGACATTACAAGAACTTAGACTTTGATCTTCAATGGTGACACCTTGAAGTTCTCCGTCACCGCCACCTTGCTTCTCCAATCCAATTTGTCCTCCAATCTCTATTTTCTCCAATCAAAAGATACCCTCTTTCTTGACCTAAAGATGTCTTTATAGTGTCCTCTCTCTCTCCCCACCAAGTGTCAAAATACCCTTAATGAATTAACTTGGATGTACAAAATCGAATTTGAATCAAGACGCTCCAAACACGGGCCGTGTTCCCGCGCCTGCGCCGTGTTTCCTCTCTGCAAACACTTCAGCCTGTCTGATCAACACGGTCCGTGTGCAGGCCTGCTTGGCCCAAAATCCACTTTCCAGCACTTTTCAACATGGCCGTGTTGCTACACACTGGGGCCCGACTCTTCTTACAATTGCTTTTTCCGCTCCATTTCATCCTGCCGCCAAAAGTTCCTATTCACCCATGTATCAACCGAACATCAACACTACCAAGCACAAGATAAAATGGTACTTTTTAAAACTTAAAGGACAATAAGACACAAAGACATCACACAAAAAGAAATACGAAACTTACTCTAAACATACGTAACTACCGCTTAGTGTTACCAAACTATGAATTCTTGTCAAAAGGTGCGAAACTTACTAGAAATGGTGACCGATCACAACCCCACACTTATCTCATTGCTTGTCCTCAAGTGATGTATTGAGGCGAACAAAGGTCACCAACAAGATCCCTTCCTCCACAACACCCTCACTTCACAATCTAGTCCATGGCATCTTCCGTCAATCTTTCCACCACATTTCCACCTCCGAGCACTATTTTACCTGCAAGCTTTTCACATTCTCACAACATCTTTCCGGGTTAAACTGTTTACACACAAGTATCAAGGTATGCATATTACTTTTAACTTTGAATAAATTCTAATCACTACACAGACACACACACATTCATGAGGTCTTTGGGATGTAACGTGGCTTAGGTTTGTGGGATAAACAAAGAACGGATGACAAAGGGTTTTGGTGCTCATTCCTGTAGGGTCCATATTTCGCTTCTAACGACCTTGAATCGTAGTATGGGGTAAAGACTTCGACTTTTGATTTCATTTTAGAGTCATTCTAAAGGAGTTTCAATTGGGCAAGTGTCAAGGGTATTTCCTTTGATTTTCTTATTCTTGAAATACTTTTGTTTTTCTTTGGATTTACAATCTTTTCTCTCTTTTTTCTTCTTTTTTTTCTTTGCACTTTACTCAATGATACATTACCCCACACTTAGATTCGTCACACATTTATAAGATGAAAACACAAATGCCGAGCGATAACATGAACGGTGAAAAGGTGGTAACATGACCGACAATATGAACAAATAAAAGAAAATGGCTCAAGTGACTATGGATACAATGCATACAGTGATAGTTTAGAAAGGCTCGGTTACGTGAAAGAACTTGCCTCAAGGTATGTTGTGGTGTGTTTGTGTTAAGAGAAAATACGCAAAATCAAAGTGAATAACGCCATACCGACTGAACTCTCATATGGAATCACGAATTTGGCTCAGAATCACGGGTGGGTTTAGCTTGCATGCTCCACAGTGCTGGTGGTGTCATGCAATTTCTCTTTCAACTGCAAAAATGCCACAACACTCTATTGATCAATGTTGATGCTCTGGATTGTGTTAACTTCCCTGGTGCCTGTGGAGATTAAGTGTGGTGTGTGTTGTTCAACCACTCACTGTTAGCTTGCTCCCTTCCGACTTCTATCAATCACCTGGTAACACCCTGACGGTACTGCATTGGACTACTTAAACACAAATTAAAACAAACAAAGATGCAACAAATCAAATAAATCGACTGAACGAAACTGAACAATAAATAATCAAGCAAACAATAAAATAAAATAAACCTCCTCACACTGAACTAAACATTGACCCCAATGTTTAAATTCAAGTGCGACGGAGACTACCTGCCTACTGAGGTGGTGGAGGAGGGTCCTGTGGGAATTGCAACATGAGACGTCGCAACATAGTCTGGACGTCGTCCACCACAGTTCCTTGTCTGAACAGCTCAACACCTGTCTGCCCTCGGTTTCTGCGCCGTGGCACCACTTTCCGCTTGCACCCACCCCCACCGATCCGAGGTCATGAGGAGGATCCGCATACCGTTGGTTGAATTGTGGTGTCTGCTGGTCGATGGCCGGAGCTTGAACGTCATCCTCCATTTCATTACCTTTGACCACGTGGAGGACTTTCCTAGGTTCATACACGTAGCTACATATAACCAATTAGCACGGGTTTGCCACAAATACAATGAGGTGCCAGAGTGACATAATGTGTTGCTCATGAATCACTGTGGAGTAATACCCGGTCAGACTATTTATCATCCTTTGATTGACAAGAGTAGTCATGTCAATCTTCTTTCCTATGGAGGGTTCCTCTATTAGGATCGACTATAATTCAAGTAATCACCAGGTTATAACCATTCCTCCCATCGATATATTCCATTTGAAGCATGACCAACTTGCTTCAAATGGTTGGCATAAGCCGCCACATTCACCCTTCCTACCTCCAAAGATACTATGTAATGTGTAAACAACCCCTCTTCGCACATTACCCCTGCATATCTCCCCGCCCAAACAAAGTAAACGCTTAAACCTTTCGGGCATATCTCGAAGCAAGGATTATGAACTCTCAAGGCCTTGGGTAACTAGGATTGTACCCGCCTTTTCAGAGATGGCCTCCCAAAAATTCAGCAATGAGGAATGTCTCGTGCGGGGCCCTCGGTCCAGATGATGGCACTTAAGGGCAGCCTCAATTCTCTTCTACGGTCGCCTTATGTCGGTTCCCAAACATAAAGAACTCTAAATCACCGTAATACCCCATCTCGGCCCATTCCACTTGTGTTTCAGGTTTAAATTCAACCGTGCTCAAAATTCAAGAGTTAGCCCTCAAAGGTAGGTGCCTCAAAAGCATAACGATAAACATTCATGTTATGAAACATACGGAACACCTCCATCCTTAAGGCCTAACTTAACCAAAGGTATCTTCACAAATATAGCGGGTCGAGTAACTTACGGGAATCAAACATCATACCTTTGTTTGTACTTAGGGTCACAGAAAGGTAATTGCAAGGTCATCCGCAGTCCTATTTTGTCCTGGATGTCCCACTCGTAGCGCGCGGTCTTTGCCTTGGTTCGGATGGTCCGCGAAATCATCCGTCCCATCGAACGCCGGATTACTCGCTGGAGGCATGATGATGTTCCGCACAAAGAAGAGAGAACAAAACAAAAACCACAACACACAAAAATTCGAAAATTAAAATTGCCCAAAATTAAAATCTAAAACGGTGAAAGTAGAGCATGTAAGAGTGAACAACTTTAATAAAAGCACTTTGGTGTTTGATGAGTGGGTGATGGTGTAAAAGTGAGTTGTTTAGCTCTAGGCTAGGTTTCAATGGAGGAGAAGAGTGAAAAGTGGGAGAAACGAATGAGAGAAAGGTTATAATGGAGTTTTATTTAGGTGGGTCCACTTAAAATCAAAGAAGATGAAATGTGAACACGCCCCACACGGTCCGTAGGAACACGGGTACCGTGAAAGCTCGTCTTGCACTCCTTTTTTCCTTGCGCTGCTCTGTGGTCTGGGATCACACGGAGTGCCGGACACGGGCACCCGTGTTTCCGCTTCCGATATACACCAATTTTGAATTTCCTTAATGCTTTCTAAGTTGTCGCTACCGATCCAAGTCTTACACCATCCTACAAAATACAATAAAATAACACAAAACACAAGAAAACGTTAAAGTAAAAATACGAGGTTGCCTCCTACGGCGCTTGCTTAACGCCGCATGGCTCGACGGATTCCAATTTCGCCTATGAGACGCAATGATCAATGGCTCGCAAGATTGTTCTCAGATATTAGGCTTCAACCTTTGGCCATTCACTTTGAAGACATCTCATTGTTCGATTTTTAATCTCAACCGCTTATGAGGGAATACCGTCTCTAACTACAAACGGACTGCACCATCGACTTCAACTTTCCAGGAACAATGGTTCGAATCAAGAACAAGAGCACCAACTGCCTTCCCAAACTCTCTTCTTTCACATTCTCTCGATCATGCCATTTTCGGTCTCGGCTTTATACATTTTAGCATTCTCATATTTGATCACTAAATTCTCTAGCTCATGGAGTGAAGAATTGTGATTCACCCGCTTTAGCCGATCATAATTCAAGAATTTTGTAGCCCG
>CM038792.1:299538788-299756936 GCA_021764765.1 Vicia sativa | reverse complement strand
AACTAGGGTTTGGATTCGAGATCGAGATGGACTTCCAACATCTCCAATGGTTATCATGCCTCCTCAGTATGCAAAGATTCTCCATGTCAAGTTTCAAGCCTACATGAGTCAAGTTTCCTCAGAACGATTGCTCGGATGGTTGAAAATCGGTTGTATTGGACAAAAGTCAAGCATGGTCAACATGATCAAACTTCATGATTTTTGTCAACATCCTCATTTGAAGTTACATTCATCATTTGATCAAGGGTTGATCATGATTCATCAAGAAAACTCAAGATTTGCTCGAAAGTCGAACTTTCTAAATTAGGGTTTCTTGGAGAAAAGTCAACCAAACTTTGGTGAGCATAACTTCTTCATACTTTCTCGAAATTTTCCACCACCTCTTGTTTTGAAGGAAATTCAATTCTACAACTTCATGTCTCACAGAATGTTCAAAAATGCTTCATTTGGAAGGTATGGATCAAAACATTGGTCCTTTTCAAAGTCAACAAAAGTCAACTTTTTGTTTTGAAGATATAGTGGAAACTCAATTGAGATGAAACCAAAGAGGTTGGTTAGAGGACTCTTAGAGCTTTCCAAAAGTCCAAGAACACTAAAAATGTGGAAAATTGAGCAAAATACACCATTCACAGTTGGGCATTTTGAACGATTGCACAAAAGGAGATATTGGTCAAAATGCAATTTTTCCAAATGGGCCTATAATTTTATGATCCAACTTGATCATAATATTATTTGTGACCTATTGATGCTTGGCCATGGCAATTTTCTATTTTATTGATTTATTTTGAATTTAAAACCATTTAATTCAAAATTAAATTATATAATATGAAAAAAGATATTTTTCAAAAGGTTGAATTTCTATCAAACTTGAGGTCCAGATAGCCCATGGAACATACCAAATTAGTGCTAGCTCTGCATTGAAGAAAATCAATTTTTCAAAAATTTGATTTTATTTGAAAAATATTTATTACATTATGATCGATCTTTTTTTCCTTCTTTTGCTCTCTAATACACTCTATAAATACCGGCAGATGCCAAGCAAAGGACGAAACCTAGCTCAACATAACCCTTATTTTGCCAAAAATTTCTCAAAGTTGTAAAATCGAGTTTTACTTCTGACTCTCTCGACCATCGCGTGATCTGAGGTAAGTTTGAGTAAGTATACATCATTATCAATGATCAAAGACTTTGAATCGATGCATACAAGTTCATACATATTCAAAACTTTCTTGATTTTGCATTTTATTATCTCTTGTTTTAATTGATTCTAATGGTTTCAATGTGTTCATGAGATGCTAAGGGATCGTCACAGAAGCGTCGTTTGTGAGTTTGAGCGTCGAGAATCCGTATTGCCATACTTAGGGTTTCTAGAAATGTTAGCTTGAATCAGTGCAGGCGATTGAATGAGACCACCATGGAATAGCGAGACCACGATTTAGGGGTAGCCTTAATCCCTTTGCCATTTCGTGTATTGCGAGGTTTGAAAATTGGTGGGAGAGGAGAAGGCGACGAGCTAGGGCTCGGCGTCGTTGACATGGAATTGATCGTGAGGAGGGTGCGTGGCTTGATGGTCTCTCTGATTCGATCCATTCGTAAGTCATGGGGTCCACGCATGGTGGCTGTGTTTGAACAAAACGGTGACACGTTCCGTTTATATTGATTAATTCGACTTTTCAAACACCAAAGCATCATGGCCCGATGGTTAAGCAGCGGTTGTAGAATTCTCCAGGTCTCGAGTTCGAACCACCGGGGACGGTTTCTTTTCCTTTTTACAAAACTTAACTATTTTTACTATTTTCTTTTTTTAATATTTTCATTCATTTTAATTTAACTTTCATAATTTTATCATGCATTAAAAAATACCAAAATATTTTTTTTGCATAAATGTCGAAAAATGTTTATTTAATTTATAAAATTAAAAATATTATTTTGCATGCATATTTAATTTAATTTCTATTTTATCATTTAAATCACTTTTAATTGATTTTTAATTATTAAATTAACTCAAAAATCCCAAAAATTATTTTAGCATATTAATGTTATTTCGAGCATGAAATATTTTCTCATTCAAAAATTATTATTTTACTAACATTTTCCTCTTATTCGATTTCCTCGTATTTCCAGATTTTCATCGTTCACGGGTTATCCGTTTGGACAATTTTTATCGCTTTCTTTTCATATTATGTAATTGCCTATGGGATGTAATAGTTTAATTAGGACTTTTATTTTCCGCATCTTTAAATTATGTATACGCCCCAAAGCCATGTAATAGCGTGGGATTTATCTTTCAGCTTTATATTCCATGATTTACTTTCCGCACCCTATAAAGCGCTAGTAATTAGGCGTGTGGCAAGATAAAATTGGACATAGCTCACTCATAACTTCAAGATAAAAATATACGAATTACACACTTTCACCGTACCACTTAGGGTAATTCTCTCTCGTTGCCTTCTGAATTGAATGGTTATGTATCCTCGAGCGTAGAGTATTCAACGCTGTTGCCTTGAAAACAAATCATCATAGTCCCTTGATACAAGATCATAGACCCACGATGTCGCCTCCGAATACATGATCTTGACCCTCGATTGTTGCCTCACGAAAATGATGATAGTCCCTTGAATGTGCTAGGATACTTCCTATAAGTTGCTTTCTATGACCATCGATGTCCTTGAATGTCCGGCACATCCAGCGAATGGAGTTACCTACCAACTAATGGTATGGATAGCGCTATTCTAAAGGAACATAAAATAATCAACGACCAATTACGAGTAGGTAATAAGACTTTTAGTTGCTTGCTCAATCAAATACTTTTCACTTGCACTTTTTTCAAAGTTGAACTCTTTTCAAAGCGAAACATTTCGAACACTTTGTATACATTCCTACATGAATCATTACAAAGTCAAGCGAAATGCCTTTTCAAAACATTTTTGTCAAACACACGAACACATTTTAAAGTGATCTAAGAGCAACTAAGGCGTAGATAACTACGGATGAAAGGGGTGCTAATACCTTCCCTTTTCATAACCTTCTCCTTTCGAGAATCTAACGAAGGTCTTTTTGTACTTTTACCTTCCCTTAATTGGATAAAAGAAAAGTCGGTGGCGACTCTTGCTATCCGCACATTTGCGATACAAAAACCTACAAAGTCAGTTCACGTATTACAGTGGCGACTGCGGAGACACCCTAAGGAGAGAATGCCTTAGGGATTTCTAGATCACCTTTATTGCTTCATTTGACTTGCTTGCTTTATCTTTAAGGGTTGCTTGGGTATTATATTTGTGGGGATCCTACACCGGATCCGGGTTTCCTTTTAGGTAAGTAGCAATAAATCGTCGCGACCGTTAGGCGTATATCAAAGCGGTCAACATGATGGCTACGTTAGTGTGACACTTTGGATGTCGATACTCTTCATTTCCAGTTGAGGATAGTATTTGGCTTCTGCGTGGTGTCATCAAGCACTAACTAAACTTTTAGAACCTTAATTGACCCATCTTGGCCATTAGAAGGTAGTGAGATGGCGGCTTTGGTGTGACTAGGTTGGGTGATACTCGATGCTCGCTCATTAAGATCAGACTTTTGGGATATTTTCGATCGACCACTTGGTAGTCGTATTGAAATAAGCCCTCGAGAAAGATCAATGATATGAGATTCCTAGAACCCGGTTACTATTATAGGACAGGATGAACCAACTCAAACTTTTGGTGGGGTAATCACCTATACCTCATGCAAGCCTTAAACCTAGGCTCATTGTGTGAATTGTTTGTGTGTGCTAAACATGACATCATGACATCATCGCATTGCATATCATTTCTAACTATTTCAAGGACCTAGGGATTTATCTTTGCTCTGTTTTGTAGGTATTATGGCTTCTAGAAAGACTATCGAATCAACTTCATGGGTATACCTTCTCAGCTCAAAGAATTGGTTTCAGAAATTCCCGACCATGCTCAGTTCATCAAAAGACATGGTTATCTACTTGACTTGGTTATCTCCGGTTTTGAAGAAGATATGATGCATGTCCTATTCCAGTTCTTTGATCCGAAACACCATTGCTTTACATTCCCAGTTATCGGTTGGTTCCTACCTTGGAAGAGTTCTCTAAGCTACTTGGGATACCTATTCTTGACCAAATGCCATTCACGGTCTAGAAAAGGTTCCTAGAATGCGAAGACATCGCATCCATTACAAAAGCGCTCGGACATTGAAGCCATTGGGAAACTAGAGCGGAGTTAAGGGTTTACTTGCTAAATTCGATTAAGAAAGCAGAATTCCTCAAAGTTATGAGTTTCCATGCATTTGAAGATATTGTGGCCTTGCTAATCTATGGTTTGGTTCTATTCCTAACTCGGATCAATTCATAAATGTCAACGCCACCAAGTTATTCCTTCCCGTAATCCGTGCCTACTTTACTTGGAGATATTCTGCATTCTCTCCACACTCGTACTATTAACAGACAAGGAACTCTCATGTGTTGTATACCGTTACTTTCCAGGTGGTTTATTTCGCACCTTCCTCCATCAGTTTTGAAGAACGAGCAAAGATTGAAGTGGTCTCAAAGGCTAATGTCACTCTCGTTCGGATATCCGTTGGAGTCTTTTCTCTCAAAGGACTTCACTTTCATTAGCGTTGTGGAGAATTCCCTAATGTACCACTCCTTGGCATAAGGGGAGGTATTACTTACAACCCTTCTCTAGCTCTACGTCAGTTTGGTTTTGCTCGAAGAGATGGCCCTCATGATATGCTTCTCCAAGATATTGTGTTCGACTCAACCACGATCTCGAGTTACAAGCGAAGGTTCATACACGCTTGGGCATGGTAAAGAAGGCGATACCAAGACTTTGGGGCACCAAACTCCATTCCTTGGGAACCTTACCTCAAATGGGTGTGAGCTCGAGCTCAAAACCTCATGATGCCATTCACGCTGTTCTGGTAATTATGGAACTGTTGCTATAGGTGGCGTACCTATCTATTCTCCATCGACATGCCTACGATTTTGAAGACTTGAAGAGATCACGGATTCGACTTAAAGAAGAAGGGATACATTTGAAGCTCGATGCTATGCAAGTGAGAAGAAAGTGCTAGAATTGACAAGTTACTTCACGAGGAGGCGAAACATCAGCGCCTACCTCGGCATCAAGAGGAAGCGCCCATGGGAGACTTAGAGCCTTAGGATTTTATGCTTTTCTTTTATTGTTTTGAACTATCTTTTGTACATAAAAGGAAAAAGAATAAAAAGAAAACTAATAAATGTTTGTTCATTGCTTGTTTAACAAATTTAAATCTCTAAGGTCCTTGAAAACATTGCATTGCATTTGCATAAACATTGCATATCATAGCATAACATTGCATCACAGGTACATTGGAGATTGGTTTTCTCATTTCTCGCTATTTATTTTAGCGAAATGGCTCTTGAACAGTCATCAAAGATCTTGAGGCTCGAGAATGCTCGGTTCGTGAGATGTTCACTAGCTTGGTCCAAGGCCAAGAAGATCTGAAGAAGCTCATCAACAGAAAGAAGAAGGTTGTTGGTCTCCTCAACATGGGCAGACGCTACAAAGGTGGTCCTAAAGTGGTCAGTTGAATAGAGCTCTCAGAAGGAAGTGTCAAGAATGAGGGGAGTGTCAAGGGTAATGAAGGTGATCAACGTGAGCCTGAGAAGGAGAGAGAGGATCGCTCTGACTATAGCCGATACTACGATGAAGATGACAAGTACAAGCAACTTGAAGCCGTCGAATCTTGTGGAAAACACGAAGATGTCGGGTTGAATTTTGATGACTGAGTCTTGTCCGGTGTGGTGATTCCTCCCAAGTTCAAAGTTCCTACTTTTGCCAAGTATGATGGCATTTCTTGTCCAGTGCATTTGAAGTCCTATGTTGGAAGATCAACCCCAGCGATGACGAGAAAGTTGTGGATGCACTATTTTCAAGAGAGTTTGTCGGAACTCGATTGGGTGGTATTATCGACTAGAGAATGACCGTATCCGTACTTGGGTGACTTAGCGATGCTTTCTAGACGGTATGAGTACAATCTTTGAATTGACACCCACTCGCATGCAACTGCGAGCATGTCTATGGGTCGTGATGAGAAGTTCAAAGTATGCTCGAAATGGAGATCTAGCGCGAGTTCACCACCCTTGTCCATAGGGAGTTGGTTGATATGTTTATGGGAACGGCAGGGGCCGTTCTTGAATCATCGATTGGAAACTCTTGTTGGATTCACCAGGTGATATTGAGGAGAGCGTATTGAAGGTGGTATCAAGCGGAAAGATTCATGTAGAGGCATCTTCAATGTTGCGAAGAGATCTTTTGGTGGAAAGAAAGTCAATCTTGTGTATGGTCGAGAAAAGCCGAGCCAAAACCAACCGTGCTCAATCGTAGGGCGTTGGTGATCTCGATCCTACATCAACACAATCTCGGTGAGACAGCGTGGCGAGCGCGCCACGAAGGAGTTCTGGATCAACATGCCATTGTCATGAGCCTTGCAACACATGTTGAAAGCGGTGATTACTTTGAAGGATCCTCCTCGGTGTCAACACTTCCTCTCAGAGATACAATCCTAATGCTAAGTGTGCTTACCACTCCAACGACGAGGGCGACGACAATTTGTTGGGCTCGAAGAACAAAATTCAAGATATGATTGAAGCTAAGCGGATCGAGTTTGATCCTCTGTTGAGACTCGAGATGTGATCAACGCCTATGCTAACCATGACAAGAGTTCCAATCTTGTTGGAGAGGATACTTATGTTTTCAACATAGATGACTTGACCATTCCTCTAATGGTATTAAGAAGAATTTCTGCAAGGGTGTCAATCCGGGATGCCGAGAATTGTCGTTGGTGCCCATCACTTTGATGGTTGTGCTTGGTTGAGAAGATGTGTTCGATGCATGATGGATAACCGTGAAATACTATTCCTAAAACCTTTGTGGAGTCTGTCTGACATGTCTAAGCGAAGATCGAAGATGTGAATGAAGTTGTACCGTCATGTGGGATACCTTGGGGCAGCCAAGTGGAAAGTATGATTACATGGTGAAGTACACTTTTCTGAAAGCTATAAAATTCCTATTGAAGATGTTAAGGCGTCGGATGGGGTGGCGATTTCCCGAGAAGACTATCTGATGTTAACACAATAAAGTTTCCCTGCGATTACGTGCCTGAGTGGCACCTCTCATCATTACTTCTCCAAGACCGGTTCCATATTCCTCGACAAGGCTATCCTTGGAATTATGGGTGAGGTTTACTATCATGGCGTCAAGCAAGACCCTCGACCATTGAAGATCTTACGAGTTGAAGCTACCATTCACGACATTGACAACGTCACCGGATCAAGTAAGGTGACGAGAGCCGGAAGGGTTTCTCTCGGATATCTCCTCCAAAGACATTGCGACTCCATTCGCGTTCCATATTCAACCCATTCCCCAAGCTAGAGGAAAGAACGGTGACTCGTCTGCTCATCCAAGTACGAAAGGAAGTTCTTGAAGATACCTCCAAGCGAGAAATGGAGAAATTCGAAGATTATCAAGAAGAGTGACTACAATGTTGTGGAGCAGTTGGGACGAGACTCAGTCCAGATCTCCATGCTTGCTGCTCTTGTGCTCACGAGGCTCACGTTAGCCTTGGTAAAGTTTACGAAGAATGCTCATGTCATGAGACTACTACTGACCAGTTTGAAGTTTGTATTGCTAGCTTGGTACTGCCAGCAAGGCCTTCGATCTTGATTTGACTCTGCGAGAAAGAAACACACAAAGCCTTGCACATCTCTATTGAATGCGAGGGCATTACGTTGTCTCATGTCTTGGTTGATCAGGTTACGCTCGAATATCCTTAGAAGCGCTTTTGATCGACTTGATGTTGAAGGATTGGTTACGAAACCAGTGACATAATTGTGAGAGCTTTTGATGGTTCTAAGCGAGCGATACTTGGAGAGCTCATTACACTGTTAAAGTCGGTTCCCGGACTTTTGACTCCACTTTCTTTGTCATGGACATCCGTCCATTACTCTTCCTACTTGGGCCCTTGGATACATGGGCGGTATTATTACCTCCACATCGAGCTGAAATACCGATGAAAGGAAGGTTGTCACGGTATGTGGTGAAGAAGAATATATGGTCAGTCATCTGGTCATTCCGATACCTCGAGGTGGAGGTGAATTGTTTGAGACTCCTGTCAAGCTTTTGAAACAATACCCAGTCATGCACAGTGACTCTCCTGTCCTCCCGAAGTTACACAAGTTCCGCTTAGGATGGCCTCGTTGAAAGATGCTCAAGTCTTTGTTGAAGAAGGAGGTAGTACTATTTGGGGCCAGCTCACGATCTTCCTTTCAAATCGACAAGGCGGTTTAGGCTTCACCATCGAGGTCGGAAGATGATCGCGTGACGTGCGGCCAACTTCCTTTCTGCATCGGCGGTGGAATCCATGCTATAGAAGACAACGACAACGACTTGACATCGGCAAGTGGATCTTCCCAACTCCAAAGAAGGGCTCGACAATTGGAAGGCGAAGGCGTCATACCAATCTCCTTTAGACATGAGTAATTGCTCTTGTTTTGTTTTGCTTTTCGTATTTTTATGTTTTGAACAATAAACTCTAAAGCCTAGTGCCTTGCCGGGCATCATGGCTCGTTTGTGAGGGTTATTATCATCATTTGCATATTTTCATTCAATAAAATCGTTGGACTTTTGCATTCAATTGTTGTTTTCTTTCTTTTACTTTATCACCCTTCAAAAAGCTATGTGTTTCTTACACACCCATGATACAACGCGAAATCACTTTGAATCTCGTTGATAACGGTTATGCTATTGCTAAATATGACTTGATAATCCGATCTACCAAGCGAAGACGAAAGTGAGGAAGATTGTGATGTTCGGAGAACTTGTCGATTGCTACAGCAAGAAGAGCGAGTTATACAGCCACGAAGAGCAAGTTGAGGTTGTGAATTTGGAGTCTTGATGAAGACAAAAAGAGATCAAGATAGGAGGCGGTCTCGAGGCGGTGTTAAAGAAAGGATGGTACAGATGCTACGAGACTATATTGAGGTTTTGCTTGGTCATACGAAGACATGCGGGTTTAGACATTGATATTGTGGTACATCGATTGCCAAAGAAGGTTTTCTCGATAAAGCGGAAGGTCCATCGCATGCGTCCTGAGATGTCAGAGAAAATCAAAGCCGAAGTTATGAAACAGTTCAACGTCGGTTTCTTAGCTGTTACTTCCTATCCACAGTGGGTTGCTAATGTGGTGCATGTGCCCAAGAAGGATGGCAAGGTACGAATGTGTGTGGATTATAGAGATCTGAACAAAGCGAGTCCGAAAGACGATTTCCCACTTCCTCATATCGATGTTCTGGTTGACTACACCACTCAGCATAAGGTTTTCTCCTTCATGGATGGTTTCTCCGGTTACAATCAGATCAAAATGGCTCCCGAAGACATGGAGAAGACTACTTTCGTTACACAGTGGGGCACTTTCTGCTACAAGGTTATGTCGTTCGGACTGAAGAACGCTGGCACCACTTATCAGCATGCTATGGTGACGTTATTTCATGACATGATTCATCACGAGATATAGTTCTACGTCGACGACATGATAGCTCGATCATAAACTGAAGAAGAACATCTTGATCATCTGAAAGCTGTTTGACGAGTTGAAGAAGTATAGTGAGACTTAATCCCAACAAGTGCACCTTTGGAGTCGGATCCGGTAAACTCCTAGGGTTTGTTGTCGATGGTAAAGGTATTGAAGTTGACCCGCCAAGGTTAAAGCCATTCAAGAGATGCGACTCCCTTGGAGAAGGAAGTCGAGAGGTTTCTTGGGCGATTGAACTACATTGCATTCATTGCACATGCGCTACTTGTGAGCCAATCTTCAAGTTACTTAAGAAAGATCAAGTGGTGGAATGGAGCGGCGATTGCGGATCGCTTTTGACAAAACCAAGGAGGACCTCGAAATCCTCCTATCACGATGCCGCCTACCGAAGAAGACCTCTTATCATGTACTAGCGGTGTTAGAGAACTCAATGGGGTGTGTGTTGGGGCAACATGGCGAGTGCAGTCGAAAAGAGTATGCAATATACTACCTTAGCAAAAGTTTACCGTGTGAAACAAGATACTCACAGCTCGAGAAAACTTGCAGCAACTTGGGCTGCTTTCGCCGACTAAGGCGGTATATGTTGACTCACACTACCTTGTTGATTTCAAAATGGACCGAAAAATACATATTTGAAAACCAACTCTCTCGGAAGAATAGCAAGATGGCAAATGATCTTGACCGAATCGACATCGATACACTTCTCGAGCGATCAAAGGGTGTAGCGATCATTTGGCTCATCAAGCCGTAGATGACTATCGATCTATGCGGTTCGAATTTCTAGGCGAAGATGTTTTACTAGTTACAGATTGCGAAGAACCGAGGCTCGGACGAGGACTGAACAAGGATCCCGATGGACTATGGACTTTGATGGAGCCTCAACGCCTTGGCAATGGCATTGGCGCCATCATTACATCCCTATGAGGACACCGCCTTTCACCGCGATTATGTTTCGATTGCACCAACATGGCGAATCTGAAGCGTGCATCATGGGTATCAAAGCTGCTATTGACTTAAGAATCAAGTTCTTACAAGTATATGGAGACTCAGCTTTAGTGATCAGTCAGATTAAGGGCGAGTGGGATATGAAGCATCCAAATCTCATTCCGTATCGAGCATGTTTTGAGTTTGATCCCTACTTTGAAGAGATCACTTTCAATCACATTCCACGAGAAGAGATCGGTTGGCGAGACGCATTGGCTACTATGTCATCTATGTTCAAGGTCGGATGGGACAACGAGGCTCCCGGATCATCATTGAAAGGTTTGAACCAGCATATTGTTATGAGCTTGATACGGAGGAGAAACCTTGGTACTACTGACGTGAAAAGGTACCTTGAGACTCGGGAATATCCAGCGGGGCATCATCAGCGATAAGAAGTTCTTGAGAAGATTTGCATCAAATTCTTCCTCGACAGCGACATCTTATACAAAGCGCAATCACGACTTGTGCTTACTCATTGTGAGACGGAAAAGCAATGGAGCGTATCATGGAAGAGTTACACGGCGCATTTGGTACCCATTCGATTGGACATACCATGGCTAAGAAGATACTAGACGGTTTACTATTGGTCCACCATGGAAGGCGATTGCCATCCTTCGCTCGATCTTGTCACAAATGCGGTTATCACGGACAAAATGCATACCTCGGTACCTCTGAATGTTCTAACAGCTCCTTGGCCTTTCGCAATGTGGGGCATTGACATGATCGGAGAAATCAAGCCCACAACTTCCAACGGACATCGTTTCATCCTTGTGGCAATTGATTATTTTACCAAATGGGTAGAGGCAGCCTCGTTTGCATCTGTTACCAAGAATGTTGTGGCTCGATTCATCAAGCATAATCTTATCTGTCGGTATGGCATTCCCGAAAGGATTATCACGGATAATGGCTCTAATCTCAACAACAAAATGATCACTGAACTCTGCACGCAATTCAAGATCAAGCATCACAACTCTTCTCCTTATCGGCCTAAGATGAATGGCATAGTGGAAGCCGCCAACAAGAACATTAAGAAGATTATACAGAAGATGACAATGACTTACAAAGATTGGCATGAGATGTTACCATTTGCTCTTCATGGTTATCGCACTACAATACGGATATCAACAGGGGCAACCCCCTTCTCTCTTGTATATGATATGGAAGCAGTTCTACCCATTGAGGTTCAGATACCCTCGACGAGTCCTCGGGACACGAGTTAAGCGACGATTGGGTCCAGACTCGCCTCGACCAGATTAACTTGATTGATGAGAAATGACTCGCATCCATCTGCCATGGGCAGATTTATCAGAAGCGAATGATCAGAGCATTTAACAAGAAGGTCAAGCACCGAGTCTACCTAGTCGGTGATCTAGTAGTCAGCGCATCATCCTTCCACAAGGTGATCGAGGGCAAATGGACTCCCCCATGAGGGACCGTTTGTAGTCAAGGCGGTATTTTCGGCGGAGCTATGATACTTAGCACCATGGATGAGGACTTCACACCAGCGAGCGAGACATAGTCAACAAATACTACGCATAAAAGAGACCGCTAGGTCGGTGGCCTAGGCAAAAATAAGGGCATCTAGAGAACTAAAGGGTTCGGGCAAAGGTTAAGGATATATATACAAAACATGTACACCGGCAGTCGAAAACACGAAAAGGCGGCTTGGGCAAAAGGGTATCGGTAGAAAACCGAAAGGGCGGTCTAGGCAAAAGTTAGGGATTTAAGCGTATGACTATGTCTCGTCCAGATCACCTACTTCAGACTACTATCAGCATTCAAGATTCAAATGGCGAAGATCAGTCTACTCACTTTCTACTGACAACAAGGAGATGAGATAGTTGAAATATATGAGTACTAGCATAGTTGGAACTTAACGAGATTGTTTCCGCATAGCTTTTTACCTTTCTTGTGTACAAACTACTTGGCCATACGCCACATTTCAAATAAATACAAGTTTCTTTCTCTTTACAAAATGTTCACTATCGTTGTTTGCATAAAGTCCAACGTTTGCTTTGAATGATTATATACATTTGACAATAAAAATCTATTCACAAACATGCGAAAAGTGAACGTACAAAAGTAATTACTACAGGCTCCAGGAATTGAGATGACGACGAAAGTCACCAATGCACTCCCAGCGGAGCATGATCCCCAGAGTGTCCCTCACAACAAACCTTCCCTAGAGGTATATGTTGGTCCCGGCGGTGATTTCACTCGGCTAAATCATGTTACCTCGATCTTGAGCAATAATATGTCATCCCGTAGGGTATTTGTCCCAAGAATATCTCTCAACAAATCCCTTTTCCCCAGCCGGACGGTCGGATCGGAGACCTCTATTCTGAAACTACAATGGGCTCCATTCTTCTAACCGATCTCCGGCTACCAAAATACTCTCCAGTAATTTACGAATCCCGGTAGAGTACCTCAGATTCTCCCAGCGGGGTCACACAAGATCCCCGACAGCGCATTTCTATCATCCTCAACAATATCTGGGCTCAAGACTTGGTCGGATAGTGCACTGGAGGAATCGAGATTATCTTTCTTCTCAGGGTTTCCATCCTCAAACAGAAATCAGAAATCTCCAAGCAGAACATCCGCATCTTCTTCAAGATGGATATGTTTTGAAATACCGCAACATCTATCATTCATAATTACTCATAACAGTCGTAATTTGTGCATATGTCATTCATATACATCGTCATGCATCATACTTTGCATAAGACTAACGATATTCTATCAAAGTTTCTCTTGTTTTTTCCAAAGCAGGTGAAAATCACTTCTGAAACAAACAGGTCCAGGATTAATGCCTGAAGCCAGACGGGAAAACTATCTGAACGATCACAAGTTATCCTCCGATAACAGGCATTGGATCAATACAAACCAACAAGGAAGTTATCCATATTTTACCAATCACTATCCCCTCAGAGTAATTAACACGAAGGATTATTCTGACTCTCTCTTATTATCAACAGCAACTACAGAGTCTGGCGTACGACTCAGTTGCCTTGGATGGCATCTTAAGCCCATCTCCGACTACTTATCAACATTTCTCCACCTTCAGAATGTTGCATATTTGGTTAAAAACCCAATACAAACCAATAACTTCATTCAAAGATGAGCACGAAGTCTAACGTACGAATCCCTCCGGATGGCATCTTAAGCCCATCTCCATGCTCCTTTCACTTCTGAAACATCTCGAGCCTAGCGGCGGCTCACTCTCCGGCATCGATCTTTCGGATGGCATCTTGAGCCCATCTTCGTCGGTTCTCCTATCTAGACAACAATCTCAAGTCTAGAGTATGACTCATTCCCCAACTTCTCCAAATGGCATCTGTAAGCCCATTCCTGCATCAATCAACAGTAGTGCAAATTTCGGGTGTACTCGGTGTTCAATTATCTTCTACCTCCAGGTCACGAAAGGTACGCATGCCAATCTAACTCTTCCAGTACAAGAAGATTGAACAGGGGCAGCTGTCGTACCCCAAAATTTTCCCTCCTACTTCTCAAGACATTCCATACACCCATACTCAAGGATTCCTCAAGGGTTGATCATACAAACCCCCTCCTAGACAATCAACCCAAACTAGGGTTTGGCAATTCTCAGATCCAGATGGACTTCCAACATCTCCAATGGTCATCATGCCTCCTCATATGCTTCAAAGATTCTCCATGTCAAGTTTCAAGCCTCACAAGTCAAGTTTCCCCAAATAATTGCTCAGATGGTTGAAAATCAGTTGTATTGGACAAAAAGTCAACTGTGGTCAACATACAGTCAAACTTCATGATTTTTGGTCAACATCCTCATTTTGAAGTTACAATCATCATTTGATCAAGGGTTGATCATGATTCATCAAGAAAACTCAACATTTGCTCAAAAGTCAAACTTTCCAAATTAGGGTTTTTGGTGAAAAGTCAACCAAACTTTGACTGAGCATAACTTCATCATACTTTCTCAGAAATTTTTCCACCACCTCTTGTTTTGAAGGAAATTCCATTCTCTACAACTTCATGTCTCACAAGAATGTCAAAAATGCTTCATTTGGAAGGTATGGATCAAAACATTCTGAGTCCTTTTCAAAGTCAACAAAAGTCAACTTTTTTGTTTGAAGATATATTGAGCATGGAAACTCCAATTGAGATGAAACCAAAGAGGTTGGTTAGAGGACTCTTAGATATTTCTAAAAAGTCCAAGAACACTAAAAAATGTGGAACATTGAGCAAAATACACCATTCACAAGTTGGGCATTTTTGAACAATTGCACAAAAGGAGATATTGGTCAAAATGCAATTTTTTCTAAATGGGCCTATAATTTTATGATCCAAACTTGATCATAATATTATTTGTGACCTATTGATGCTTGGCCATGGCAATTTTCTATTTTATTGATTTATTTTTGAATTTAAAACCATTTAATTCAAAATTAAATTATATAAAATATGAAAATAAGATATTTTTCCAAAAAGAGTGAATTTCTATCAAACTTGAGCTCTAAGATAGCCCATGGAACATACCAAATTCGTGCTAGCTCTCACATTGAAGATAAAATCAAATTTTTTCCAAAATTTGATTTTATTTGAAAAATATTTATTGCACATTCATGATCCAATCTTTTTTCCTTCTTTTTGCTCTCCTAATACACTCTATAAATAGCCAGCAAGATGCCAAGCAAAGGACACGAAACCCTAGCTCAAAGCATAACCCTTATTTTGCCATATTTTTTCTCAAAGTTGTAAAAATCAAGTTTTACTTTGCAGCCTCTTTCAGCCTCTCTCAACCATCAAAACGTGATCCTGAGGTAAGTTTGAGTAAGTATACATCATTATAAATGATCAAAACAGCCTGAATCGATGCCTACATGTTCATACATATGCAAAACTTTCTTGATTTTGCTTTTTTATTATCTGCTTGTTTTAATTGATTCTAATGATTTCAATGTGCTCATGAGATGCTAAGGGATCGATCTGGGCAATCGTTTGTGAGTTTGAACGTCAGAATCACGTATTGCCATACTTAGGGTTTCTAGAACTGTTAGCTTCGAATCTCTAATTGCAGGGCGATTCAAAGAAAACTGAGGCCACCATTGGATTCGCAGACCCCGATTTAGGGGGGGTAGCCTTAATCCCAGCCTTCGATTTCGTGTATTTTGCAGGTTTGAAGAATTGAGCTGCCGGAGAAGACGACCGGAGCTAGGGCTCCGGCGTCGTTGACATGGGTTGACCGACGAGAGGAGTGCGTGGCACGATGGGTCTCTCTGATTCGTCCATTCGTAAGTCATGGGGTCCACGCATGGCTGACTGTGTTTGAACCAAAACAGTGACACGTTGACGTTTATATTCAATTAATTCCAGCTTTTCAAACACCAAAAGCATCATGGCCCAGTGGTTAAGGCGCTGGCTGTAGAAGATTCTCCTCAAGGTCTCCAGTTCGAACCACACCAGGACCGGTTTTCTTTTCCTTTTACAAAACTTAACTATTTTTACTATTTTCATTTTTTTTTTTAATATTTTCATTCATTTTAATTTAACTTTCATAATTTTTATCATGCATTAAAAAAATACCAAAAATATTTATTTTTTTTGCATAAATGTCAGAAAAATGTTTATTTAATTTATAAAATTAAAAATATTATTTTTGCATGCATATTTAATTTAATTTCTATTTTATCATTTAAATCGCTTTTAATTGATTTTTAATTATTAAATTAACTCCAAAAAATCCCAAAAAATTATTTTAGCATATTAATGTTATTTCAAGCATGAAAACATTTTTCTCATTCAAAACTTATTATTTTTACTAACATTTTCATCTTATTCGATTTCCTCGTATTTCCCGATTTTTCATCATTCACGGGTTATCTCGTTTGGACAATTTTATCGCTTTTCTTTTCATATTATGTAATTGCCTATGGGATGTAATAGTTTAATTAGGACTTTTATTTTCCGCATCTTTAAATTATGTATCTGCCCCAAAGCCATGTAATAGCGTAGGATTTTATCTTTCCGCACTTTATATTCCCGCAATTTACTTTCCGCACCCTATAAACTGCTAGTAATTAGGCGTGTATGGCAAGATAAAATTGGACATAGCTCACTCATAACTCCAAGACAAAAATATCTGAATTGACACACTCTTTTCACACATGCACTCCTTAGGGTAATTCTCTCTCGTTGCTTTACGAATTCAAATGGTCAATGTCCCTCGAACGTAGAGGTATTCTAGCATCGTTGCCTTCAAAACAAATCATCATAGTCCCTTCGATACAAAGATCATAGACCCACGATGTCGCCTCCGAATACATGATTTTGACCCTCGATTGTTGCCTACGAAAAATGATGATAGTCCCTTCGAATGTGCTAGGATACTTCCTACAAGTTGCTTTCTATGACCATCCGATGTCCCTTTGAATGTCTCGCTTACATCCAACGAATGGAGTTACCTACCAACTAATGGTACGGATAGCGCTATTCTAAAGGAACGTAAAATAATACGAAAACGACCAATTCTGAGTAGGTAATAAGACTTTTAGTTGCTTCCTCAAATCAAATACTTTTCACACCACACACTTTTTTTCAAAGTTCAAACTCTTTTCAAAAACGAAACATTTCTGAACACTTTGTATACATTCCTACATGAATCATTACAAAGTCAAAGCGAAATGCCTTTTCAAAACATTTTTGTCAAACACACAGAAAGCACAATTTTAAAGTGATCTAAGAGCAACTAAGAGCCCGTAGATAACTACGGATGAAAATTTTCATAACCTTCTCCCTTACTCAGAATCTAACGAAGGTCTTTTTCTGTACTTTTTACCTTCCCTTAATTGGATAAAAGAAAAGTCGGTGGCGACTCTTGCTATCCGCACATTTGCGATACAAAAACCTACAAAGTCAGTTCACCGTATTACAAAACCACCTGGATAATAAAGGTATGCAACACATGAGAGTTTCTTGTCTCTTCATAGTACGAGTGTGAAGAGAATGTAGAATATCTCCAAGTAAAGTAGGCACAGGATTGTGAGTAAGGAATATCTTGATGATATTTACGTCTATGAATTGATTTGGATTAGGAAATAATACCAAACCATAGATTAGCAAGGCCAAAATGTCTTTGAAAGCTTGGAAACTCATGGCCTTCAAGAATTCTCGAGCTTTCTTTATCAGAAATTTACCAAACAAACCCTTGACTCCACTTCTTATTTCCGAATTGGCTTCAATGTATGCCCACTTTAGATGTAACGCTGATGCGATGTCTTCAAACCTCGAAAAATTTTCTAAACCGGTGAAAGGTATCTGATCAAGGATAGGTGTCCCAAGTAGCTTAGAGAATTCTTCCATTATAGGTACCAACTGATAGTTTGGAAATGTGAAACAATGATGTTTTAGATCAAAGAACTGGAATACGAAGATCATCGTATCTTCTTCAAAACCGGAGATAACCAAGTCGAGTAGATAACCATGCCTTTTGATAAACTGAGCGTGATCAGGAACTTGTGAGACCAACTCCTTGAGTTGAGAAGGTATACCCACAAAGTTGATTCGGATAGTCTTCTTGAAAGCCATAACCCTACAACAAAGAACAAAGATAAATCCCTAGGTCCTTGAAACGGTTAGAAATGTTATGATGATATGATGTTATGATGTCATGTTTAAATAGCAAGCACAAGTTATTCACACAACAGCCCTAGGTTTAAGGCTTGCATGAGGTATAGGTGTCTACCCTTCACCGGAGTTTAAGTTTGTTCAACTTGTCCTACAATAGTAAACAGGTTCTAGGAACCTCATATCACGAATCTTTCTCGCAGGCTTTATTTCAGTAGGGCTACCAAATGGTCTACCGAAATATCCCTAAAGTCGAATCTCAATGAGCGTAGTACCGAGTATAAACCAACCCCAGTCTGCACTGAAGTCGCCTATATCACTACATTCTAATGGCTAAGATGGGTTAATTAGGGTTCTAAACATTTAGTTAGTGTTTGATGACACCACGCAGACGCCAAATGTTTCCTCAACTGAACATGAGGAACATCAGGGCATCCAAAGTGTCGAACTAACCGTAGCCCTCATTTTAACTGTTTCGGTCTACGCCGAACAGTCGTGATGATCTATTGCTACTTACCTAAGGAAACCTGGATCCGGGGGTAGGATCCCCCACAAATATAATACCCAAGAAAGCCTTAAAAGTAAAGCATACAAAGCAAACAGAAAGCGAGTAAAAGTGATCTAAAACCCTAAGTTAACCTCTCTTTAGGTAGCTCCCTAGTAGAGTCGCCAATTCTGTAACACGGTGGGAGAACTGACTTATTTGTTTCGCATTTTATCGCAAATGTTGCGGTTAGCAAGAGTCTCCACCGACTTTTATTTTATCCAATAAAGGAAAGGTGAAAAGAATAGGAAAGACCTTTTATCGATTCTGAGTAAAGGAGGTAATTATGAAAAGGAAGGTATTAGCACCTTTTCCATCTATAGTTATCTACAGGCTCTTAATTGCTTTAGCTCACTTTTTTGAAAATTTTCTTTCTGTGTGTGTGTGATTTGAAAAGTATTTTGAAAAGTATTTCGCTTTGACTTCGTAATGATCCTTGTATCAGTCCTCAAGAATGTATATGAAGTGTTTGGAAATATTTTGTTTGAAGAATGTAACTTTGTAAGGATTCTCGTTGGAATGTATATAAAGTGTTTGTTTGTAAGTATTTTTGAAAATAGTGTGAGGTGTGAAAAGTATTTTTGATTAGATTGGAGCAAGCAATTAAAAGTTTTTATTACCTACTTAGAATGGTCGTTTCTTGTTATTTTCCTTCTCCATTAGGACACTGTTATCCATACCATTAGTTGGTAGGTAACCCTATCCGTTGGATGTGAAGGGACAATCGTAGGGTCATCGTATGGTCATTAAAGGCAACATGTAAGGATACCTTAGCAATTTGTAGGGGCGATCATCACTTTTCATAGGCGACAACCGAGGGGCGAGATCATATATCGTAGGCAACATCGAGGGTCATCGAGGGACTATGATCTTTGTGATGATTTTTGAATCGAAGGGCTTTTGCTAATGGTGCCCCTACGTTCGAGGGAAATGACCATTTTATTTGTAAGGCAAGAAGAGAGGATACCCTAAGGAGGGTGCAAGTGTGAAAGTAGTGTGTTTGATTCAGATATTTTTCCTTGATTATTAAAGTGGTCTAACGATTGATTTTAGTCTTAGCATGCAATCCTATTAGCCATACATATAAGTAGTTAATATATGTACAAAAAATAAAGGTGCGGAAAGTAAAAGTGCATAAAGTAAACTCTATGCTATTACAAGGCTTTGGGGTAGTTACATAATAGAGGTGCAAAAAGTAAGATGCGAGAAATAAAATCTACGTTATTACAAAAATAACCTTGCGACCTATACATCGATTTCTAGAATTTAAACGAGCCTAAAGCATGAATAAATAAGAGAAAAATATTTGAATGAAGACATAAGTGTACTAAACCATAATTAAAAGGAACAATATTTTTGGTTTTTTTTTTTTTGGAATTGATTTTAATATGAAAAACCCTATTTCTGATTAATTAGCATTTAATTAAGAAAATAATTTAAATGAAAGGAAAAATAAACTATTTTTGTGTCTAAAATTAATTAAACATTTTATTAACCTAAATCTAAAATAAAAATATTTTTTTGGGTTTTTTATTGTATTAAAAAAATATTTGAAAAGAAATTAAATTGGTTAGAAAATTTAAGAAATAAGAAAATAAACAAGAGAATAAGTGATAAAAAATTAGGGTGGCCTTGCTGAGGCTTGAACCCAGGACCTTAAGGTCATTGTTCCAAAATCATACCACTGTGCCATCTGCATGTGTTGTCAATAACACACCTTCAATTGTATGTATGTGAAAACCTGTGGAAATCAGAAAAATTATGAAAAATTACAAAAGGTAAGGATCGAACCCACGCCTTGAGAGAGTGAGAGGACTATAGCGTGTGCATGGTTAACCATTTGGGTGGTGATACATCCATTAACTTTGACACTTTGATAAATATATATTGGAGTTTTAGTTTCAGAAATCAGATTTTCCAAACACAAACACGCGTGGGACCCTTGGATTTTAATGGACGAATCACCTAACGCCATGCCAAGCCTCGCCGGTCAAAACAAAGTCAGATACGCCGGAGCCATGCTCTGGTCGTCTTCTCCGGACACGTGGAAAACGAAACCTACAAAATCAAACGAATAAAAACAATAGAGGAACATTATCCCCCTAAATCGAACCTCAGGAATTTAATGGTGGTGTTAGTTTGGTTTGAATCGGCCTATATCAATGGGTTCGAAGCTTGCAGGTCCCTATGCCCTAACAATGGCGTTTCATCGTTCCTGCGCTAAAACTTACAACCAATGCATCAAATTAATTCAAAACAACATAATGAACATGAATGAATGCATAAACACAATTTATATCATGTAAATTGAAAGTTAGAAATCCCAAATTTTACCAAACAGATGCCACTTTGTGGGGATGTCTACGGCTTGCTTTGGAATGATGTAAAGGCTTGGATCGATTCCTGGAAGCCTCCGGAGTATGAATCGATGGTTGAAATTGATTGAGAAAGGCTGGAACTTGTGATACAAATTTTCCCTAAGTTTGCTTTTTTTTGGAGTTTCTGTGCTTCTGTATAAGTGATCGGAAAAATAGCAAGTGTACTATTTTGTCGATGTAGTTTTAGTGATTTTTAACTCACGAATATCGATCTCAAGGATTGCAAAGCAAATACGAAATATCAGTCTTATCAAGTAGACAAAAACTAGAAGTTTGTTGTTTGAAAAATTCTCTACACAAGGCAATGTAAAATAAGTAACTTTCTTTTAATTAAACAAGCTAGGGGTTGGTTCGTTCAATTTGGCCTATAAAGGTTATTATTCCCAATTTCTTTCAGAAAAACATATGTTACTTCAATTATCAGCCTCTATAGTGTTTTTCCTAAGTCCTTAGAGAAAAACCCTTGAACATGCAAATTAATCCCTATACCCAAGAAGAATAATAATGCATTCAAGTAAATCAATATCAAGGTCATATATGATAATCATAGGGTATCCCTAGTCCTAGGAGATATCTACTATAATCAAATTATACACAAACCCTAACAAATATAGTCCAATATTCATCAGTCATAAGTCAATCTCAATTGTTCGAAGAGAATGCATAAAATCATTGTATAATTAAATTGAAGAAACTTAATATACGAATTGAAAAACTAAGGATTCATAACCATTACAAGATCCAAATTAGAACCAACCCCAGCAAGTGGAATTTAGTTATTCATAGAATTCAAGATTAACAAATTAAAAGGAATTGACATTACAAGAACTTAGACTTTGATCTTCAATGGTGACACCTTGAAGTTCTCCGTCGATCGTCACCTTGCTTCTCAATCAATTTGTCCTCAATCTCTATTTTCTCCAATCAAAAGATACCCTCTTTCTTGACCTAAAGATGTCTTTATAGTGTCCTCTCTCTCTGCCCCCAGCCAAGTGTCAAAAATACCCTTAATGAATTAACTTGGATGTACAAAAATCGAAATTTGAATCGAGCTCGAAACACGGGCCGTGTTCACCTGCAGGCGTGTTTCCCTCAATGCAAACACACTTGACTTGCACAATCAACCGGTCCGTGTGCAGGCTCTGTTTCTGGCCCAAAATCCACTTTCCAGGCACTTTTCAACACGGGCCGTGTTGCTACACACGGGGGCCCGTGTTGACCTCTTCAATTGCTTTTAGGCTCCATTTCATCCTTTGTCTTGCGCCAAAAGTTCCTATTCACCCATGTATCAACGAACATCAACACTACCAAGCCTGACATAAAATGGTACTTTTTAAAACTTAAGGACAATAAGACACAAAGACATCACACAAAAGAAATCGAAAACTTACTCTAAACATCGTGCAACTACCGTTTAGTGTTACCAAACTATAATTCTTGTCGGAAAAGGTGCGAAAACTTACTAGAAATGGTGACCGATCACAACCCCACTTATCTCATTGCTTGTCCTCAAGTGATGTATTGAGGCGAACAAAGGTCACCAACAAGATCCCTTCCTCCACACACCTCACTTCACAATCTAGTCCATGGCATCTTCCGTCAATCTTTCCACCACATTTCCACCTCCGAGCACTATTTTACGCAAGCTTTTCACATTCTCACAACATCTTTCCGGGTTAAGCTGTTTACACTCACGGTATCAAGGTATGCATATTACTTTTAACTTTGAATAAATTCTCTAATCACTACACAGATCACACACACATTCATGAGGTCTTTGGGATGTAACGTGGCTTAGGTTTGGTGGGATAAACAAAACAGGATGACAAAGGGTTTTGGTGCTCGGCATTCTGTAGGGTCCATATTTACGCTCTTAACGACCTTGAATCGTAAGTATGGGGTAAAGACTTCCGACTCTTGATTTGACTTTTAGAGTCATTCTAAAGGAGTTTCAATAAGTGGGCAAGTGTCAAGGGTATTTCCTTTGATTTTCTTATTCTTGAAATACTTTTGTTTTCTTTGGATTTCCACAATCTTTTCTCTTTTTTTTCTTCTTTTTTTTCTTTGCACTTGCCCTTACTCAATGATACATTACCCCACTTAGATTACATCACACATTTATAAGATGAAAACACAAATGCCGAGCGATAACATGAGCGGTGAAAAGGTGGTAACATGAGTACAATATGAACAAATAAAAGAAAATGGCTCGAGGGGTGACTATGGATACAATGCATACGGGATGGTTTAGAAAGGCTCGGGGTTCTGAAAGAACTTGCCTCGATGTATGCTTTCGTGGTGTGTTTGTGTTAAGAGAAAATCGCAAAATCAAAGTGAATAACGTCATACATTGAACTCTCATATGGAATCACGAATTTGGCTCTAACCTCACGGGTGGGTTTAGCTTGCATGCTCCACAGTCTTTGGTGGTGTCATGCAATTTCTCTTTCAGCGCAAAATGCCACAACACTCTATTGATCAATGTTGATGCTCTGGATTGTGTTAACTTCCCTGGTGCCTGTGGAGATTAAGTGTGGTGTGTGTTGTTCAACCACTCACTTTAGCTTGCTCCTTCCGACTTCTATCAATCACTGGTAACACCACGGGTCTTGCATTGGACTACTTAAACACAAATTAAAACAAACAAAGATGCAACAAATCAAATAAATCGACTGAACGAAACTGAACAATAAATAATCAAGCAAACAATAAAATAAAATAAAACCTCCCTCACACGAACTAAACATTGACCCCAATGTTTAAATTCAATCTTGACGGAGACTACACCCTCTTGAGGTGGTGGAGGAGGGTCTGTGGGAATTGCAACATGAGGCGTCGCAACATAGTGCGGGCGTCGTCCACCACAGTTCCTTGTCGAACATTTCGACACCTTGCGCGTCATTGGGTGCGTATGGCACCAATTCGGTTGCACCCACCCCAGCGATCGGTCATAGAGGAGGATCCGGCATCTGTTGGTTGAATTGTGGGTCTGCTGGTCGGGATGGCCGGAGCTTGAGCGTCATCCTCCATTTCATTACACGAAAAATTTTGACCACGTGGAGGACTTTCTCCTAGGTTCATACCTGTAGCTACATATAACCAATTAGCACGGTTTGCCACAGAAATACAATGAGGTGCCGGTAGTGACATAATGTGTTGCTCATGAATCACCAGGGAGTAATACCCGGGTTGCACTACGATCATCCTTTGATTGACAAGAGTAGTCATGTCAATCTTCTTTCCGGTATGGAGGGTTCCTCTATTAGGGTGACTATAATTCAAGTGTCGGCCGGTTGCGTAACCATTCCTCCTACCGATATATCTCCATTTGAAGCATGACCAACTTGCTTCAAATGGTTGGCAGCAAATGCCGCCACATTCACCCTTCCTACCTCCAGCATACTATGTAACAGAAACAACTCCCTCTTCGCACATACCCGTCTATCTCCCGCCAAACAAAGTAAACGCTAAACCTTTCTGGGCATATCTGAAGCAAGGATTATGAATCCCCGAGGCCTTGGCAGAACTAGGATTGTACCCAGCTTTTCCAGAGATGGCCTCCCAAAATTCAGCAGGAGGGAATGTCTCAGGGGGGGCCCCCGGTCCAGATGATGGCAATTTAAGGGCAGCCCCCACCTCTTCTACGGTCAGCTTATGCTGGTTCCCAAACATAAAGAACTCTAAATCACCGTAATACCCCATCTCAGTTCCATTCCACTTGTGTTTCAGTTTAAATTCAACCGTGCTCAAAAATTCAAGAGTTAGGCCCTCAAAGGTAGGTGCCTCAAAAAGCATAAACGACAACATTCCGATGTTATGAAACATACGGAACACCTCATCCTTAAGGCCTAACTTAACCAGTGTATCTTCACAAATATAGCGGGTCGGGAGTAACTTACGTGAATCAAAACATCATACCTTTGTTTGTACTTAGGGTCACAAAGGTCGTGAGGGTTGTCATCCGCAGTCCTATTTTGTCCGGATGCGGGCTCGTAGCGGCGGGTCTTTGCCTTGGTTCGGATGGTCGGCGAAATCATCATCCCTCTTGGGCCGGATTACTCGCTTTGGAGGCATGATGATGTTCCTGCACAAAGAAGAGAGAACAAAACACAAACCACAACACACAAAAATTCGAAAATTAAAATTGCCCAAAATTAAAATCTAAAACGGTGAAAGTGTAGAGCATGAAGAGTAGAACAACTTTAATAAAAGCACTTTGGTGTTTTGATGAGTGGGTGATGGTGTAAAAGTGAGTTGTTTAGCTCTTGAGGCTAGGTTTCAATGGAGGAGAAGAGTGAAAAGTGGGAGAATGAAGTGAGAGAAAGGTTATAATGGAGGTTTTATTTAGGTGGGGTCCACTTAAAATCAAAGAAGATGAAATTGCAAAAGCTGAACACGCCCCGTCACACGGTCCGTGTGTAGGAACACGGGTACCCGTGTGAAAGCTCTGTCCTTGCACTCCTTTTTTTCCTTTTGCGCGTTCTTGTGGTCTGGGATCAACACGGACCGTGTGCCAGGACACGGGCACCCGTGTTTCTGCTCTGATATACACCAATTTTGAATTTCCTTAATGCTTTTGGTGAAGTTCTTCTACGATCCAAGTCTTACACCATCCTACAAAATACAATAAAATAACACAAAACACAAGAAAGCGTTAAAGTAAAAATCGTAGGTTGCCTCCTGACGCTTCGTTTACGTCGCATGGCTCGACGGACTCCACCTCGGTCGGTGAGACGCAAATGATCAATGGCTCGCGATACTTGTCACGTATAATAGGGCTTCAACCTTTGGCCATTCACTTTGAAGACATCTCATTGTTCGGATTTTAATCTCAGCCATGAGGAATACCGTCGAACTACAAGCGGACGGACCACGGGACTTCAACTTTCGAGCAGTTTAAGCACGGAATTGAACAAAAGCACCAATGGCCTTCCCAAAACTCTTTCATTGTATTCTCTGATCATGCCATTTTCGGGTCTGCTCTTTATACATTTTAGCATTCTCATAGGCTTGATCACGAAATTCCTCTAGCTCATGGAGTTGAAGAATTCGTGATTCACCCGCTTTAGCCAGATCATAATTCAAGAATTTTGTAGCCCAGAATGCTTTGTGCTCAAGTTCAAGCGGGAGGTGGCAAGCTTTTCCATAAACTAGTTGATACGGGGACATTCCAATGGGAGTCTTGAACGCCGTTCGGTATGCCCATAATGCGTTATCCAGTTTAATCGACCAATCCTTTCTTGAAGAATTGACCGTCTTCTCCAGTATCTGCTTAATCTGTCTATTAGAGACTTCCACTTGTCCACTTGTCTGCGGGTGGTATGGCGTAGCGATCTTGTGCTTGACATTGTACTTCTTCAGCACACTTTCCATCAACTTGTTTAAAAAGTGGGTGCCTTCATCACTGATTAATGCTCTAGGCACCCCAAACCTCGAGAAGTGTTGTTCTTTAGAAAAGTAACCACCACCTTAGCATCATTCGTGGGTAGTGCATTGCCTCAACCCACTTGGAAACATAGTCTGACCACTAGGATATAATTTTTCCATAAGATGGTGGGAAGGGACCCATAAAGTCTATCCCCCATACATCAAATAGTTCAACCTCAAGCATCCCTTTCTGTGGCATCTGATTCCTCTTAGAGATGTTCCCTGTTCGTTGGCACCTATCACACTCCTTTACCATCCGTTGTGTCTCGAATAAGGTAGGCCAATATAATCACGATTGCGGGACTTTTGCAGCCGTTCTGTCTCCACCGAAATGCCCACCATATTCGAGTTGTGGCCTTAAGGATATCTTCTTGCTCCTCTTGGGGACACATCTCCGAACCAATCCATCCACACCTCTTTTACGGAAAGGTTCGTCCCATAAGTAGAACCTGCAGTCATGCAAAAATTTCTTTTTCTTATTATAGTCAAAATCATCAGGAATAACATTACCTACCAAGTAGTTTGCATAGTCTGCAAACCAAGGGATCCCCATCACAGCGAGGATTCATTCGTCAATGAATTCATCCTTGATGGGGTGTGTGGCTTCCGTCTCCACTATTGGTGACATCCGGGACAGATGATCAGCCACTGTGTTTTCACACCCCTTTTATCCCGAATCTCTAGATCAAATTCTTGCAATAGCAGGATCCATCGTAAGAGCCTCGGCTTCGCCTCCTGTTTAGAAAACAAGTATTTTAAAGCAGTATGGTCAGTATAAACAATTACCTTCGTCCCCAAAAGATAGGACCTAAATTTGTCGAAGGCATACACAACTGCTAACAGCTCTTTCTCGGTAGTTGCATAATTCATTTGGGCGGAATTCAAAACATGACTTGCATAGTAGATTACATGCAAGAGCTTTTCTTTTCTTTGCCCAAGACTCCTCTTCTATGTCGCTCGCCGCACATGATCTCAAAGGGTAGAGACCGGTCGGGAGAAATAACTACGGGCGGTCACCAATTTATTCTTGAGGGTAGTGAAGGCTTCCCACACTTTGCATCGAATACAAGCGGGTGTCTTTCACTAACAAACTTGTCAATGGTTTTGCAATCTTGAGAAGTCTCTAATGAACTGCGGTAGAATCCGCGTGTCCCGAAACTCGATTCCTTTCTCATTCACGGTGGGGGTAAATTGGAAATTACCTCCACTTTAGCTTTATCCACTTCAATTCCTCGATGAGAAATTTTGTGGCCTAGCACTATCCTTCTTTCACCATAAAATGGCACTTTTCCCAATTGAGGATCAAATTGGTCTGCACATCTCTCAATACCATTGATGATTCACCAAGCATTCATCAAAAGAAGGTCCAAACACGAAAAGTCATCCATGAACACTTCCATGTTCTTCTCAAGCATGTCATCAAAATGGATGTCATACACCTTTGGAAAGTAGCGGTGCATTGCACGGTCCGAAAGGCATTCTCCTATATGCAAAATACCATAAGGACATGTGAAAGCGGTCTTCTCTTGGTCTGACTCTACCGCAATTTGGTTGTAGCCGAATACCCATCAAAAAGCAATAATAATCATGTCAACCTTTCCAACATCGATCAATAAAAGGTAGCGGAAGTGATCCTTCACGGTGGTGTGTTCAATCTTACGTAATCTATGCACTCTCCACCAGTGCGAGTCGGAATCAGCTCATTCTTCTCATTCTTTATGAGTTGTTCCTCCTTTCTTTGTACGACATATACGGACTTACCAAGAGCTATCGAGAGATGGGGTAAATCAAGCTGCATCTAGCAATTTCACCACCTCCTTGCGCACAACCTCTTTCATAGCTGGATTGAGTCTCCTCTACGGTTGTACTACCGGTTTCTGATCATCTTCCATTAAGATTTTATGCATGCACACGGTGGGGCTAATTCCTTTTAAATCCTCAATTGCCCAGCCTAACGCACTCTTGTGCTTCTTTAGGACTTGCGTCAGCTTCTCTTCTTGTATCTCTTTCAAGGACGAATTGATAATAGCAGGACATTTCTCTTCCGAGTCAAGAAAAATGTATTTCAAGTTTTCAGGTAACTGCTTCAACTCTATCCCCTTTTTTACTTCCTTATTTTCTTCAGAAGATGATGGTTGGCGTAAGTCTTCCCACCGGTGTGGTCCAGGCTTATTCCATTTTGATTGAACTTCCATCATGCCTATGACTTCGGCTTCCTTTTCATCTGTTTCTTCATTTTTCTCGAAGATCGATTGACTCAACACCCTTTCAAGAGGTAATTCAGGTGACAGACAATCTATGGATCTGATAAAAACTGTATCCAGCACTTCAATGTTCTTGCTTGTCCCTATCTCTTCTTTAAACCGCATTGAGTCTCTAACATTAATTTTCAAAACCTCATCATAGACTTTGAGTGTCATCGTTCCTTCTTCCATGTCTATCATCACCCGTCCAGTTTCAAGAAAAGGTCTTCCCAAAATTATGGGGATTTCCTCATCTTCAGGCATGTCCAGAACAACAAAATCTACAGGAAAAACAAACTTGTCAATCCTTACCAAAACATCAGTTGCAATCCCATGCGGTTTTTTCATCGAGTTGTCCGCGAATTGCAAAGTCATTCTTGTATCTTTTAAATTGATACCCGACTTCTTGTATATTGAGAGTGGCATGAGACTCACTCCGCACCAAGATCAATGAGAGCCTTTTAAATGTTCGGTCACCTATTTCACGGTGAATAGTGGCGCACCTCTATCTTTCTTTTACGAGGAATCTTTTGTCCACAAGAATAGCACTACATCGTTCGATTAACACCTTTGGTTCGGTTTGGTGGACCGCTTCTTTGATATGATGTCCTTCATGAATTTTGCATAAATAGGCATTTGTTCTAAAGCTTGAAAGGAATGTTTATCTCCGACTTTTGAACAACTCCAAGAAATTTTCAAAATTCTTCTCATTGGCATCCTTCTTCTTGGCTCTTCTTTGGATAAGGAAGAATAACCTTAGGAGTTGAATCCTTAGGTTTTTCCTTTTCCACCACCGGTGTTGTTACCTCTTCAGCTTTCTCCTTGTTCTCACAAATCTCAAGATCCACTTCAAGCAACTCTTCCTCAATTACCTCTTTCTCAGCATCTTCAACAGCTTTACCTCTTCTGGTTACTACAGCCTTCACTCCCTGGTTGTCCCTAGGATTTGTCACAGTTGAGCTAGGCAACCCACCAGGTGCTTGTACATTCGCCAATTGCTGCGCTATTTGTCCCATCTGGACCTCTAGATTTTTAATAGAGGCTGAAGTATTCTTGTGATTATTCCTGGTCTCATCTTGGCCCAGATGTTTGTGAGTGCCATTTTTCAATAGCTAACTCCCAATCGCTTTCTTTGGAGCTTTGTTGTTGTTCTTTGTTGATTTTGGTATTGTCCCTGACCTTGCTGCTGAGTGTTCCCTTTTTGGTCTCTCCACCCAAAGTTTGGATGGTTCCTCCAACCAGGATTATATGTGTTGGAGTACGGGTTGTTCTGCTTGAGAACTTGATTTCTTGAATCATTGAGGAGTTCGAAACAATGAGTCATCAAATGAGGTCCTGCACAAATATCACAAACAACACTTTGGGTTTGTTGTATCGTGCTACTTGAGTGGTGATATTCATGGCTTTTAACTTTTCTCCACTACTGACTATCTTCTCTTCCATCTTGAGTTGCTTGTTTGCATCCAATTTCAAGTCTATCGCTCCTTCGGTTTGCTAGCAACTCGTCATATAATTCCAAGTGTTCGTTGGCGCGATTGCTTCAATAATCTTCTTGATACCGTGGTGTTGAGAAGTTAGATGAGCCGGATCTTTGTGTCAATCGGTTGCTTGGAATTCTCAACCCATTAACAAAGTTTGCATTTGTTCGATGTGATCCAGTTATCGTTGGGCACGCCACAAGAAGTCTCTTGAACCTCTTAAGCGAGTCGATGATTCACCCTCCTTTTGTTTGAAATTCGATGTTTCATGTCTCTTCCTAATGAATCTTGGAAAATATTCATTCAAGCGGTTTCCATCTCTTCCCATGTTGTGATGCTACCAGCTGGAAGAGAATAGAACCATTCTTCTGCTTCATCGGCCAATGTGAATGGGAACATCCGCAACTTTTTCTGATCTTCAGTATGACCATCTATCTTCAATGTGGTGCTCATAGTCAGAAAACGTTGCAGATGCTTGTTTGCATCTTCATTCACCCTCCCAGAGAAAGATCTTCTTTCTAGCTGAGTGACAGTGCTCGGGTGGAGCTGAAAATTAGGAACATTCACCGGTTGGTTGACAATGGTGTGTCTACCAGCTGGTGCATTGGTTGCTCCGTAGTCACCCAACAATCTCTCTTGTGGAGGATTGTCTCCCATAGTGTCCGAAAGTGTGTCTGTCTCCGAGTCTGATTCTTCTGAATGAACAAATACTTCTTCCTCTCTGTCCAGATTATCTCTTTCTGCCAGTCTTGCTTCTCTAGCCTTCTTCCGCCGAGCGTGAAGCGTTCTTTCTATCTCTGCGTCAAAAGGAAATTCTGCTGAGGCCTGACCTCGCATACAAGATTAGACAAAAGATTAGCACACACCAAATTTCAAAAACAATTAAACATAAAATAATTTTAATTGCAGAGCAATAAAATTCCAATTGATTAGAATTCAATTCCGTATTTTGGCAATCCCCGGCAACGGCGCCAAAAACTTGATCGGAAAAATAGCAAGTGTACTATTTTGTCGATGTAGTTTTAGTGATTTTAACTCACGAATATCGATCTCAAGGATTGCAAAGCAAATACGAAATATCAGTCTTATCAAGTAGACAAAAACTAGAAGTTTGTTGTTTGAAAAATTCTCTACACAAGGCAATGTAAAATAAGTAACTTTCTTTTAATTAAACAAGCTAGGGGTTGGTTCGTTCAATTTGGCTTGTAAAGGTTATTATTCCCAATTTCTTTCAGAAAAACATATGTTACTTCAATTATCAGCCTCTATAGTGTTTTTCCTAAGTCCTTAGAGAAAAACCCTTGAACATGCAAATTAATCCCTATACCCAAGAAGAATAATAATGCATTCAAGTAAATCAATATCAAGGTCATATATGATAATCATAGGGTATCCCTAGTCCTAGGAGATATCTACTATAATCAAATTATACACAAACCCTAACAAATATAGTCCTATATTCATCAGTCATAAGTCAATCTCAATTGTTCCGAAAGAGAATGCATAAAATCATTGTATAATTAAATTGAAGAAACTTAATATCTGAATTGAAAAACTAAGGATTCATAACCATTACAAGATCCAAATTAGAACCAACCCCTAGCAAGTGGGGAATTTAGTTATTCATAGAATTCAAGATTAACAAATTAAAAGGAATTGACATTACAAGAACTTAGACTTTGATCTTCAATGGTGACACCTTGAAGTTCTCCGTCAGTCGTCACCTTGCTTCTCCAATCCAATTTGTCCTCCAATCTCTATTTTTCTCCAATCAAAAGATACCCTCTTTCTTGACCTAAAGATGTCTTTATAGTGTCCTCTCTCTCTGCCCCCAGCCAAGTGTCAAAAATACCCTTAATGAATTAACTTGGATGTACAAAAAATCAGAAATTTGAATCAGCACGCGCTCCGAAACACGGGCCGTGTTCACACGGGTGCCCGTGTTTCCCTTCCGTGCAAACACACTTCAGCTTGCCTGATCAACACGGTCCGTGTTCCACACACGGTCACCGTGTGTGAGCTGTTCGGCCCAAAATCCACTTTCCAGGCACTTTTCAACACGGGCCGTGTTGCTACACACGGGGGCCCGTGTTGACCTCTTACAATTGCTTTTCCGGCATCCATTGTCCGCGCGCCAAAGTTCCTATTCACCCATGTATCAACCTGAACATCAACACTACCAAGCACAGCATAAAATGGTACTTTTTTAACACTTAAAGGACAATAAGACACAAAGACATCACACAAAAAGAAATACGAAAACTTACTCTAAACATACGTGCAACTACCGTTTAGTGTTACCAAACTATGAATTCTTGTCGGAAAAAGGTGCGAAAACTTACTAGAAATGGTGACCGATCAATAAGCGCAGTAAACCTTTGCATCTGGTCTTGTTGTGTATATATAGAGGAGCAAAATTAGGTCAAGACTTTTGAGAAAATATTTGGCATTCATGAAGAAATATTTGATTGAAAATCAAATGTAATATTTCTAAACTTGGCCAATATTCATGCAATCATTCCTTGTATGCTTCTTTCTAGCTTTCATGATGTTTCTTGGACCTCAAGACTAACAAAAATCAAACCCACATGCCCTTCCTTGTATTTTTTGCATTTTTTAAAATTTAAATTGAATTTTAATGTTTAATTCAAAAACTAAATTAAATAAATAGAAGATAGGCGTGCAAGTGGGCTTAGAGGTCATGGACTATCTTAGAAATAAGTTCAAACTATAAAAACCATGGCCCATTTGGAAAAAATTGAATTTACTAAGTATTTCCCTTCATGCACTTCTTCAAAAATTTCAAACTTGCACAAGTTGTATCTTGCTCAATTTTTATCATTTTGAAGTGTTCTTAGACTTTTTAGAAAGCTCAAGATGCCCTCTAAACACTAATTTTGGTTTCATCTTCATTGAAGCTTCCATATTCATGTACACCTCTTTTGAAAAAGATGACTTTTTGTTGAATTTTAGAAGGACCTGTAATGTCTTGCTCCATAACTCTCAAATGAAGCATTTTTGGCCAAAGCTTGTGAGACACAAAGTTGTAGAGAATTGAATTCCCTTCAAAATAAGCATCGGTGGAAAAAAATTTTGATGAAGTATGTGAAAGTTATGCTTGGTCAAAGTTCTATTGACTTTCCCATTAAGAAACTCTAATTTAGAAACTTTGACTTTTGATCAAATTTTTTACCTTCTTGATGAATCATGATAAACCCTTGATCAAATGATGAATGTATCTTCAAAATCTTGATGCTGACCGAAAATGATGAAGTTTGATTGTATGTTGACCATAATTTACTTTTTGTCCAATACAATTGATTTTCAACCATTTGAGCAATTGACTAAGCAAACTTGAGTTGTGAGGCTTGAAACTTGATATGGTGATTCTTTGAAGCATATGAGGAGGCATGAACCTCACTTGAGACATTAGAAATCCATTTTGACTTGAGAGAAGCAAAACCCTAGTTGTGGGTTGATTGCTTAGGAGAGGGTTTGTCTGATCAATCCTTGAGGAATTCTTGACTATGAAGACGTGTATTGACTTCAAAAATAGGAGGATAATTTTTAGGGTATGACACATATCATTTCATAACAGGTACTCTGAAGACCGGTTTTCTCATTCTCTCGCTATTTATTTCAACAAAAATGGATCTCGAACAAACTGTTAAAGATCTCTAGGCTCAGAACGCTCAGTTCCAAGAGATGTTCACCAACTTGGCCCAAGGACAGAAAGATCTGAAAGAGCTCATCATCAAGAAGAAAAAAAAGAAGATCGCTGGTATTCTCAACATGGGGAAAAGGTTCAGAGGTTCGATCATGGTAGTTAGACAGCTTGAATTCTCAAAAAATAGCGGTGAAATTGAAGGAAGCGTCAAGGTCGATGAGGGAAACCATCATGAGTCTCAAGAAGAAGAAGAAGAAGAAGACTATATGAGCGAGCAATATCCTCCTAACAACGAGAAGTATAAGCAACTCGAAGACCGTCTGAATGCTGTAGAAAATTTGAAAATGTCAAAAGTGAACTTTGATGACTTAAGTTTGGTTCCTGGAGTGGTCATTCCCCGCAATTCAAAGTTCCTACTTTTTCTAAGTGATAACACGATTTTATATAGTATATTTGATTTAATTTTCATAAATAATGTTAGTATTTTTATTTAATTATTTCATTTTATTTCCATATTACGCTGGTATTTTTATTGTTTCAGGTATTTTATTTTAAATAAACAAATTGAGCAAAGTGAAGAAATTAAGAAGATTATTTAATTAATTGTGCAAGAAATGAAGAAAATGGGTGTGAAAAGCAAGTGATGGATCAAAGATGTATTAAAGCCTACAAACCAAGCCCAAACAAGCAAGGCCCAAACGAAGCAAAACCTAAAAGCCACGTTCTAGGGTGAGACGCACGTCTCAACCCTCTTCCTTAAAGTGAGGCGCCCGCCTCGGCCCCAATACCTAGAGGAAGGCGTCCGTCTCAACGTGCCTATATTTGTGGAGAAAAATCCGGAGACGACCGTCTCCTTAGTGGGCAGTTGGAATGAGATTTTTGAGGAGAAAATGCTACGAAATTTAAGGAACAAGTGGTTACTTCCTACCACTATAAAAGGACCTCTCCAGATCATAATTTCAGACACCGATCCTCAGCAATTTTTCTCAGTTTTAGAATTTACTTTCCTGCATTTATTTTCCAGTGTAATTCAGAATTCAGAGTTATTTTTCCAGCATTGTTCTAGTTTTCAAGCACTGTTTTTATATTTCTGGTGAAGAACCGAGACGTTGTACGAGCTATTCCCAACTTCGAGGATTCTTTCCAACATTTATTTAATTCAGGTTTCTATTTACATTACTTTCATTTATATAATTGTTTGCATGAGATATATTTATTTTGCCATGAATTTATTTATGAATGTTAAATCCTTTAATTTATTCATGTACTTTTTGAATATGTCTGGCTAAATTATTTAAATATCGGTATGTAATGAGTTAATTTGAAAGATCCGGTACAAACTGGCTTGATTATATTTTATAAAATAAATACTTTTTCTGATTTAGTTATCTAATTTATTTTGTTAAAAAAGGTTTAGAAACCAACAGAGCGAAAGTTTGAGGTTAATAAACTGACTAAGATTAGAAACCAACAGAGCGACAGTTTGAGGTTTAGAATCAGATAGTAGATACTAGGTATTGTTTTTAAAAACAGGACAGCATTTAAAACCAATTAAATTTTATTTATTTTCAAAAAGTAATTTTAAAATCAGTGGGATAGCGAAAGCATACATTAGAGTTTAAAATTATAATCTACTTCAATAGAGCGACAGTTTGAGAATAGGTTTTTAAATAAATACTTTTTGCTGAAAAAGAAATTATTATCATTTTCTGAAAATAAGCCAGTGGAAAACCGGATTCTTTAGGATTAACGAAATACATACCGATATTCGCCTTATTATTATTTTAATTAAAATTAAGTTTTATTGCCCAAAAATTCCCCAATTTATTTATTCGATAGCTATAGCTTTACACAGTAAGTTTAGATTACGTTAGTTCAATTTATAGTCCCTTTGGTTCGATATCTTTTAAAACTACGCGATAGGGCTGTATACTTGCAGTCTCCCGATTAATTTAGACGATAAAGTCGCGATCAAGTTTTTGGCGCCGTTGCCGGGGACTATTCAAGTTGATATCGTAATTTTATTACGAAGTATAGACTATAGCAACTATTTCTTTTCCCTCTGTGTATGCCAAATACTCGCTCTCAAGGCGCGCCTTTGCATATACCTATTTACGACGTCGAGCGTTACCTTAGATTAAGAAGACGAATTCAAGAGTATTTAGAACGCATACAATCTTCCTTCAACCAAACTTCGGACGTTGAAGAACTTAAGAAGATGGTGATATAGCTCCGCTCCTCGTCCTCTTAAGGACTACTGTTCCTTCTCAAGCGGAGCCTCATAATAGTATTGCTGCTCCTGCTATCGCTCGAAACGATTTCGAACTAAAACCTTCGCTTCTTTCCGCCGTTCAGCAGAACCAGTTTTCTGGAGCCCCTACTGACGACCCTAATCTTCATCTGTCGGTGTTTGTGCGATGCGCAGACACGTAAGCGAATGGTGTAAACCCCGAGGCGATACGATTGCGCCTATTTCCTTTTTCTCTCAGAGATAGAGCTCGCGCATGGCTCCAATCTCTTCCTTCCAACTCAATCACCACATGGGATGAGTTGAAGAAAGTATTCTTGGCTAGATATTTTCCTCCAAGCAAAACTGCTATGCTCAGAGCCAATATCAATGGTTTCAGACAAAAGGACAATGAATCACTCTTTGAAGCTTGGGAACGTTATAAAGACATGCTTAGACTTTGTCCTCATCATGGTTTAGAAGAATGGTTAATCATTCACACGTTTTACAATGGTCTCTTGTATAATACGAGATTGACTATAGACGCTGCAGCTGGTGGCGCACTGATGAATAAACCATATGCTGAAGCAAAGCAACTTATCGAAAGCATGGCTCAGAACCATTACCAATGGGGTATGGAGAGTTCTTAGAAAATCTCAAACTAAAGGTGCCATGGTTGAAGTGAATAGTCTGGATCAAGTCAACGCTAAAGTGGAAGCTCTCACTCAAAAGCTCGAGGAACTTACCACTGCTCCCGCAGCTACTGTTGCTGCAATTACTCAAACTTGCGACTTATGTGGTATTCAATCACATCTTGCTCCAGAATGCCCACTTCTAACAGGAGTTCCAGTTGAACAAGCGAATTACGTACAGAATAATCCTTACAGCAACACATATAACCCTGGCTGGAAGAATCATCCTAACTTTTCCTACAAGAATAACAACGCGTTATATGCACCTGGACAAGCTCCTGCTACACCACCTGGTTATCCTAAAGCTATTCCAAATCATCCTAACAATGGTCCTAATACAACAAATGCTCCTAGGAAGTCTAATTTGGAAATCATGATAGAGCACTTCATTGCTACTCAAAACCAAACCAATAGTGCTCAAGCCCAGACTAATAAGGAAGTTCAAAATCAGAATATACATATTAATGAGCAAATGAAGCAGTTTTCTAACAAGCTTGACGCTTTAGCTACACACAATAAAATGTTAGAAACACAAATCTCTCAAGTAGCTCAACAACAAGCTTGCTGCTCCCTGGTTCTTTTCCGGACAGCCTCAACCTAATCCCAAAGGACATGCAAATGTTGTTATCTTAAGAAGCGGGAGTATGATGGACCAGATCCCGAAACAATAGCCCACTATGCAACAAAATTATTCAAACCATCCGAAACTAAAGATAAACCGAAAAGGAAATTCGAAAGATAATAATGAAGATACCACAAAAGGACGAACCTTATATACCCCACCTTATAAGCCTCCTATTCCATACCCTCAAAGGTTAGTTAAAACTAAGAATGTGGGACAATTCAAGAAATTTGTGGATCTTCAAGCAACTTAATGTTACAATTCCTTTTACCAAGCTATAACTCAAATGCCCTCTTATGCTAAATTCCTTAAAGAGATTCTATCCAATAAGAAAAGCTAGAGGATAATGAAACTCATGCTTACTTGAATGTAGTGCAATTATTCAAGACACAATGCCTCCTAAACTCAAAGATCCCGGAAGTTTCTCTATTCCATGTGTAATTGGCAAATTTGTCATAGACAAAGCTTTATGTGATCTAGGAGCCATATAAGTGTGATGCCGTTATCCATCCGCAAGAAACTTGATATGGGAGTGAGACCAACCAAAATGTCCGCTCAACTAGCGAGATAGGTCGGTTAAATATCCCGCGGAGTACTTGAAAATATTCTGCGTATTGGCCAATTCTATATACCAACCGATTTCATTATCATGGACATAAGGGAGGACGGTTACTCCAATCATTCTTGGAAGACCTTTCTTAGCCACGGTGCAATAATAGATGTGAAAAGAGGAAAACTTACTTTTGAAGTAGGCGAAGAGAAAATCAAATTTATCCTCTCTCAATTCCTGAAAGCACCTGCAATAGAAGATACTTGTTATTTCATGGATATCATCGACGAGTGCAGAAAAGAGGCTGAACTTGAAAATACGGATAATCTGGATGAAAGTCTGGATAACAATATAAGTGAATGCTTAGCTATAGCACCAGATCCCACACAAAGTTTAAGGAAACCTTCCCTAGAACTCAAAACACTTCCTGAAAATTTAAGGTATGAATTCCTAGATTCCGAACTCGAACGGCCAGTGATAGTCAACGCAAAACTTGGAGAATCTGAAACTGAAAAACTTTTACAAATTCTGAGAAAATACCCAACAGCCTTAGGGTATAATATCACTGATCTTAAAGGAATAAGTCCCTCTATCTGTATGCATCGCATCATGCTAGAAGACGATTGCAAAACTTCAAGAGAACACCAGAGGAGACTAAACCCGATTTTGAGCGAAGTTGTGAAAAAGGAAGTTATGAAGTTGTTAGAAGCAGGAATCATATATCCTATCTCTGATAGCAAATGGGTTAGCCCTGTGCATGTTGTACCTAAGAAAGGAGGTGTCGCAGTAGTCGAAAATGAGAAAGGAGAAATTATAACTAAAAGAATCGAATCTGGATGGAGAATGTGCATCGATTATCGAAAACTTAACAAAGCCACCAGAAAAGATCATTTCCCTTTACCATTTATTGATCAGATGTTGGAGCGCTTAGCTAGACACTCTCATTTCTGTTTCTTAGACGGTTATTCAGGTTTCTTTCAGATACCTATTCATCCTGATGACCAAGAGAAAACAACTTTCACATGCCCTTTTGGAACCTTTGCTTATAGAAGAATGCCATTTGGTTTATGCAATGCTCCTGCAACTTTTCAGAGATGTATGATGGCAATATTTGCTGATTTTCTGGACAATATTATGGAAGTCTTCATGGACGATTTTTCCGTCTGTGGACAAAGCTTTGAAGAATGTTTAGAAAATTTAGAAAGGGTATTGGAACGTTGTGTGAAGGTTAATCTAGTGCTTAATTGGGAGAAATGCCATTTTATGGTACAAGAAGGAATTGTTTTAGGACACATTATATCCAAAAGAGGAATTGAAGTCGATTCGCTAAAATCGGGTTATTGAGAACCTTCAACCTCCAAAACCGTTAGAGAATCCAAGCTTTTGGGACACGCCGTTTTATCGACGTTTCATTAAAGATTTCTAAGATAACTAAACCCCTAATCGAGCTATTAATGAAAGACGAGTTCATCTTCGACGAAAAATGTTTAGAAGCGTTTCAAACACTTAAGAAAGCATTAATTTCCGCGCCTATCATGCAAACTCCAGATTGGAATGAACCGTTTGAAATAATGTGTGACGCAAGTGACTATGCCGTTGGAGCTGTTTTAGGACAGCGAAAGGATAAAAGACTTCACGTCATATATTATGCAAGCGTAACTCGACGCAGATGAATTATGCTACAACCGAGAAAGAATTCTTAGCAGTGATCTTCGCATTAGACAAATTCCGTTCCTACTTAGTAGGATCCAAGATAATCATATACACTGATCATGCTGCTATTAGATATCTCTTAACCAAAAAGGACGCTAAACCTAGACTCTTGAAATGGATATTATCACAAGAATTTGATTTAGAAATCAAAGATAAGAAAGGAACCGAAAATGTAGTAGCGGATCATCTCTAGACTAGAAAATCTTAAACATGAACAAGTGCCGATTGATGATGAATTCCAAGACGATAAACTGATTGCCCACTTGGAAGACATGTAACTAGATAAACTCATGGAAACCACTTTAGCTATTTCCTCGTGCCTTGGTATGCGATTTTGTAAATTACCTTGCCGCAGCGTTCTACCACCGAACTTACCTACCAATGTAAGAAGAAATTCTTCCATGATCTTAAACAATATTACTGGATGAGCCTTTACTTTTCAAGAGAGGTCCCATGGAATTTTCCGCCGATGTGTGCGAAGAAGAGATTGAAAACATTATAACACATCGTCATTCGCACCTTACGGAGGACATGCTAGTACATCCAAAACATGTGCAAAGATCTTACAATCCGGTCTCTATTGGCCTAATTTATGGAAGGACGTACATGCCACCATCTTAAAATGCGACAGGTGTCAACGCACTGGTAATATATCTAGACGTGACGAAATGCCACAAAAAGGCATTTTAGAAGTCGAAATCTTTGATGTGGGGATAGACTTTATGGGACCCTTTCCTTCTTCATCCGGTAATAAGTATATACTCGTGGCTGTAGATTATGTTTCAAAATGGATTGAAGCTATAGCTTCTCCAACAAACGACACCCGAGTGGTACTTAAGTTGTTCAAGAACATAATCTTTCCTAGGTTCGGTGTACCCCGACTCGTTATAAGCGACGGTGGATCTCATTTCATTTCCAAAATCTTTGAAAAATTATTAAGGAAATATGGAGTTCGACACCGCATAGCTACACCTTACCATCCTCAAACTAGCGGACAGTTGAAGTTTCAAATCGCCGATAAAACAAATCCTTGAAAAAGCTACATCCGTAAAGGATTGGTCCTTTAAACTTCATGAGGCTTTATGGGCTTATCGCCTATAAAACTCCCATCGGTACTACTCCTTTCAAGCTTATTTATGGAAAGTCATGCCATCTCCTTGAGTTAGAACACAAGGCTTATTGGGCCATTAAGAATCGAACTTGTTATACGCGGAGAGAAGCGTGTCACGGATATTAATGAATTGGAAGAACTTAGACAGATGCATAAAACGCTAGGATTTACAAAGAGCGCACAAAGAAATGGCACGATAAGCGTATATCTAGGAAGACTTTTAATATAGGTGATTGCGTATTACTTTTTAACTCACGATTAAAATTATTTCCTGGAAAATTACGATCTAGGTGGTCTGGACCTTTTGAAATTACTCGAGTTTATCCAAGTGGAGCAATAGAGATTAAGGGACCTTCGATTGAACCGTTTGTAGTAAACGGGCATAAAACATTACCATCTTACCGAAATCGAGGGATATTCTCAAAAGATAAATCTAGACGAGCCACAAGCTCGATTAGACGACTGATCTTTAGTTTTATTTGTCGAGCTTACGACATAAAACAAAGCGCTTTGTGGGAGACAACCCACCATATTTATTTCTTTCTTCTTATTTTATTTTATTTCTTCATTCTATTCAAAAATAAACAAAAAAAAAATATATCTATTTCTTTTTTTTTTTTTTTTTATTCTCTGTTATATTCTATTCTATATCTCTCTTTTATCGGCATTTGGCCAATGCTGATGTTCTTTTATTTTCTTTCTCCTCAGGATTCTTCTAGCTACTTCTTTCTCTTTCCACTATGTCTCGTGTTGATGATATGCCAGAGGAAGAAATCAGCGCACCAAATATGGAGTTTTATCTGAGCGTGAGATGTTTCCTACTACCTACTTTCATTATGGTGCTATGAATGCTCTTGGCATTCGTGATAGTGTGCTTTTTCTGCTAAATCAGATTGGGTGGGATAATTCACGCCTGATGACTTCCTTTGCCACTTATCGGAACCTCACGCTGGAATTCCTCAGTTCTTTAGCTTACTTTCCTACTCATGGGATCGCTCTACGCCGTGGGCTTATTATTTTCAGACTTTTTGGCTTCACCTTCAAGTTTACCCATAAGGAATTGGCTGATCTTCTTGGTTTTCCTAGTGGTTTAGGAGTTTATACTGAAACTCAGGAGGAGTATCTTGGATTTAGAGATCTTGACTATTTTTGGGGATCTATTTCTGGAATCCTTAACCCTGAGCCCGAGGACTTTGTATCAGAGAATATCCATAACCCGGCCTTCAGGTATTTCCATAAGATTCTTGCCCATACCGTTTTTGGAAAACCCCAGAATGTAACTACTGTTTCTAAGGATGAGCTTTTTATCATGTTTTGTGCTTCGCAGAACCGTCCGGTTAATGCGATCCCTTATCTCGCCTGTACCTTTGTGAATCTCATTGATATCGATCATGCACCCATTCGGATGGGAGGTCTCGTTACTATGATTACAAATGTTGTGGGACTTGACGACCTTTTAAGCATCCAATGCTTTTGCCGGTGTTACTTCCATGACCATCGAATTGTTTCAACACCGTATGATTGGTGATCTTGGCCCGACTCGGTTTACCTTGTTGATTAATGGTCAAGTTATGCATTGTTTTGCCTAACCTCGCTACTAGTGTGCATAACAAAGCCAATTGGCTTTATGGTTTTGATCAAGATCCTTCTCCGCCAAGCACTCGAGATTCCACGGCTTTGATGTTTTAGAGGACGCCAGAAGTTCCTCCGACCCACTTAGATCCTCTGTTGCTCGACACGTTATGCATGAGGCTCCTCCTATTGATTATGCGATTATCCACGCTCTCGTGTGGAACATCGGCTTTGAGGGACGAGTTCACTACTCATGAAATGACTTTTAGTTTTATAGATACGCTGCACAATTTCAAGAAGTCTTCTCCTATCTTCATTCTCCTCTCGCCTAAGGTGACCACCTAGTGGCTAGAGTTCTTTAGTAGTTAATTTAGTTTAGTTTAGTTTAATTCCATTAGGATTTGCAATGCTTTCTTTTGTTATTTTTATTATGTTTCTTTTCAAAATACTTGATTCTTACATTGTAAGCAACTTTGATCTCCATTCTAATGCAATTCATGTTTCCTTTATTATAATGTTGCATATTATATTATATTACATTATTATTACTGTTGCATTATTCTTCTTAAGTTGCATTATTATTGTTGCTACGAATTTACTCACCCATCTTTTATTTCGATTCTCCTTTGTTTTTATCGCACTGAGGACATTGCTCCATTTAAGTATGGGGGAGTCGGATCATTTCCTTGCTCATTTATATTGCCTTTTCTCTTTTTGTAGTATTTCCCTTTTATTTATTTATTTTTCTTGTATCGCAAATTTCAATTCAATAAAATACATGTTTATGTCAATTTTAATCTTATATGCAAAAATTTGTGCTTACTCGAATACCTCCTATTTCTTGAGCCATAACAACAATTTTAAAACACATTTATAAACATTATTCAACTAGTATTAAGGTTGCTTATTATAAATTAAGGATTTGAGCAACTTAGCAAAATTGTTATCGTCCTAACACTTTAAAACCCCCAATGTGTTGGATCGATTTAAGTACTTATTATACCAAAACCTTTAAAACTTAGTTTTATATTAGCCCCAAGTAGTTTATTAAGCGCACCGCCATAGACACAAACTACGTGGAGAACCGATGAATATAAGTGATTGATCAAATATCTTTAAAGAAAATTGCTTTTATTTAAGATGCGCTTACTAAGTTAGATGGTCCTTACCAGATCGTTTAATCCAAAAAGTTGCTGAAAATATGAATTTTATGCAAAATAATCCATTAATAAATTGGTTCAGTGGTCCCTGGTGCTGAACTTGGTAGGCAATTACGGTTCGATCCCCGCAATTTTAATTGGAAAAGGAGTACCAAATATTTTATTACCGTAACTCCTAGTCGGCTTATTAAGATCAAATTCACTAACCGGTTACTCCACTATGTGCGTGTACGGTAATGGGCTTAATGTGATTGCACTAGAATGAAAACGGGCGAAATAAAACATAGTATTAGGTTGAAGCTATAATAACATAACTTGAATTGGTCTGCATAGATGGGGTTGTCTAGTGTTCCTACGATAATTTTGGTGTTTAAGTTTGACTTAGATTCTCTAACAATATCAACCTGCAACCTGATACGAATTGATGTATGTTCTTATATCTGTGCTTAACTATGCTTCATTGATTTCATTTTTTTACTTATTTGCTTGAGGACAAGCAATGGTTTAAGTATAGGGGAGTTTGATAACACGATTTTATATAGTATATTTGATTTAATTTTCATAAATAATGTTAGTATTTTTATTTAATTATTTCATTTTATTTCCATATTACGCTGGTATTTTTATTGTTTCAGGTATTTTATTTTAAATAAACAAATTGAGCAAAGTGAAGAAATTAAGAAGATTATTTAATTAATTGTGCAAGAAATGAAGAAAATGGGTGTGAAAAGCAAGTGATGGATCAAAGATGTATTAAAGCCTACAAACCAAGCCCAAACAAGCAAGGCCCAAACGAAGCAAAACCTAAAAGCCACGTTCTAGGGTGAGACGCACGTCTCAACCCTCTTCCTTAAAGTGAGGCGCCCGCCTCGGCCCCAATACCTAGAGGAAGGCGTCCGTCTCAACGTGCCTATATTTGTGGAGAAAAATCCGGAGACGACCGTCTCCTTAGTGGGCAGTTGGAATGAGATTTTTGAGGAGAAAATGCTACGAAATTTAAGGAACAAGTGGTTACTTCCTACCACTATAAAAGGACCTCTCCAGATCATAATTTCAGACACCGATCCTCAGCAATTTTTCTCAGTTTTAGAATTTACTTTCCTGCATTTATTTTCCAGTGTAATTCAGAATTCAGAGTTATTTTTCCAGCATTGTTCTAGTTTTCAAGCACTGTTTTTATATTCCTGTGGTGAAGAACCGAGACGTTGTACGAGCTATTCCCAACTTCGAGGATTCTTTCCAACATTTATTTAATTCAGGTTTCTATTTACATTACTTTCATTTATATAATTGTTTGCATGAGATATATTTATTTTGCCATGAATTTATTTATGAATGTTAAATCCTTTAATTTATTCATGTCTGTTTTTATGAATATGTCTGGCTAAATTATTTAAATATCGGTATGTAATGAGTTAATTTGAAAGATCCGGTACAAACTGGCTTGATTATATTTTATAAAATAAATACTTTTTCTGATTTAGTTATCTAATTTATTTTGTTAAAAAAGGTTTAGAAACCAACAGAGCGAAAGTTTGAGGTTAATAAACTGACTAAGATTAGAAACCAACAGAGCGCATTGAGGTTTAGAATCGATAGTAGATACTAGGTATTGTTTTTAAAAACCGCGACAGATTTTAAAACCAATTAAATTTTATTTATTTTCAAAAGTAATTTTAAAATCGTGGATAGCGAAAGCATACATTAGAGTTTAAAATTACAATCTACTTCAATAGAGCGACAGTTTGAGAATAGGTTTTAAATAAATACTTTTTTGAAAAGAAATTATTATCATTTTCAAAATAAGCCAGGAAAACCGGATTCTTTAGGATTAACGAAATACATACCGATATTCGCTTTATTATTATTTTAATTAAAATTAAGTTTTATTGCCCAAAAATTCCCAATTTATTTATTCGATAGCTATAGCTTTACACAAGAAGTTTAGATTACGTTAGTTCAATTTATAGTCCCTTTGGTTCGATATCTTTTAAAACTACGCGATAGGGCTGTATACTTGCAGTCTCCCGATTAATTTAGACGATAAAGTCGCGATCACTAAGTACGATGGTATTTCTTGTCTGAAGCTTCATCTGAAGACCTATGTTCAGAAGATTCAACTGCACACTGCTGACAAGAAATTGTGGATGCATTTCTTTCAAGAGAGTCTGTCCAGAGCACAGTTAGAATGGTATTATCAGTTTGAGAATACTCATATTCATACTTGGAATGATTTGGAAGATGCTTTTTACAAATAGTACCAGTACAATGTTGAATTCGCACCAACCCGCATGCAATTATAGAATATGTCTATTGGTCGTGAGGAGAAGTTCAAAGAGTACGCCCAGAAATTGAGAGATCTACCAAGTAAAGTCCAAACACCCTTGTCTAATAGGTAATTGGTTGACATTTTCATGGGAAAGCTGACAGGTCCATTCTTTAATCATCTAATTGGAAATTCCTCAGACGGATTCATCGAGTTGATACTGATAGGCGAACATATTGAAGATGAAATCAAGAGTGGAAAGATTCAAGGCGAGACATCTTCAAATGTTGCAAAGAGGTCTTTTGGTGGGAAGAAAGAAGCCAATGTTGTGTATGGTCAGAAGAACAGTGACAAAGGTGATTACCATCAATCTGTGGGGGCAGTCCTGATCTCCAATCCCACGTTAGTGCAACCTCAACAAGACAACGCGTGTAGACAGAACGCGCCGAGAAGACAGTTTACAAAAATCAACATGCCATTGTCTCAAGCATTACAACATATGTTGAAAGCAGAGCTGGTTACTTTGAGAGATCCGCCTCAACATGTTAACACATCCTCTCCAAAGTACAATCCTAATGCAAGGTGTGCATACCACTCCAATAGCTTAGGGCACGACACCAACAACTGTTGGAACTTGAAGAACAAGATCCAAGACATGATTGAAGCTCAGGAAATCGAATTTGACCCTCCTGTCGAAACCCTGAGTGTGATCAACGCACCAATGCCCGATCATGGTAAGAGTGCCAACACCATTGATAACGACTCTTATGTCTTTGTTGTGAATGAGTAAACCACTCCCTTGATGATTGTTAAGAAGAATATGCTACAAGATAGTTTTTGATAATTGTCGTTACTGCGCGTCCGAACCCAATGGATGTGCCTGTTTGAAGAGAGGTGTTCAACGCCTGATAGACAATCGAGAAGTTCTATTCATGAAAACTCCATCCATAGAGAGTGTCCGCGGTAAAAAGTGACGAACGAGGGAATCGAATCGGAATTCGAATCTCTGGCTCAAAAAGATTTACTCTTTTGACTTTTTTGTTTAAAAGATGTCGCGAGCACCAAGCTTTATTGTTTCCAAACAAGAAAGAATATGGAAAAAGGGAAAGCTGAAATAGCCTAAATAAGATATATGATGCGACTAGCATGAACTAGACGCAACGCATTGGGAAGAGACCAGGGTAAGAGGGTTGGTTATATAAATGGAAGGTATTAGCACTCTATATATCTATAGTTTTCTATAGGAACTTTTTTATGCATTTGTGTGTTTTATTTGCTATGCTATTTTGGGAAAATTTCTCCTTTGGGATTTAAGAAGGGTAGGTTAGGCAGGAACCTAAGTTTGTTTATTATTATTATACTCGCAAGGATCATTGGGATCCTCTGCATAAATATCCCTTAGTGGGAATCAGAGCATTTGTAGCTCGGATCTAAGGGAAACTAGGGTTTGTTTGGTTTGAGGGAGAAAGAAGTATGCTCGTCAAGGTGAGACCTTGTGCCTACGTATTCTCAAAAGGAGGTTGAGAAAGTCAGAGCAATGGTAGTTCCCACTTATGTTATAGTGGAAGCAAAAATTATTAAGAGACAACAACAAGTGTCATCTTAATGAAAAATGTATCTAATTTATTTCATCACATACATTTTTGAAAATTTGATTGTTTAAATCTTTCATTGTAAGCATTGGGTGTTTTTCTTGAGTGTACAAGTGTTACCACTTGCAAGTTAAGAAAGATGTTTGAAAAACGTTGAACCTTTCAATGTAAGCATTGGGCGTTTTTCTTGAGTGTACAAGCGTTGCCACTTACAGTTAAGAAAAATGTTTTGTTTGAAAAAGTGTTTATTTTGAAAATTGTTTGAAAAAAGTGTTTGATTTGAAAAATGTTGATTTTCATGTGATGCTATAGATGAGATACTTCTTCCATAGAGATGATTCATGTTTTATCTCTTAGGAGAATTATTTTGTTATTGTTAGGGGGATGCTTTTAAGAAGCCTGTGGGTCCTTGTATTGTAAGCCCAAGAGGAGGCTATCCGAGGGACATCGAGGGTCCTTGTATGATGAGTCCAAGTGGAGGCTTTCTGAGGGACATTGAGGGTCCTTGTATTGGGAGCCAAAGAGGAGGCTATAGGGTATGGTTGGCTTGGCTTTAAGAACGATTTCACTGGGAAACCATACTCTTAGGGTTCTATCCTAACGAATGTGATTCTTTGTATTGGAAGCCCAATAGAAGGCTGTTAGATATTTCCAGATCTCTTTCTTGTATGAGGCCCAAGAGAAGGCTAAACTCAACTAGGGAGTTCTTTTGTACGAAGCCCAAGAGGAGGCTAACTCAACATGGGAGTTATTTTGTACGAAGCCCAAGAGGAGGCTAACTCAAAAACTAAGTTCTTTTGTACAAAGTCCATTAGGAGGCTATGGGGAACCTAGTTGTTATACTAGTTGTAATGATATAAATAAACATAAACAAGTATATGAGCAAGTATATATATGACAAAGTGTGTGTCTGCGTTCATAGGAGTTTATGAAGGAAATATATAAACAAGTGTTTAAAACAAGCAATTAAAAGCTACTATACTTGAATATATACAAAGACGTGTGAAAGCAATATATAAAAAAGTGTTTAAAATAAGCGGATAAGCTAGTATACTTGGATACATACAAGGGAGTGGGACTTACACCTTAAGGGAGGCCCACTGGAATAAGAGCAATTTCACCGAGAATAATGCTTCTCTTAATACCAGTGGAATTGGTGTATAAACAAGCGGAATAAAACTAGCGAACGATACTAGTTATACTTGAATATTTGCAAAAAAAGTTGAATATGTACAAAGAATTGAATATGTACACAAAAGGGTGAATATGTACAAGGAATCTAAATATGTACATAGGAGGGTTGGGACTTACACTGTAAAGGAGGCCCATGATCAATTTAATTTTGAATTCGAATGATTTTCGATGAAAAAACCTAGTTCGGTTTGTATTTTCAAAGATTTATCGAATCGATCATGGAAAAGAGGTGTGTAAGTTAATTAAAATGTTTTTGAAAGTTTTGAAAAGGTTTGAAAAGGGAAAATTATTCACAAGAAGTTTTGAAAAATATTAGGTTTGAAAAATCAAGAAGAAAACATTTTCGAAAGTATTTAAAAATACTTAAAAACATCTATTTTTAACCTAATAAAAAATATATCAAAAGAAAATATTTTTGGATTTTTTTGACATAATCATAAAATAGATATATTAAATGACAAATGTGCAAAAAATAATCTCAAAATGAGAAGTTTTGATTGGTTTTTGAAAATGTTGAAGTTTGATAAAAAATGAAGAAAACAAGTGATAAAAATTAATTTGGCCTTGGTGAGTGTTGAACTCAGGACCTTGGCTTTAAAGTTTCCAAAAGGTTAACCACTGGGCCACATGTGTGGCTTGTTAAAACAATTCCTTGATTGAACTATATTTGAAAATGAGTTGTGAAATCAGTTTGAAAAAAGAGTTGAAAATTGCAAAGAAGTGAAAATTGGAAAAATAAAAAGGTCTGGGAGGGGTTCGAACTGAAGAAGTATACGGAGACTCAGATTTGGTGATTAGTCAGATTAAGGGCGAATGGTACACGAAACATCCAAATGTCATTCCATATCAAGAACATGTGTTGAATCTGATCCACTACTTTGAAGAAATCACTTTCAAGCATATTCCGCGAGAAGAGAATCACCTGGCGAACACGTTGGCTACCATGTCATCCATGTTCAAAGTTAGATGGGATAACGAAGCTCCTCATATTACTATTGAAAGACTAGACGAACCAGCATATTGTTGCAAACTTGATATTGAAAGAGTAGAATAGAAACCTTGGTTCTACGATGTAAAGAGGTATCTCAAGACTCAAGAATACCCTAAAGGGGCACCTGTCAATGACATGAAGTTTCTAAGAAGATTTGATGCCAAGTTCTTCTTAAGCAACGACATCTTATACAAACGCAGCCATGACTTTGCCTTACTCTGGTGTGTAGATCAAAATACAGCCGAAAGAATCATGGAGGAGTTGCATGAAATCTCTTTTGGTACACATTCTAGTGGACATGCGATGGCTAAGAAGATTTTGAGAGCAGGTTACTTCTGGTCCACTATAGAAGCTGATTGTTATCGTTATTCCCGATCTTGCCACAAATGTCAGATATACGCAAATAAATTACATATTCCTCTGATTCCATTTAATGTTCTGAAAGCTCCTTGGCCTTTCGCGATGTGGGGCATTGATATGATTGGAGAAATCAAGCTGACCGCTTCTAATGGACATCGTTTCATCCTCGTCGCTATCAATTACTTTACCAATTGGGTAGAGGCAGCTCCATTTGTGTTTGTTACCAAGAATATTGTGGCTAGATTCATCAAGCATAATCTCATTTGTCGGTATGGCATCCCTGAAAGGATTATCACTAACAACGACACCAATCTCAATAACAAAATGATCACCAAACTCTGCACACAGTTCAAGATAAAGCATCTTAACTCTTCTCTATATCGGTCAAAGATGAATGACGCAGTGGAAGCCGCCAACAAGAATCTTAAGAAGATCATACAGAAGATGACAGTGACATATAAGGATTGGTGTAATACGGTGAACTGACCTTGAGATTTTTGTATCGCAAATATGCGGATAGCAAGAGTCGCCACCGACTTTTCTTTTATCCAATTAAGGGAAGGTGAAAAAACAGGAAAAGACCTTCGTTAGATTTTGAGTAAGGGAGAAGGTTATGAAAAGGGAAGGTATTAGCACCCCTTTCCATCCGTAGTTATCTACGGGCTCTTAGTTGCTCTTAGATCACTTTAAAATTGTGCTTTCTGTGTGTTTGACAAAAATGTTTTGAAAAGGCATTTCGCTTTGACTTTGTAATGATTCATGTAGGAATGTATACAAAGTGTTCGGAAATGTTTCGTTTTTTAAAAGAGTTTGAACTTTGACAAAAGTGTGTGGTGTGAAAATTATTTTGATAGAGCAAGCAACTAAAAGTCTTATTACCTACTCAGAATGGTCGTTTTCGTGTTGTTTTACTTTCCTTTATAATAGTGCTATCCATACCATTAGTTGGTAGGTAACCCTATTCGTTGGATGTGGAAGGGACATTGGATGGTCATAGAAGGCAACTTGTAGGAAGTATCCTAGCACATTCGAAGGGACGATCATCATTTTTCATAGGCGACAATCGAGGATCAAGATCATGTATTCGTAGGCGACATCGTGGGTCTATGATCTTTGTATCGAAGGGACTATGATGATATGTTTCATAGGCAACAGTGCTAGGATACCTCTACGTTCGAGGGACTTGACCATTTGTATTCGTAAAGGCAACGAGAGAGAATTACCCTAAGGGGTGCATGTGTGAAAAGAGTGTGTCAAATTCAGATATGTTATCTTGAAATTATGAGTGATCTATGTCCAATTTTTATCTTGCCATACACGCCTAATTAATAGCAGTTTATAGGGTGCAGAAAGTAAATTGCGAAAATATAAAGTGCGGAAAGATAAAGTCCTACGCTATTACATGGCTTTGGGGCAGTTACATAATAAGAGTGCGGAAAGTAAAAGTCCTAACTAAACTATTACATCCCATAGACAGTTACATAATTGAAAAAGAAAAGCGAGAAAAATCGTCTGAAACGTTACAACCTGTGAACAGATACATAATCGGAAAACGAGAGAAATTGCATAAGAGGAAAATGTTAGCAAAAAGCATGATTTTTGAATGAGGAAAAAGGTTTTATGTTGGTAATGACAATAAGATAATAAGATAATTTTTTGGTAATTTTCGGAATCGATTTCGATATTTAAAAACAATTAAAAGCCAAATTAATGATTAATTAGCAATTAAATAAAATATGCATGCAAAAATATTAATTTTAATATTAAAAATTAAATAAACATTTTCTGATAATAATGCAAAAAGAAAAATATTTTTTGTGATTTTTTAAATGCATGAAAAAATATTTAAAGATTAATTAAAATGCATGAAAATATTTATAAAAAAAATAGTAAAACATGTTAGTTTTTCAAAAGTTGTAAAAAGAATGGTCTTGCCAGGAATCGAACTGGTGACCATCAGGAGAAAACACACGCCCTCTTGCCATCTGAGCCAAGCATGCTTGGTGTTTTGTAATTGGAAACGTGTGATTATATGTGTAAACGTGTCCTGATTTTGGAATTTCAACGCACAGTCAGTCGCGGGCCGCAGTTGGAACGGATGGACGAATCGGATTGCTTCTTTCTGCCACACATGCCTTCGCCGGATTCAACTAGGTCAACGACGTCGGAGCCCTAGCTCCGGTCGTCTTCTCCGACCAAACAAAATTCGAAACCTGCAAAATACGTGAAATAAAAAGCAAAGGGATACCCTACCCCCCTAAATCGACCATCCCGAGTTCAATGGCGGTGCTAGTTTCGATTGAAAATGCCTGTATCGGTCAGTTCGAATCAAACAGTTCCAAATGCCCTAACAATGGCAAATCGAGTTTTCTACGTCTAAGCTTGCGTGAGATGCATCATTCATGGTCTAATGAGTGCCCTGAGTTCAAACAAACAAGCAAAAACAGTTAAGAATGCATGGATTATGGAAATCGAATTTAAGAAAAATAGCAAACCGGTGAGAGCTAGGGAGCACGATCTGGGATGACTTTGCTTCAGGTAAAGGCTGGGAATGCTTGCTGGGATATCAAGGAATACGTTTGGATGCTCAAAACACCTTGAAACTTGCTGGAAATTGGAAATCGAATTTGCCAACTTTTGTGAAAATTTTGAAAATAAGGATTGCTTTCAAGGGCTAGGGTTTCGTCCTCTTGTACTGTGGATGTGTTGTGTATTTATAGAGTGAAGAATTGGAGCAAAAAGAAAGAAAAAAGATATGCCATTCAATGCAAAATAATTTCCCTTTCAAATAAAATCAAATCTTTTGAAAATTTGATTTTCCCTTCCATGTAAGAGCTAGCACAAAATTGGCAAGTTGTGTGGGCTATCTTGGACCTCAAGTTTGATAAAAATCCAACCCAATTGAAATTATACCTTGTTTTCATATTTTATTTAATTTAAATTTGAATTAAATGGTTTTAAATTCAAAAATAAATCAAAAAAATAAAAGGAGGTTATGGAAAAGCATCAAGAGATCATGGATAATATTATGATCAAGTTTGGATCATAAAATTATAGGCCCATTTGGAAAAAATTGGATTTTGACAAATATCTCTCTTTGTGCAATTGTCCAAAAATGCCCAACTTGTGCAAGGTGTATTTTGCTCAAGTTTTCACATTTTTGAATGTTCTTGGACTTTTTAGAAATCTCTAGGTGTCCTCTAAACAACCTCTTTGGTTTCATCTCATTTGGAGTTTCCATGCTCAATAAAACTTCAATACAAAAAGTTGACTTTTTGTTGACTTTGAAAAGGACCTGTAATGTTTTGATCCATATCTTCAAAATGAAGCATTTTTGACCATGCTTGTGAGACATGAAGTTGTAGAGAATTGAATTTCCTTCAAAATAATAGGTGGTGGAAATTTCTTTGAGAAAGTATGAAGAAGTTATGCTCAGTCAAAGTTTAGTTGACTTTTCTCTAGGAAACCCTAATTTGGAAAGTTTGATTTTTGAGCAAATCTTGAGTTTTCTTGATGAATCATGATAAACACTTGATCAAATGATGAATGTGACTTCAAAATGAGGATGTTGACCAAAAATCATGAAGTTTGACTGTATGTTGACCACAGGTGACTTTTTGTCCAATACAATTGATTTTCAACCATCTGAGCAATTGTCTGAGGAAACTTGACCTGTAAGGCTTGAAACTTGACATGGAGAATATTTGAAGCATATGAGGAGGCATGATGATCACTGGAGATGTTGGGAGTCCATCTGGATCTGAGAATTGCCAAACCCTAGTTTGGGGTTGATTGTCTAGGAGAGGGTTTGTCTGATCAACTCTTGAAGAATCCTTGAGTATGGATGTATGAAATGTCTTGAGGAATAGGAGGGCAAATTTTGGGGTATGACAATTGGCATGAGATGTTTCCATTTTCTCACCACGGTTATCGCACTTCAGTACAAACATCTACAGGGGCAACCTCATTCTCTCTCGTATATGGTATGGAAGTGGTTTTACCTATCGAGGTTCAGATACCCTCGCTTAGAGTATTGAAGGGTGAAGAGTTAGACGAAGACAAATAGGTACAGACTCGACTTGACCAGATAAACTTGATCGACGAAAAATGACTTGCAGCCATCTGCCCTGGACAGATATATCAAAAATGCATGATCAAAGCTTTTAACAAGAAAGTCAAGCACCGAGTCTACCAAGTTGGCGATCTAGTAGTCAAGCGCATCATCCTACCACAAGGTGATCTCAAGGCAAAATGGACTCTCACCTATGAGGGACCATTTTTATTCAAGACAATATTTTTCGGCGGAGCCATGATACTGAGCACTATGGATGGAGAAGACCTCTCACACCCTATGAACGCATACATATTTAAAAAATACTAAGCGTAAATGAGACCCGCTAGGTTGAATGTCCTAGGAAAATATAAGGGCGTCCTGGCAAACCAAAAGGGTTCAGGCAAAAATTAGGGACATATATAAAAAATATACACCTGGCAAGTCAAAAACCTGCAAAGACGGCTTGGGCAAAAAAGGGTATCCCGGTAGACTAAAAACCCGAAAGGGCGGTCTAGGAAAAAGTTAGGGATTAAAGCGTATGGCTATGTCTCGATAGATCATCTACTTACAGACTACACTACTATCAACTTCAAGTTCAGATGGTGCAGATCAATCTAATCACCTTCTTTTGGCAGCAAGGAGATAAGATAGTCGAAAATATATGAGCAATAGCAGAGTTGAAACTCGATGGGATTATTCCCACATAACTTTTATCACTTTTTCAATGTTTCCAACAATTTCCTCATACTAGGATATGTGTCTCTTTGTACACGAATTACCTGTCTATAGGCCTACTTTTCAAAATTAATATAATTCCTCTTTTCCAATTTCAAACTTTTACTTTTATCTGTTTTGTTTGCATAAGTCCAATGATTGCTTTGAATGATTATATGCATCTAATAATAAATATTTGTTCACAAATACATGAAAAGCGAACAGAAACAACAATTACTACAGGCTCTTGGAATTGAGACGACAACCCAAGTCACCAATGCATCCCCCGCAGAGTCAGTTTCACAGAAATATTCCCACAGAATAATCTCTACAGTCCCCCACAGAGCCATCGCTCCCTCGACAGAGACAGATTTCCCAACAGAATTACTACTTTATCATCTCCTTTCAGCAGCATCCACATTTCTGCTTGTTACATTAGTCCCCGAGCAGTAGTAAGAAAATTTCCAGCTCATCATGTTAGTCCTCGAGCAGTGACCATATCAACTCATCATGTTAGTCCCCGCGCAGTGATCATATCAACTCATCACGTTAGTCCTCGAGCAGTGATCATTCCAACTCATCACGTCAGCCCCCGCGCAGTGATTATCTACATTCACAAATTCATCATGTTAGGCCCTAAGCAGTGATAATCTACATTGTCACGTCATTCCCCGTGTAGTGAATGTCAACTTTGTTACATTGGTTCCCGAGCAGTAACAAATCATCAAGATATTCATCCCCGGCTAAGTATCACTCAAGGTTTATCATCTTCCAACATCATCAATATCCAGACCCGAAACTTGATCAGATAGTGCATCGGAGGAATCCACATCTCTCTTATCGCAGTCAGGGTCTCCAACAACCATATTTCTCCATCCCCAAGCAGAAGTCGAAGATCCCCAACAGAACATCCCCATCTTCTTCAAGATGGATATGTTTTGAAATACCACAACATCTATACATCATTCATTTATATAAATCATAACATGTGCATATATCATTCGAGAGCATCATTACATACTCGCATGCATCATGATGTGCATAAAACTAACCTCGTTCTTTCAGGTTAAATTCTTAAACAGGCGAAAATTATTTACAAATTTCCAGATAGAAGGTCAAACATTAATACCCGAAACAAGACAGGAAAACTATTTGTACGACCAAGCCAGTCTGAACCCCCGAAACAAGACAGGTTTACCAAACAAGACAACTTGTAGATCAATTTCCAAAACAAGATAGGGCGACTAATCTACACAATCAAACGATATGAAGTCCCGAAACTAGACGGGTTTACCAACAAACAATAGACTACAGATTAATACCCGAAATAAGATGGGGAAACTATCTACGTCCTAACGAATGCTCATCTCTGATAAAACTGATACAAAGGTTTATTCAGACTCTCCTATCATCAGTATCTCCAAATGGAATCTTTAATCCCATCTCTGACTACACATTGTTATCTCTCCATCTACAGAATGTTGCATATCTGGTTAAAAATCAATATATACTAATGACTTCATTCAAAGACCTCCATGGAGTCTAAGTTATGATTCACTCTTCAGCATCAGCTCCTCCAAATGGCATCTATAAGCCCATTCCAGTACATCGTCAACCGATAGTCTCATTCCATACAACAGAGAGTGCAAATTTCAGGGGCACTCGAGAGTTCAATCATCTTCTACCTTCAGGTCACGAAAGGAAAGAATACCAATCTAACCCCTCAGGAATAAGAAGATTGAATAGGGGAAACTGTTATACCCCAAAATTTTCCCTCATATTTTCAAGTCAATACACATCTCCATACTCAAGAGCTCCTCAAGGGTTGACCAGATGAACCCTTTCCTAAGCAATCAACCCACAACTAGGGTTTTGATTATCTCAAGTTAAAAATGGTTTATATTGCCTCAAGTGGGCATCAGGCCTCCTCATATGTCTCAAGGAGTCACCATGTCAAGTTTCAAGCTTCATAGCTCAAGTTTGCTCAGTCAATTGCTCAAATGGTTGAAAATCAGTTATATTAGACAAAAAGTCAATTGTGGTCAACATACAACCAAACTTCATCATTTTTTGTCAACATCAATATTTTGAAGTCACATTCATCATTTGATCAAGGGTTGATCATGATTCATCAAGAAAGTTCAAAGAATTGATCAAAAGTCAAAGTTTCTAAATTAGGGTTTTTGATAAAAAGGCAACAGAACTTTGACCAAGCATAACTTTCACATACTTCATCAAAAAAAATTCACCAAAGGTCATTTTGAAGGGAATTCAATTCTCTACAACTTTGTGTCTCACATGCTTTTCCTAAAAATGCTTCATTTGAGAGATATGAGCCAAAACATTATAGGTCCTTATAAAAGTCAATAAAACGTCATCTTTTTCCAAAGAAGTGTACATGAGCATGGAAGATTCAATGAATATGAAACCAAAAGGAGAATTTAAATAACATCTTAAGCTTTCTAAAAAGTCCAAGAAAACTCTCAAATGATAAAAATTGAGCAAGTTATGGCTTGTGAAAAATTAGAAATTTTGAAGAAGTGCATGAAGAAAATGTTGATCAAACTTGAAAATTTTCCGAATGGGCCTTGGTTTTTATGATATGAACTTATTCCTAACATGGTCCATGACCTCTAAGTTCAATTACACGCCCTACTTTCATTTATTTAATTTATTTTTGAATTAAATCATTTAAATTCAATTTTAAATAAAAATAAAATGCAAGATAAGAGGCATGGCGTGTTGGGCTTGTTATTTGTATGTCTTGAGGACCAAGGAAGTTTAAACAAGCTGGAAAGAAACGCATGGAAACATTAGAATAAGATTGAGCAAGAAAAAGAAAGATTTGATTCAAATTTCAAATCAAATATTTTTCATTGAATGCCATATATTTCCTCACAAACTCTTGACCTAATGCACTCCTTATAAGTACACGATCATGGCCATACACTTCAGACACGATTCAACAGCTAAAGAAACTAGGGTTTTGACTTAAAAATTTTCAAGAAATCTTGCACCATCGAATTTCAAATTGTAGCCAGTTTCAAGCATCAACTCTTGTTCCTGAGGTATCATAGGGTAAGTATGGATCAAAATCCATGGCCAAACACGTCTGAATCATGCATACCATGAACTCTGATTTTTTTATATTTATGAATCTTGTATTTTTAGTTTTATAGTGTTTTAATTTGAACTAACCACATTATCGTGTTTCCGAGATATCATAGAGCAGGATTGAACAATCGCATGAGGTTTATAATGGCAAAATCATGACCTGCCATTGTTAGGGCTTTAGAACTATGAAGCTTCGTATTTTAACTTTCAGGCCAATTCAGACCAAACCAAGGCCATCGTTGAACTCGCAGCCCTCGATTTAGGGGGGTAGGGTCCCTCTTGACTGTTTAGTTGCTTTATTTTGTAGGTTTTTAAAAACAAGCTCGTCGGAGAAGACGACCGGAGCTAGGGCTCTGGCGTCTCTCTGACCCTTTGACCTGTGGCATGGCGTGATGCGGTTGGTTCATTCAAAATCAGAGGGTCCTATGCGGGTGTGTGTTTTAAAATCAGAAATCATGAATTGATTTTCCCTTATATATTTATCAAAGTGTAAAAAATAATGGATGTATCACCACCCCAATGGTTAACCATGCGCACGCTAGTCCTCTTTGTCTCTCAAGGTGTGGGTTCGATCCCTGCCTTTTGCCATTTTTCTAAAATTTTCTGATTTTTACAGGTTCATGCATATATGCTTTTGGAGGTAGGTTAATAACACCATAGGCGTCTGGCCTAGTGGTACACTTTTAAGCCAGCAATCTCAAGGTCCTGAGTTCAAGCCTTGGCAGGACCATCCTTGTTTTTTAGTACTTGTTTCCTTAACATTTTTCTATTTCTTTTAAATTTAGGTTTTAAAAACCTTTATTTAATTTTTGACACAAAAACATTTGATTTTTCTTCACATTTAAATTATTTTTCTTAATTAAATACTAATTAATTAGAATTAGGATTTTTATTCACTAAAATCAATTTCCAAAAAATACAAAAATATTTTTCTTATAGTAATTAGGTTTATAACATTCTCCTAACACTTAGAATATCTTTTCCATTATTTATTTATTATTTTTGAATTTAAATTCTAGAAATCGATGTATAGGTCGCAAGGAGTATTTTTGTAATAGCGTAGATTTAATTTCTCGCATTTTACTTTCCGCACCTCCAATTATGTAACTGCCCCAAAGCCTTGTAATAGCGTAGAGTTTATTTTCCGTAATTTTACTTTCCACACCTCTTATAAATTGTATATACATTGCTTAGATGTATGGCTAATAGGATTGTATGGCAAGACTAAAATCAACTGTTAGATAACTCTAAATTCAAAGATAACATATCTGAATCGAACACACTCTTCACACTTGCACCCCTTAGGGTATCCTCTCTTGTTGCCTTATGAATAATTAATGGTCATGTCCCTCGAACGTAGGGGTCTATTAGCAAAAGTCCCTCGATTCAAAAATCATCACAAAGATCATAGTCCCTCGATGACCCTCGATGTTGCATACGAATATATGATCTCGTCCTTGGTTGTTGCCTACGAATAAGTGATGATCGTCCCTACGAATGTTAAGGTATTCTTACATGCTTCCTTCAATGACCATATGATGACCCTACGCCCGTACCTTCACATCCAACGGATAGAGTTACCTACCAACTAATGGTATGGATAGCACTGTCCTAAAGGAGAAGGAAAATAATAAGAACGACCTTTCTGAGTAGGTAATAAGACTTTTAATTGTTTGCTCCAATCAAACAAATACTTTTCACACCTCACACTCTTTTCAAAATTACTTTCAAAAACACTTTGTATACATTCATACGAGAATCATTACAAAGTTAAACTTTCGAAATATTTTCAAACACTTTGTATACATTCTTGAGGACTTCTACAAGAATCATTACGAAGTCAAAGCAAAATACATCTTTTCAAATCACACACACACACAAAGCGAGTTTTCAAAAAAAAAAGTGAGCTAAAACAATTAAGATCCCGTACATAACTACGGATGGAAAGGGTGTTAATACCTTCCATTTTCATAATTACATCCCATACTCATAATCGATAAAAGGTATTTCTTGTTCTTTTCACTTTTCTTTTATTGGATAAAAGAAAAGTCAGTGGCGACTCTTGCTATCTGCAATATTTGCGATAAAACGCAAAACAAACAAGTTTGTTCTCCCACCGTGTTATAGTACACATCCAAATCGATTCGATAACCTGTAAGAAGATGAAAACCAAGCAATGCAGACAAAAGATGCACACACATGTGTGCAAGATCAAGATGTGTATCATCCACATCAGAATCTCAAGTATAATGCTCAAAGTACCTCGCACATGTAACAAAGTGTTAGAAATAACAAGGTGGAATGCTTATCGGAAGCACGAAGCTCAAAAGTGATTATTCATATGATGATATACCAGTATAAGCATACAAGAAGTGAAATTAAAACTCAAAAATTGGCTTGAAAAGTCAACTTCTCAGAGTTGATCAAAAATCGTATTGTTGCTAGCAAATGAGCCAACGAATTCAAAAATATGATCGATTTTAATTAATTCTGAGTGGAAGCGGCATTTTTCGTACCTTAAAGGAACGGGGAAGCAACACTGTTTTCGGCATGTTGCACTTGAAATTCGGTTTCGGAACCATCAAAAACGGTTTAAAAACATGCCAAAACGTTGGGGACAAGTACTGCAACCTTGGACCTTTGAGAAAAAATGAGTTTCGATGAAAAAAAGGCACAAAAAGGCTTATGGAAAGTGAAAATTCATGTGTCGGTTTAATTTCCAATTCTTATTTGTTTTGCATTTTGAAATGAGAAAGAATTGGATATTAAAGCAATACATGATGCACATAATTCTAAACAAATGAACATGCACATGATATGCAAAAATCAAAGTTGTTTGAGTGAAGATGAATGCAAATATATGCATGTAAATGCTCAATTATTCATGCATTTATACTTGTTTTTATGAATGAAATGCAAATGGATGACATACAAATGCATGTAATGAGGTGTTCAACCCATGCCACATCTAATCATGATGCAAAATATGAATTAAAGTCAAATAGAATCAAGAATTTAACATGTTATAATACTTCAATTAAATCATTCAAGAATGCATCAATCAACACATGAAAATGTGTATGAAACTAGGCCTCGACACACTTTAACGTTCATAAAATCAAGCCTAAACAAACGAATTCGATTCAATTATTCAATGCAATTGTAATCTAATGCATGAACATGCAAATTATGATCCAAACAATCAATACAAACGCATTATGTACAAAGAAATTGCATCAACCAAGTGTATGTATGCTCTATGTACAAAAATCCTACACCTCGACAGAATAACGTTCACAAATCAAGCCTTAATCAACACAATTTCATGCAATTAATCAAGAATTCAACTAATCGGAACAATTACATGCAATTCCTCAAATTAATTTCATGAAAAATCAATTTCGACAAAATCACTTAAAAAAAGTGCTTATGGAAATAAGCTACTTACTTTTTGAAGCTTGAAATCGGAGAATCGAAGGAGAATCTAAGAAAATTGATGAAGATAAGCCTTGAATTAGTGAGAATTGAAGAAAGAATAAAGAGGAAGGCCTTGATTCCCTTGGAGAAGGCCAAACCGAGCTAGCTTGAGGAATAAAAGAGGAAGACCGAGCAAGCCTTGGGAGAAAGAGAGAGATCCGGTCGGTTGAAACCTTGGCCGAGCAAGGAGAGGAGGAAATCTCACCGACGACCGAGCAAGGAGGCGGAGGGAGGGAGGGACCGACCTTAGCTTGGCCGGTTGGTGATGATGACGGAAGAGCGGAGGGAGAGAAGGCTGAACGAACGGAGGGAGATCGTGGACGGAGGAGATCAGGAAGAGGAGAGGTCCGGTAAAGGAAGACCGGTTGCAGCGGTGAATGGTGGAGGTCGATCGGAATGCAAGGGAGAAGGGTGGTGACTTGGCTTGCAAGAGAAGAAAAGCTTCAATGCTCTTCTTTTTGTTCTTGAAATTTGAGAGAAAAAGAGAGAGAAAAGTGAGAGTTTTTTGGGTGAAATTCAACAAATGATTTTCCTCCTACAATTTTTGAGAGGCAAATTTTATTTATAGGTGCTAACTTTGGACTTTGGAGTGCATTGGATTCAAGATTAGGCCCAAATTGCGATTATCCGAATTATTTTCGTCAACAGCCCAAAACATCGAGAATCGTGCGAAATTTGAACTCAGACTCTTCACGAAAAATGTCCGGTAGAAAAAATTGCAAACAAAAGTCAAAATTTTGACTCAATCGGACAAACGGTTGATGAGATAAAAATTTTTGAAGTTTCAACACAATTTTCAAGTATCTGACACGTGTCGAATTTTTATTGCGTCACTCGGTGAAATTGCCTCGAACGAGGATCTTCTTATCAAAATTCGAACTCGGGATGTTCATAACAATCAAAGCCAATGAAATTTGTAAGCTTTTGACACCAGTACCACCTCGTTTTGATAAAAACCGAGCAAGATATGATTTTTTGAACGTTGCGCGTCAGATGAAAAATGCTCGGTTCGTCTCAAAATCAACTCCAAAGAATAAAATTCTGGTATTGATTGGTAAAGAATCAGCTCTCGGCCTGTGAATGAAAGCCATAGAGGACTTCGAGATGGAATTTTAGACACTGTCCCTTCTCATTTTCTATTTTCCATCTAGGAGTTATGAATTTTTTTAGTGTACCGAAAACACGGTTCAGCCATAAAATTCAGTTTATCCCACTTGAATGATTGAATTCTTTGGAGACTTTCTTCACAAAATTGGATTCTGACCTATGAATGAAAGTTGTATATAATATTGAGAAGGACTCTCCATTCGAAAAATCGTCATAAAATATTTAACGAGCTGAGATATATGAACTCCGGAGCATCCGAAATGCACCAAAAACCCAAAATTCACTTTATTAAGAAATGAATCGTAAAAGTTCTTCTTTGAAGAAATGGCTCTCGATCTAGACATATAAGATGGAGAATATATTGAAATGATTTTGAAGCTTATAGAACGACCCCTAGAAGACCTTCCGATCAGAAAATCTTGCCTCAAGCATACGAACCGAAAAATATCGACTTTTGGCTCGAAATAGTCTGAAAGGGCCGAAATGCATAGTTTCTTCCATAAATTAAGGCGCTCTGAATCTTATCACCATACGACCAATGAATGATATGTATGCAATGCACCTATAGATTAAGTGTAAGCTAATTATTTATTGAAACAATGAAGAGGGAAAATTTTGGGGTGCAACACCAAGTGTTATTCTTCGTCCTTCAACGCATGCTCAAAAGCCTCTAACATTTGAAGAAAAGAAGATAATGTTTACGTGGTACAACAGTACATGGTACAGAAAAATTATCTCATTACACCATCGTGAAAGACGGGCGTCGGGTACAATCTTGTTTCCCACATGATTGTTCAAGCTGCCAACTTTCTGGAATTTCCAAAAATACCCTCCAACGATTATTATATTTTATTTGGCTATAAAAGGGCTTGAAGACTTAGAGAGAAGACTATTCAATTACTATTATTTCACTCTTATACGTTCATTCACACTTTGCGTATATTGTTCATAGCTTTTATATTTTCTAAGTCAATATTCTTGAATATAGAGTTTACATATTTGCTTGTGTAGAAGCACCTTCACTATAAACAAACTTTGTTTAAACAGTTATTTGATTTTTCCTTAAGGGACCAGTTGATCTGTATCCTTGAGAAGTCTAGATTAGTATTTCTTAGAGATTGTAAAAGTTAGTCACTTGCAGTTGCTTGTGCAGGTTGTAATCAGTTTGATTATTGGATTAAGATCTCGTTTGAGAGAGGCAAAATCACCTAGAAAGATGGATTGGAGTAGCTTGAGGTTATCAAGTGAACTAGTATAAATATCGTGTGTCTTTTCTTATTTCCTACTTTCACTACCTTATTATCAAAAGTGAAGTAGTTTGCAAAAGGGGATTGCTTTCAACGAAAAGTTTTATTAAGGTTTAAAACCCAATTCAAAACTCTCTTTCTTGTGTTTTTCACACCTTCACTTTAATGTATTTCTTGACTTCAAATGTAGGTTTTGAGCTCCTTATATAGCATAATAATTATGGGCTTTTCTTTATAGATATTTAATTTGATTTCATTTAGAATTGATGCAAAATTTGTTGGATATTATTTGTTCCTTAAATCTCTCAAACAAGATATGATTTGTTGCAAATTTAAATTCAAATTTAAATCTCCATTTAAATATGAATTAATATTTATCCAGATGTTAAATAAATCCCCTAATCATATTGTTAAATCAATAACAATAAAGTCTTCAACAAATCTTCTAGAGATAACTCTCAAAAACACAACAGTCTGGCTTATTGAGCAAAGGCCCAGATGTCGTACCATATGTTGAGATATCGTGTCTAGCAGGTATCTTTATGCAGTTCCATACAACTTAAACAAGCTAAATCAACTTAAACACTTTGAACAATTCTCCATGTCAATGATGGATCGCAAAAATTGTAGCAACCAAAGGTCGATTCCAAGAGATGACGTCAATGTTTTACTTTTGAATTGAGTAATGATTAGAGGGGTTGAAGTCGTGGTATACTATAGTGGTCCAAGATTCTGATGCATTGAAGCAAAAAGTTGACCAACAAGATTAGCACTCTGAAGCAATCGGGAAAATCATCGAGAAAATAATAAAGTTGCCATTTAACATTTTTTATCCCACTGAAGGGTAAAGGTAAACATCGAGTAAAACCTGAGAAAAGGGAAAATAAAATCGAGGTCTCACGACCAAGAGATATGGGTACGGGAGTCGATTATGTAATGGGAAGGTATTAGCATCCCTCTCGTTTGTAGTACTCTACATGGTCCACTCTTGTTATTTGATCAAATGGGTGTGGTTATATGTCTAAATATTAAATCTAAGGGAGAATGCATGAATGCAAAGTGTATATACAAAGAAAAATGTTTTATTAATCGTGCTTGCCGCGATTATGAACCTTTGTGCCTACGTACCCCTTTCGTGCAATAAGAGATCAAAGCACGTCATAGTTCTCCTAAAAAATTTGATGAGTTGCAATGTTTTTTATGGATAATTACATATTCTCATCCTTGCGGTTATAATTATAACTCGTGCTTGGCATTGCAGCTCAAAGAGACTCATGCTCGACCACTCACACACTTAGCATTTCCAATTTTCTTGAATTTGAATCAACGCATCCTTATCAAAAAGGTTTTAAAAGAAAAATATCTGAAGACCAAAATGGATTTGCGTTGGTTAGTTATTTTTAACTTGAAAAGGATTTGAGATTTGAACCGTGTTAAATATGACACGAGAGGCCTTAGATGGATCAGTCAGACGCCTCGCATCCAAATACTCCACATGTACTTACAGCTCGCAACACACGATTTGAATCATTATTATTAAGCATTTTGAGAATTTTCAAAAGAAAATAGTTTTTGTTTTAATCATGCAAAAGGGAATGGAAAACTTCTAAGGGAAACTATCTATATTTATCCCTAATATTGTCATAGAATGATTGATCCTATAGTCAAGGATGAAGAGGGAACCTATCACTAAGTTAGCATGCATGATTCATAACCTAATGTTTTATCTAAAATCACTACCTAAGATTGAATCAAGAGATCCTAAGAGAAATAACACACGCAAGTGTGATCAAACATAGTCAAAACCAAAAATGAACATTGGGTGCAAGCTAATAACAAAGCAATGAATCCAATGGATTTCAAAGTGGGAGTAAGGAACACTTTCCACTTGATCTGCTCGAGCACCAAAAATTGAGTGAAGACTCGAAAGCATCAAATGTTTGGTCAAATGTGAGCTAATATCTCCGAAGCAAAGAAAAAGCGTGGGGGATTGATTATGAACCCTTTTTCCACTTTATTGACTCAAGGACAAGATTAGGCACGGTTTAGAGCATCAACGCGTAGCGTGAGCTAAGAATGACTTGGACTGAAAATTGTGGGGGCCGATTGCGAGCCCTTTGTCTTCACTTATTGACTCGATTGCAAACACAAAATAAAAGGGAAGGGGAATTGCCTTCTTCGAGGAATTTAGCATAATGCCACTGGGGTCTTTTAAACAAACACAAGAAGTTGCCCAATTTTGAGGTCTTTTGCATACACAAGTAGAAATTACCTTCTAAATGTATTTTAAACAAATAGAATGCCTCCTAAAGGTCTTTAAAACAAAATTGCCTGTCTAACACAAGGACTTCTAGACATGCATATTTATTCCTACTTCTCATGGAAATGAATTTAAATATGCGATGCGGAAATTAAACCAGAATAATTCCAAACAAACAAGCGTTTGTAGCAAAGCGATCAAAACCAAAGAAACCTGAGGGTATTCATGCAAGCTTCACCAAGCAACAAAGAAACAATCAGAAATAATATCCAATATCAGAATCATGGCGCAAATGCGAAAATAAATCACATTCGGAAAATGCATCGCATTAAGTCATAGTCCATACACAAAACAAGTCTATACGACACCAAATAATGATCCAAACGTCGTGTGTCGCACAACAAAGTCTTCAGAAGCTTGCATAAGTCACAAAACGATTTAGCAAATAACAACACAACATAAACTAAAATCAAGTATCGAATCACAACTCAAAAATAATAATGAATTGCAAAGGAACCAAGTCCAAACAAGCATCGGAAGGTGAAAACCAAAAACCGGGAAACAACATTATTATTTCATGAACCGCATAAAATATCGATAAAAAACCACAAAAAATCAATGCTAATCCCAAACAAATGCCAAGACAAGTTCACTTAACCATGAACCAACAATTAAATTGCATGTTTCCACCTACTTGCCATATTCAAGCAGCCTTGCACCAACACATGAAATTGCATAAAGTATCAATCCAAAATCGTCAAAACTTGGCATAAATGTCTTCCAAGTACCAAAACAAACTCCCTTGATCATTAACCATCAATTTAAACATGCATTAAGTTCAACTTACAAAACGGGGTAGCACTACGCCATATCATGAAATTATCTGGAAAATCGCGTCGAAATTGATAAAACTCAACATCAACGGTCCATAAATGCTCAAGTAAACATTAAAAAACATTTGAAATGAATTTACAATGCATTTTTAATATCCAGGCAGCAACACCACTTGAGTCGAAATCGAACTAAAAACGAGCTTAAAACTCACAATTAGATGCACCAAAATATTTATCGGTTCATGTGACATTGCTTGGATATTACAAACAAATTGTAAGAAATAAATTCACATAAAAACAAATGTTCCAAGGCTTAAACAACATTATTCAAGTGTCGATGCAATAAATTGAATCAAAGGTTTTAATGTCGAAAAAATTAAATCATCACTAAATTGATTCAAATTTATGCATCAACACGTGAAATTCAATAATCCTTAACAAACATTTGATCAGAAACAAAATTCGACGCACAAATTTCAAGTAATCATGAACAAAAATGTTTTGATGCATAAATTTTGTTAGATCCACACAATTATGCATCAATTCAACCAATTTCACTTGCTTCTATCATCATCAATGTCAATTACCGATTAAATCTCATAATCAAGAAATCACATGATAAAGAAATTTACCGATTAAATCTCATGAATCAACTAAAAAAATCAAGGAATCAAGATATATTATCGAATCGAACGAATCGAAGGAGGAAAATGACCAGAAATTGCATGGTAGAGGGAAGTGATGCGCCAGACAGCAAGGTGGACAAGGGAGCTTCGTGTGTGCGATTGGAAGCAGAAGGCTTGCATGGAGAGAAGGCGTGTCAGAGAGAGGAGGCGTGACCTGGAGTGGGTCGAGGTTTCTCCAGAGGTGTGGGCGGTGCGCGGTGCTCAGAGAGAGAGAGAGAGAGAGAGAGAGAGAGAGAGAGAGAGAGAGAGAGAGAGAGAGAGAGAGAGAGTTCCGATGAAGCTTCCTTGGAAGGAGATGGAGAAGAGAAGTTTGAATTTATTGAGAGCTTTGTGTGAAATTTAGAATAATGAGCCCAAAAGCGAGCTCAATTTGAGATTTGAAAACATATAGACCAAAGCTAAGGTCTTGTTTGGCTTGGCAAAAGAGAGTGTAAAAATCCCTTGGTTTTGACTAATACTGAAATTTCACCTTTTTTCATGAACTGTTCAACAAACGAACCACAAGCTCATGGCTCTTGGTGCAAAATTTGGACCCAGACCCTGAAGCAAAATCGAAGATGTTGAAATTTATGACGTTGTCCCGAAAGAATCACCCGGATACAATAAAAATCGAGCAAGTTATAAATTTTTGAATGACGAGAAATCATTGTTAAATTCCACTATTTTTTAAGCTTATGCTAGATTTTTAGCTTATTTCACCGTTCAACTTGAGAAAAATGTCACGAACTGAAGTCTTCCCAACTAAATATGAACTTGAGGCCTGAAGCAAACTCAAAGCTAACACAATTTGTGACATCGTGCCGAAAGAATCGTCTCGATAGGATAAAAATCAAAGAAGTTATGATTTTTACAATATCGAGAAACGGTGGAGTATAAATCGCTTCAGAACAATAATTTTATGGTAATTCGCAATTCAAGGGGTTTTCCTCAAAGAATCAACCTTCGACCCAAACATATGAAATGAAGATGACATTAAGACGATTCTAACGCCTCAAGAACCGCTCCAAAATAGTATTCTAATCAGAAGTTGGGAATTTTTAATTACCCACAAAATGGCAGAGCATAAATTAAATCCAGTGCGTTGTCCTCAAAGAATTAATACTTTCGTAGATCTTCTTCACAAAATTAGCCTCTGATCCGAATATGAGAAATGAGGAGAATATTAAGACAGTCTTAATGCTCAAAGAATCAACCAAAAATACCAAACCGGATGAAAGTTACGAATTTTTGAACACCCAAGAAATAGATAACCAACAAATAAATTCAAATATCGTTTCAAGGAAATCACATTCTTTAAAGACTTTCCTCACAGAATTGGCTTTCGGTCCGAACGTATGAATTGAAGAAAATACCAAAATGGTTCTAATGTCTGAAGAACCACTTCAAAACAATATTCTGGTTGAAACGCTTGGTTTCCTTCACAATTCAAAGCGTGTTGAAGCACATAAAAGCTTGACATGTTGATGACTTGGTTGATCACTGATGAAAAACTTGAGAAACACGTGGAATGCATTTAAATCCTAAAAAATCAGAGTTTTGCTTTAATGTGTTGTTTGACAAAACAATTGCCTTTAGTAACTTTTTGAAAAGATATGCCTCGATCCCATGATTAATTCACAAATGACATGTATGCATATGATGATTAAATATAAGTCAATTAGTTTTAAAAATAAAGAGGGTGAATTCTGGGGTGCAACACACTTTAACGCTCAAGTCAATAAGCGAGTAATTTGGATAAGAGATTTGATACTTGAAAAATGACATGATTATCTCTTTAAATAAAAGAGTTAGTTAGTAATTGAATGTAAGTGTGGGCATGAAATGCAAATCGATCATTAGATTGATCTGACCAGTGAGGATGGACTTCTCAAGTGAGTTCACCTGAGTGGTATGGGAAGCAAAACCATCTATTCCTTGTCTTGTTGTTTCTCGCTTTATCACTATTGGACTTCTATATCTCTTTGTGCCTTACGAGCGACCCAAAACAAGGCTAAACTCTTAAAACACAACAACTAAATCAATGTCAAAATGTACTATTGGATTCCATATTATAAACAAATTTCACCATTGAATAATTAATGTATGTTTGGTAAAAATAGCGGTTGACTGATAAGTTAGCTGATAACTTATAGTTTACAACTGATGACTGGTGATTGATAGCTTATAGCTTATGGCTGATAGTTGAGACTAATAGCTAATAAATTAATTGAAGTGTTCAGTAAAATTAACGATTCACTAACTTATAAATATAAAATAACTTAAAAGATATTTAATATAATTAATTTTTTTAAAATTAAAATAAATTATAGATAATAAATATGAAATTTTGTTAAAATTTAATTTATTTTAAATTAAAATAAATTATAGAGAATAAATGTGGATTTTTGTTAAAATAAAAAGGATAAAAAGGAAAAAAATAATAAGCTATAAATTAAAACACTATTTGAAATAACATCTAGAAAATAAGCTATAAGCTAACAAAATAAGTTATAAGTTTGTGATCAAAATACCGTTATCAAATAGATCTAAAATATTATACTCCCTTCGGCATGATTCATAAGCAAAGATTCTCTTTTAAGTTCATTGAATAATGAATGTATCTGGTCTGCTATGTAGATCAAATACATTTATTATTCAATGAATCTAAAAAGAAATTCTTACCAAATAAGGTCGGAGTAGTACGAGCTTATAAGCTATAAACCATAAGACATAATCTCATAAAATGGTCTTACCAAATATATATATATATATATATATATATATATATATATATATATATATATATATATATATATATATATATATATATATATATATATATATATATATATATATATATATATATATATATATATATAGAGAGATCAAATTACACCCGAAGAGTTACACCATGAGTTACATTTGCTCAAAAACGTTACTAGATTAATATTTTTTAAAATCAACCGTTGGATTGAAATATATCATGATATAGATCATACATATAAAATTTGAGATTAATCTATAACGATTTAATATATAAATTTTAAAGGAGATACAAGGAGATACACTATCAACCGTTAGATTATTATTTTATAAATTTTAAGTAAAAAATTATTTAAATTAAAACATATTTATCATAAGAGATTAAAGGAGATACACTATCATGTAAAAATATTTTACATTATCATTTAAAAGAAACATAATTTTCTGCCTGTCATATAAATTATTTTAAATATTATAGTATGTCTTGTCCTGACTAATGATCATGATTAAGTGCATCACACATTTTCTCTTATCATAAACATCTTTTTTTTATATTATTATGTTTTAAATTTTAAAAGTTTCACCATTTAAAACCAACTGATTCTAATTTTTGAAAAGTTCAAAATTCAAAATAAAAATTAATTTTCACCCTATGTAACCCTTTAATAGGATAAAATAAATGATCAAATGATTTACACAATGATTGATTCCATCACAAATGCATAATCTATCAGAAAAAAAAAAAACTCTACGAAAATTAAAAAGAAAAAATATCCATTAAAAAAAGTGGCCACGTGTTTGAACCTAGTTAAGGTAGTGTGAAAACCGAACATACCGAAAAACATGGCCACGTTTTCTAGAACTCTCCAAAAACTGTTTCAAGCTTTTGAAACTCTCACTCTTCTCACTATCTCTTCACACGAGCAAACTTCGCCGCGTAATTTGATCGGAGTTTTCATTCTCCGACGATGGCATCAATGACGTCGTTTTCACATCTCATACTTCACCACTCTCTTCCAAATTTCCGTAACGGGAAAAACACTCAATTCTCTCCCTTTCAAGCTTCCCTTACCTCTCAATTGAAACCCACTTCGCTAAAGGCACTTCCTTTGAAGAAAAGAGAAGCTTTTTCAAATGGGGTTTCGAGAATTAGAAGAAACCCTAAACCCTTCACTGTTCGTTGTGCAGATTCAACTGGAAAGGTATAAACTTTTATAACAATTTTTATGAGGAAGTAAATATGCAAGCTCAGTTTAATTCTGGAAATTGCAATTCTTTGTAATTTGGGTCATTTGCGATACTAATTTTCGGAGGCCATGTCTAGATTAGTCGTAGTTTAACTATATCTGACAAACATTTTATGAGGTCCTATTTAGTTATGGTTTAACTAAAGCACTCAAAGACGACCCTCCTAATTGTTGTGTCTGGTTGGGTAAAGTGGTTTGAATTGCTTTTTTGATGCAATGGTAGGTTTCACAGCAAGAATTCACTGAAATGGCGTGGCAAGCGATTGTGTCTTCCCCAGAAGTGGCAAAGCAGAACAAGCATCAGATTGTGGAGACTGAGCACTTGATGAAAGCTTTATTAGAGCAAAAGAACGGGCTTGCTCGTAGAATCTTTTCAAAGGTTGGAGTCGATAACACTCGGCTTTTGGAAGCTACCGATAAGCACATTCAGCGCCAGCCCAAGGTGATTGATTGACCAAGTCAAATATGCTTTGATGCTTATGGTTTATTTATATCCATATTTTCTTTCAATTTCCTTTATAGGCATGTTTTTTTATTAGTAGAAGTTAAGACCTAAATAGGAATTGTATTGAAGTTTACAATTCTTATTCAATTATGTTAGGTACTAGGGGAATCCGCCGGTTCAATGTTGGGGCGTGATTTGGAGGCATTGATTCAGAGAGCCAGGGATTTCAAGAAAGAATATGGGGACTCGTTTGTATCAGTTGAGCACTTGGTACTTGGTTTTGCTCAAGATCGACGATTTGGGAAGATATTGTTTAGAGATTTTCAAATATCTCAGCAATCTCTAAAAACTGCTATAGAGTCCGTAAGGGGACGCCAATCAGTTATTGATCAAGGTCATTTATTATCCGCCTTCTTTTTATAGTAACTACTAGTAGAAAGACGTAACATGTCCGTCTGTCCGCTTTTTCAATGTTTCTATATTATCTGAATTTATTTGAATTTTAGTTTCGATATTTATATTGTATGTTTCAATATTTAAATTTGTTATAGATCCCGAAGGAAAGTATGAGGCCTTGGAAAAATACGGGAAAGATTTGACAGCAATGGCGAAAGCAGGAAAACTTGACCCTGTCATAGGAAGAGATGATGAAATACGGAGGTGCATTCAAATTCTCTCCCGGAGAACAAAGAATAACCCTGTGCTAATTGGTGAGCCTGGTGTTGGAAAGACTGCGATTTCTGAAGGGTAAGTCGTAATTATTTTTGGCACGAGCAGGTTATGTACTTGCTCATATTGACCTAACTCTACATTTCGTACAGACTTGCTCAGAGAATTGTTCAAGGAGATGTCCCTCAAGCTTTGATGAATCGAAGGGTATATGCTTTATCCAATTAGGCTATTCTAATATTCTTGATAACACCGAAAATAGAAGAAAAAAAGGAGATAATATGGTGACAATTAACACTGTAAAATTTGTCTTGTTTTGTTCTCCTTCTTGATTTGTGTATTGACCAGTGTTGATGCAAGATTGATCCACTCCGCTATGATTTTTTCAGCTTATATCTCTTGATATGGGTGCACTTATTGCTGGAGCAAAATATCGGGGAGAATTTGAGGATAGGCTGAAAGCCGTTCTGAAAGAAGTTACAGAATCTGATGGTCAGACTATACTTTTCATCGATGAGATCCATACAGTTGTTGGCGCAGGTAAAAGTTGTTTGAAAGGCGATTTATAGTTAACATATGGGTGTTGAATTTGAATGCAACTATAATCTATTATATGCTATAGGTGCTACAAATGGTGCTATGGACGCTGGTAATCTCTTAAAGCCTATGCTTGGTCGAGGGGAGCTACGATGTATTGGTGCAACAACGTTAGATGAGTTTCGGAAGTATATTGAGAAGGATCCTGCACTAGAACGCCGTTTTCAGCAAGTTTATGTTGACCAACCTTCAGTTGAAAATACCATTTCAATACTAAGGGGGCTGCGGGAAAGATACGAGTTGCATCATGGAGTTCGCATTTCTGACACTGCACTTGTAGATGCTGCAATTCTCTCAGATCGATATATAAGTGGGCGGTTTTTGCCCGACAAAGGTAGTAACTACTCTTAAAAAATAAAAACCTCTGTAGCACAAACACCTCTTAAAAAAGGCGTGTCAGTGTTCGTGTAGGACAACAGCGACACTTGTGACTTCGTTCAATTTATTCATTTTTTCATGTTATTACCAGTGTCAACGTATCAGTGTCGGTGTCCGTGCTTCATAGATAAAAACTCTTGTAGAATATATTGAAAATTTTCATTTTTTCTAGAAAATAATTACAATTATATTCTTAGGATAGGATGCATTCCGAGTTTAATAAGAATGTGGTTTGGATATTCGGTTAGCACATTTTCTGACAGATTTAAGCATCGATAGTGCTCATAAAGTTCTAACTTTTAGATATTTATAAATTGCAGCTATTGATCTGGTCGACGAAGCAGCTGCTAAACTGAAAATGGAAATCACTTCTAAGCCTACTGCACTTGATGAGATTAATAGGTCAGTTTTGAAACTAGAGATGGAGAGGCTATCGCTCATGAACGATACGGACAAGGCTTCTAAAGATAGGTTAAACCGTCTTGAGACAGAACTCTCTCTCCTAAAAGTGAAACAGGATGAGCTGACTCAGCAATGGGAGCATGAAAAGTCTGTAATGACCCGTCTTCAGTCAATCAAAGAAGAGGTGCGTGAAATCAGATTTTTATCATACAGTTCTCTTATTTTGTTATTTAAACATGATCTATGAAACTTAGACATCTCACAACACTGACACCTATACACCGGTATTAATTTGAAAAATGAATAAAATAAACCTAATCACAAGTGTTAGTGTCAGTTTCAGACACGGACACAGACACATTTTTTCAAAGGTGTCGGTGTTACAGAGAACATGATTGTTCTTTATTGAAACATGACAATCTAATTCTGATCATTTCCATGTGTTTATGTATGCAGATAGACAGGGTAAACCTTGAGATCATACAGGCTGAGCGGGAGTACGATCTTAATCGTGCTGCTGAATTGAAGTATGGCAGTCTAAATGCTTTGCAACGACAACTCGAGAGTGCAGAGAAGGAGTTACATGATTATATGAGCTCTGGTAAGTCTATGTTGAGAGAGGAAGTTACCGGGAATGATATCGGTGAAATTGTGAGCAAGTGGACTGGTATTCCAATTTCTAAACTTCAACAATCAGAGAGGGAGAAGTTGTTATATTTAGAGGACGAACTCCATAAACGTGTTATAGGTCAAGATCCTGCTGTCAAGGCGGTATCCGAAGCAATCCAACGTTCAAGAGCAGGTCTTTCAGATCCCCATCGTCCGATTGCTAGCTTTATGTTTATGGGCCCCACGGGTGTAGGAAAAACTGAGCTAGCCAAAGCCCTTGCTTCCTACATGTTCAATACAGAAGAAGCGCTCGTGCGAATTGATATGAGTGAGTACATGGAAAAACATACGGTTTCAAGATTGATCGGTGCTCCTCCTGGATACGTTGGGTACGAAGAGGGAGGGCAACTAACAGAGACCGTTCGTCGAAGACCATATGCAGTTATTTTGTTCGATGAAATTGAAAAGGCACACTCAGATGTTTTCAATGTTTTTCTTCAAATTTTGGATGACGGAAGAGTAACCGATTCACAGGGCCGCACGGTAAGTTTTACCAACACTGTCATCATCATGACCTCAAATGTTGGATCACAGTACATTCTCAACACAGACGACAACACTGCACCAAAGGATTTAGCCTATGAAATCATAAAGCAGCGGGTAATGGATGCTGCGAGATCGATTTTTCGCCCCGAGTTCATGAATAGAGTTGATGAGTATATTGTTTTCCGGCCTCTTGACCGTGACCAAATAAGTAGCATCGTTAGATTACAGGTAACTTTGTCCTCACTAATAAATAGATAGTACATTCTAATATGTAGACGGCTCACTTTTTACATGCTAAGACTCGCATATTTATGTTCATTATTGCAGTTGGAGCGCGTGCAGAAGAGAGTTGCAGACCGCAAGATGAAAATCCAAGTAACAGAAGCAGCTATTCAACTTCTTGCAAGTTTAGGGTATGATCCGAACTATGGTGCTAGGCCGGTGAAGCGGGTGATTCAACAAAATGTGGAGAATGAACTTGCAAAGGGTATTCTTAGAGGAGAATTTAAGGAAGAGGACACAATTTTAGTAGACACAGAAGTCACAGTACTTGCCAATGGCCAACTTCCTCAGCAAAAGCTGGTTTTTAGGAGGGTTGAAGCTGATTCAGAATCTAGTGCTAAAAACAGCAGGGAAAGCTTTCCACAAACTCGATGAAGGCGATTTTAACGTTTTTCGTTATATATTCACATGCAAAGTTTACTCAAATTTTGTGTATAGCTTGCATATAGTTTACAGTTATTCATACATTACTTTTTATTGGTTAACACAAATGATCATACTTGAGAAAGTATAGGTTCGAGGTACAATATCTCTAGTTTCATGGAAACAGAATGTGAAGTGACATGGATTTGATCACATGTTAGAAATTTTGAATATTAGGGGTACAGTTATGCTTACTACAAAGAAATATGAAGAAAAAAAATAAGTAATGGTTGATTTTGTCTATGGTGATCAATTTGATTAACATATTATCTTCCAAAGCTCCCATGACAATCTTCCAAAACTAAAAAACCCACAAATCAGGCAACTAGAACATTCTCTAGAATTAAGTTATGAAAACAAAGTCATGTTTATCCATAGATGATTTAGCAGTTAGCACAACGGTTTTTCAGAATTTTTTATAAGTTGTAAAACGTATTTCCTCATTAGGGTTTCAAATGTTTAGAAGTCTAAGACATATTTTGGCATCAAGGAGTAGGGAAAACGAAAGTAACCATTAAGGAATCATCCATAGATGTTGTATTCTACTTGTATAATCCATGAATTCTTTAAGGATTAGTGGCTACTTCTCTTAGATTAGGTTTTTCATAGATAATTTACATCTTACAACATGAACAATGTAATCTTTCTTGATTGTCTTTGTAATGAATTTCATTTTATAGAGCTAAATAATTTATTCGAGTGCAATATTTCTCCATCTACGAAATTGAGAAAATTCATTAGATTCGAAAGAGATCTAACTCGGGATTTGTTTACATTAAAAGATTTATGATAGCTTGAATGTTGATATGAATAGTCTCGCCAATTAGTCTAGTTTATGCGGGAGGGGATTGTCTTCCGTGGGATCTTCACTGGATTTGATCCAGTTTAAATCCCAACCCTTAAAAGTCAATCATTTTCACTATGGTTTCAATAAAAAAATTAAGGGCTTAGATCTCACTGGACTATAAAGTCACAGGGGAGAATCCACACCAAGTTTATGCGCTATAAAATCTTCATCTGATATGATTATATTTTCTCAATATCTCAGAGATTACTTCAGAATAAGCGGGTTCTTTGGCCATCAATTTGTTGGGTAATTATATTTTGTAAAATAGACTTATTATTTATGCACTATAAAATATTTTATAGTTGCAATTATATTTCCTTATTTTAAGGGTTTTTTTCTATCAATTTGTTGGGTAATTATATTTTATAAACTACTTGTTATTTACGCACTATAAAATATTCTATAGTTGCAATTATATTCCCCAACATTTTTGGCAGATCGATTCAGATGTAGCGGGTTAGTTAACAATTAATTTGTTGAGTAACTGTGTTTTATAAAATAGCCATAATTAAAATAGAGTCATTATAGGGTTAGTTATGAGTTTCTCACAAGTAGGGGTAGATGATTTTAAAATAGTAGGTTTATGGCAAATCAATCCACCTCTGCGGGGTCCCAGCCATCCTGCCCCAAAATTAACAGGGAAAACCCGATTTAATGGTGGGTGCGGGGCACAAAAAATTGATTTTTATTTTTGGGTGATGCTAGTATTTGGCTGGCACCCACCCCTGTCTATTAAATTGAATTTATTTTAAATAATTTTATTACTTATTTTTAATACCCATAGACCTAGTATGACCATCACGCTTTAGTTGTGCAAGAGGATTTGTTAGTGGGTTAGTAACATTGTCAAGTGTAGGTACTATACATATCTTCACATTTCCCCGATCAATTATCTCTCAAATGAGGTGATAATGCCTAAGTATATGTTTGGATCGTTGGTGAGATCTAAGCTCATTAGCTTGTGCGATAGCATAATTGTTATCACAATAGAGATCAATGAGATCCACAATGCTAGGGATTATGCTAAGTTCACTAATGAACTTCTTGATCCAAACAACTTCCTTTGTTGCATTTGAGGCAACAATATACTCGACCTTGGTTGTAGAATCAACAACTGCATCTTGCTTTGAACTTTTCCAGCTCACAGTGTCACCATTTAAGCAAAACACTAACCAAATTGCGATCTAAAGTCATCCTTGTTGGTTTGGAAGCTAGCATCAATGTATCCAATTACAACAAGTTCTTTCTGACCTCCATATATCAAGAATGAGTCCTTAGTCCTTCTTAAGTACTTAAGGATATTCTTGACAGCCACCCAGTGAGCATCATCGGGATTAGATTGGTACATACTCATTGCACTTAAAGCATACGAGACATCTGGTCGAGTACATAACATGACATACATGATAAATCCTATTGCATATGCATATGGAATCTTATTCATGTGATCCCTTTCTTCCTTCATTGAATGGGATGGTATTTTTGATAGACACACGCCATGTTGTATAAGACTGAATCCCTTCTTGGAATCATGCATATTAAAGCGTCTCAGCACTTTATCTGCGTATGTACTCTGACTTAGACCAGACAGTTTTTTTGATCTATATATAGATCATGATTCTTAATATATAGGTTGCTTCACCAAGGTCCTTCATAGAAAAGAATTTCTCTAGCCAATTTTTCACTTGTTGCAAGGTAGGGACATCATTTCCAATGAGTAATATGTCATCTACATATAATACTAGGAAGAATATCATGCTCCCACTAACCTTCTTGTAGACATAAGGATCATCTTCATTCTTGATGAATCCATATTACTTTACTGTTTCATCAAAACGAAGATTTCATCTTCTGGAAGCTTGTTTCAATCCATAGATTGATCGCTGTAACTTGCATATCTTTTGGGCTTCCTCTGGTATGTCAAAACCTTCAGGTTGTGTCATGTACATGATCGTGACTTTGCGTATCTTAAAGAATCTAAAATGCAAGTATACAGTCCTATCACTATTAGTTTTAAAGATTATCGAATCCCAAGGGACTAAATGTCGACATATCGCTATCTTAGGTTACTACGTAAATCTAAGGCTGATAATGTAATTGATTTGGGGTTTAGGGAACCTAACTAATTTTAGTCTAGTTTAGATTCAAGGGGGGATATCGGTATGTAGTGGTCGGACTTCGGGGTTTTATCAACTCACTGACTCAATCAGATTATTAAAACAGTCTTAAGTAGAAAATATTTGTTTGAAAACCCTCTTCTCACACTCTCGTGTTTATTGATTCAAGTCCTATAATTAAACCTAAGTGAGCGCTCTCGCTGTATCATTTAAAGTTTAAAAATAGTTTATGAAAACAAATAACACCTAATTAACTTAAAAGCACTTTCACTGCATTTTAAGTTAATGCACAATTACTAATGTCCGGTTATTATCTCAAACTCTCGTTTTTATTGATCCTAACTTCTATCTGTATTTTACTCTCGTAATAAAACACTTGATATTTAAACTAGTAATTGAAACAGGAAAATTATTCTTTTAAAAGGACCAGATCAAATGGCGTTGCTAAACCCCGTCGGCTATATGCCTTACATACCGATAAATAAATTTAGCCTAACATGTTATATGATTCAATAATAGCGCAACAGAAATGACTAATATCAGACAAATGACAAATTAAACCCAAGCATTTCAGACAATTTTGGCAATAATAAATAAAAACAATTAAATTAAACCTGAAAATAAAATTACGGAATATTTGGCTAACTTCAGGTGTCTCCCACAGGTCGGTGAGATCTGCCTTTATTGCTCCGAAAAATAAATGCGAGAAAGAAAACAAAAGCGCAATTCAAACGTGAGGTTATAATCACCAAAAGTTCGCAGAAATCTCCGATGTGGAAATTGCTACGAGTAAATAAAAGCAAAAACTAAATAAATAAACAGAACCGGAATCGATAAATAAAATTTAGGAAACAGTCACTGGAAAATTCAGCAGAGTGATAGTAAAGCGAAGAGAAAAAGAAAGCGTGTGAAAAATGAGGATTAAGATCCTATTTATAGACTTGGAGGTGCGCGAGCGTTAAGAGATTTTCGCCTCTGTATTTTCCTACGTAGCGATCGCTATGGACCGTTAAAGGGAGTGTGACGGTCGTCACAGGTTTCTTGGAGAGGAAGCTTTACTTCCTGCTGTCACGTTTGTTAGGGCTTGCATGGTTAGGGTGTAACGATCGTTACATCTGGCTTGGATTGGGGCTTAGTGCACGCGCGTTGGGCTGGGCCTTGCATCATTTATTTTTTACTTCTTTGTTTTCCAAGGCCTTTTTACTTATAACAAACCCCCATTTTTCCATGCACCACATATTTGCAGAATTGCTCTTTTTTGTGGATTTTAAGTACAATTTGCTCGACTTTTCTTGACTTTCTTCGCACATGCCTTGTAAACATTAAATTCCTGAAACATAGGAAATACCAGTATAATACGAATAAAGAGTAATTTAATAAATTAAAACGCGGATAAAGTTCATGTAAATTGATCCAAATATATGATACATTTTCGGGTTATTAGTACACATCCTCTAGAAGGTTCCCATTAAGGAAAGAAGTTTTGACATCCATCTGCCATATTTCATAATCATGATATGCAGCGATAGTAAGTAAAATCCGAACATATTTAAGCATTGCAACTGGGGAAAAGGTTTCATCATAGTCCATCCCATTAACTTGTTTATAACCTTTTACAACCAGTTCTGCCTTATAGGTATGTACCTTACCATCCATGTCAGTCTTATTTTTAAAGACCCACTTTCATTCTATAGGATTAACTCCTACAGGTGGCTCTACCAAGGTCCAACCTTGGTTTGTATGCATGAAATCCATTTCAGATTTCATGACTTCCAGCCACTTCTCAGACTCGGGACCAGTAACGGCCTTTTGGTAGGTCATAGACTCATCTTCATATATGAACAATACTCACCTTGATCATTTATGAAATATCCATATCTTTCAGGTTGGTGACATATTTTGTTTGACCTATGTTGGTCTTGTTCTACTGGAGCAAATTGCTCTTCCACAACCACTTATGTTTCCTGCTCTAATTCCTCCATAGGTGTATCAATGCTTTGTGATTCTTGAATTTCTTCAAGCTCTACTTTCCTCCCACTGATTCCCTTAGAGATAAAATCTTTTTCCAAAAAAACTCTAGTTGGAGCGACAAACACTTTGCCTTTAGAAGGATTGTAGAAGTAATATCCTCTTGTTTCTTTAGGATACCCTACAAATAAGCATTTGTCAGATTTGGGATCAATCTTAGTTGACATTTGTCATTTCACATAAACTTCGCAACCCCAAATCTTCATGTAAGACATATGTTGTTTCTTACCACTCCATATCTCATATGGTGTCTTCTCAACTTTTTTTGCAGGAACACGATTAAGTGTGTAAGCTGTTGTGAACAAAGCATGTCCTCAAAAGGAGTTTGGAAAATCGGCATGACACATCATGGATTAGACCATGTCTAACAAGGTTCAATTTCTTCTTTCATATACACCACTCCATTATGGTGTTCTAGGAGGAGTAAGTCAGATTACAATCTCACACTCTTTTAGATGGTCATCAAACTCTAGGCTTAAATATTCACCGCCTTGATCTGATCGAAGGACTTTAATATTCTTACCTAGTTGGTTTTGTACTTCATTCTTAAATTCCTTGAACTTTTCAAAGGTTTTAGATTTGTGTTTCATTAAATACATATAACCATATCTGCTGAAAGCATCAGTAAATATGATGAAGTATTAAAAACCTCCTCTGGCTGGTATGTTTAGTTGTCCACATACCTCAGTATGTATGAGGGCCAAAAGATCATTATCTCTTTCACCTTTTCATGTGAATGGGGACTTTGTCATCTTTCCAACTAAACAAGACATGCATGTCTCATATGATTCATAATTAAAAGAGTAAAAAAGTCCATCTTTATAGAGTTTTGAAATGCGCTTCTCATTTATGTGGCCTAAGCGACAATGTAAAAGGTAACTTGGATTTAACTCATTAGGTTTAATCATTTTAGTATTAATTTTATATATTGGTATTTCAAGATCAAGGACATACAATCCATTGTTCATTTGTGTAGAAGCATAGAATATATCATTCAAATAAATAGAGTAACAATTATTCTTTATTATGAATGAAAAATCAAACTTGTCCAAACAAGAAACGAAAACAATATTCCTACTAATTTCAAGTATATAATAGCAGTTCTCTAACTGAATTTTAAAACACAAGGTAAAGTTGATACATAAGTTCCAACAGTTAAAGCATCAACCTTTGCTCCATTACCAAATCATAGATACACTTCACCTTTTGTTAACTCTCTACTTCTTTTTAGCCTCTGCACATTGGTACAAATGTTAGAATCGCATTCAATATCTAATACCCATGATGTAGAAGTAGATAAATTAATTTCTATAAAAAAAATACATGAGTTTGAAGTCTCTACTCCATTTTTCTTATCTTCCAGGTACTTTGAGCAGTTTCTCTTCCAGTGGTCGGTCTTACCGCAATGGAAGCAAGTGCCCTCTTTTGCTATGCCTCCACTAGGATTTAAAGTAGGAGAAGTAGGTTTGGGTTTTGCAACTTTCTTGCTTTTCCCTTTACCAACTTGTTTGGCGGGCTTTTGTTCAGCTTCTTTCCATTACTGACTGTAACACGGTGGGAGAACTGACTTGTTTGTTTTGTGTTTTATCGCAAATGTTGCGGATAGCAAGAGTCGCCACCGAATTTTCTTTTATCCAATTAAGGGAAGGCGAAAAGAACAGGAAAACACCTTCGTTAGATTCTAAGTAAGACAATTGGTTATGAAAAGGGAAGGTATTAGCACCCTTTCCATCTGTAGTTATCTACGGGCTCTTAATTTCTTTAGCTCACTTTAATTGCTTTTTTGTGTGTGTTTGAAAAGATTTTTGAAAAGTCATTTCACTTTGACTTTGTAATGATTTACGCTGGAATGTATACGAAGTGTTTGGAAATGTTTTGTTTTGGAAAAGTTTTGAAAAGTGTGAGGTGTAAAAAGAATGTTTTTTGATTGAGCAAGCAAAAGAGACTTATTACCCACTCAGAACGGTCGATTCCGTTTTATTTTGCTTTCCTTTAGAGTAAGACTATCCATACCATTGTTTGGTAGGTAACCTTATTCGTTGGATGTAAAGGGACATTCGAAGGGACATCAGATGGTCATAGAAGGCAACTTATAGGAGTATCCTAGCACATTCGTAGGGACGATCATCACTTTTCGTAGGCAACAATCGAGGGACTAGATCATGTATTCGTTAGGCGACATCGAGGGACTATGATCTTTTAAGTCGAAGGGACTATGATGATATTTCGTAGGCAACTGTGCTAAGATACCCCCCCATGTTCGAGGGACTTGACCATTTATAAGGCAACGAGAGAGAATACCCTAAGGGGTGCATGTGTGAGAAGAGTGTATTATTTTCAGATATTTATCTTGCGATTAGTGACCTATGTTGATTTTATCTTGCCATACACGCCTAATTACTAGCAGTTTAATAGGTACAGAAAGTAAATTGCGGAAACATAAAGGGTCTTACGCTATTACATGGCTTTGGGGCAGATACATAATAGGAGGTGTGGAAAGTAAAGTGCGGAAAGTAAAATCATACGCTAATACATGATAAAAAACTTGCAACCTATACATCCTTTCTAGAATTTAAATGCAAGAAAATAAATAGCAGAATAGAAACTACATCCTAATATTTTTGGTATTTTTTTGAAAATCAGAATTGATGTGAAAATAACCTAGTTCTAATTGATTTTAATTAATTAAGAAAACATTAGTGAATACTAACCTAAATTAATTAATTAAATTAGATAAAAAAATATTAGGGAAAGTTATCTAATTAATCCTAAATTAATAAACCTAATTACTAACTAAATTAATTAATTATTAAAAAAAAGAAAATAAGCAAAAATATGAAAAAGCACAAAACAAAACAAAAGAAGCTTCTGGCATAAGCTATCCCGTGTCGGAGCTTTGGAAGTTCCGTTCTTGAGGCACCCGTGGGAGCTTCGGGATTTCTAGTATGAGGCGCCCGTGTCGGAGCTCGGGAGGCCGAGGTCGGAAAGGGTCCGTCGGAGTTTCGGAGACTGGATGGGGCGCCCGTGCGGAGCTCGGGGACTTCTCTTCTTGGACCCTCAAGAAGTTGGAGCTTCTAGAGTATTCTGTTGGGAGACTCGGTTGGCACTTGTCGGTGAGGCCCGGTTGGAGCTTTGGTGTTGGAATTCCCAAAAGCTGGCACTTCTGGCGCTGGAAAGGATCCAGAAGTTGGAGCTTCTGGGGCATGACTTCTGGAGATCTGGAAACCTGCAAGGCAAATAATGAAAACAAAATAGTAAAAGGTGGGGTTTGAACCCACGACCTGATAAAGAGAATGACATAGTGCGCGCAAGGTGAACCGCTGGGGCAGTGATACATCCATTCATCCTTCTAAACCTATAAATAGGTAAGGGTTATAAGCTTCTGAGTCAGAAACACCGAAACGGTGCTCCGGTCATCTTCTCCGATTGACATCAATCATCAAAAACCTGTAAAATGCATCAATTTATGAAAAGTAAAAGCCCAGATTGACTATATAGGACCCTACGATCACGATGGTAAGGTTTGTTTGTCCTAAAACAACCTGTATCATGGAATCCGAATCTTCACTAAGTTCATGCCCTAACAATGGCATCTAGTGATTTATACATCAAAACTTGTGGAGGATGAGTCAAACCTGTTCTAATAAACTTCATGAACATATTAGCATGGTTAAATATCATGAAAATAGAGTATAATGCAAAATACGATTTCAAGAAAATATGAAAACGGATGCTTATGAATGGCACGATTCAGCATGCTTTGGCCATGGATAATGATCCATTCTTACCCTACTATACCTCAGGAACAAGAATCAATGCTTGGAAGCACTTGAAACTGGCTGGAAGTTGGAATACGATTTTGCCAACTTTGAGAAAGTTTTGAGAATTTTTAGGGTTTGTGAGAAGCTTGGCTGCACGTGTAAGAGGTGTCTAAAAGGGGGTCTTTGTCTTGTAAGAGTGCTAGGTATTTATAGGAGAGTAGAATTAGGTCAAGGCATTAAGAGAAAATATTCTCCTTAAATGGAGAATATTTGATTTGAAAATTTGCACAAAATCTTTCCAATCTTGATCAATATCTTCCTCAATCTTCTTGCAAGAAATTGACAGCTTGTAATGAGCTATCTTGGACCCCAAGCCATGCAAATATATAGCCCAACTTTCCTTATCTTTTATTTTTGCATTTTATTTTATTAAATTTGAATTTAAGCTATTTTAATTCAAAAATAAATAAATAAAAAGATAGAGGGCGTGACATGCAGCATAGTGGTCATGGATAATCTTATGATCAAGTTTAAGTCATAAAATCTTAGGCCCATTTGAAAATTTTTGGCTTTTGCTAGGTATTTTTCTTCATGCACCTCCTCAAAAATGCTCAACTTACACAATTTGTATCTTGCTCAATTTTCAACATTTTTGGGTGTTCTTGGACTTTTTAGAAATCTCAAGATGTCTTCTAAACATACTTTTTGGTTTCATCTTCATTGAAGTTTCCATGCTCATGGACACTTCTTTGCAAAAAGATGACTTTTGTTGACTTTTCTAGAAGGACCTATAATGTCTTGATCCATATCTTCCAAATGAAGCATTTCTTGCCCAAGCTTGTGAGACATGAAGTTGTAGAGAAATGAATTCTTTTCAAAATGAGCTTTGGTGGATAAATTTCTGATGAAGTATGTGAAATTTATGCTTGGTCAAAGTTCTGTTGACTTTTGTCTAGGGAAGCCCTAATTTGGAAACTTTGACTTTTGATCAAATCTTGACTTTTCTTGAAGAATCATGATTAACCCTTGATCAAATGATGAATATGACTTCAAAATATTGATGTTGACCAAAAATTATGAAGTTTGACTACATGTTGACCATAGTTGACTTTTTGTCCAATGTAGTTGATTTTCAGCTATCTGAGCAATTGGATAAGCAAATTTGACTTGTGAGGCTTGAAACTTGGCATAGTAATCCCTTGAAGCATATGATGAGGTATGATGACCACTTGTGGCATTGGAAGTCCATCCTGACTTGAGAATAGCAAAACCCTAGCTTGGATTGATTGCTTAGGAGAGAGTTTGTCTGGTCAACCTTTGTGAAATCCTTGAGAATTGAGATGTGAATTGTCTTGAGAAGCAGGAGGGAAAATTTTGGCGTATAACACTGACCATCAGAGTGGACTTCCATTTTGACTTCACATTTTGCTCAGCAGCTTCTTTCAATTTGTCATATTGAAATTCAGGACAAATTGACTGAATCTATTTGAAAACAATTACAAGATCAAATCAGTCGCAAGTTCCTTTTCAAGTGGAAACCTTAATCTTTCAAGGTTCTCCACATACCCAATCATCTTGAGTACATGAGGACCTACAGGGATTCCCTCAGCTAACTTGTTATTAAAAAGGGCCTATAGAAAAAAAGGTTTATTATTTTCCTTTTTGATGATCAAAACAATTACAAATGTTGGTTTAAATAGAGTTACAACAATCTATTGTACAATTAACTTATTCCTAAAGATCGAGACTAATTATTTCCTATTAATGGTGAAATAACTAAGGAGGGAAAGAAATAATGTTTGCATCAATACAAGACAAAATTGCATGGTTCTGTCTGATATTCAAAATCATCTTTATTATTTTACACTCCCCCTCAATTTGGGTAATAGATGTCTATCATTCTCAGACTGACTCTAATGTCTTCAAAAGTTCTTTTGGGAAGAGCTTTAGTTAGAATGTTTGTTGTCTGATTGCATGATCGTACATGAGTGATACTTATGACACCATGGTCAATATTTTCTTCTATAAAATGTCGGTCAATTTACACATGCTTTGCTCTATCATGGTGAACTGGATTTTTACCATGCTGATGGCAACTTTGTTGTAGGCCTGGCTATTCTCTCAAGATCAATCAAGTTTCATGGTTTGGTTTATCAAAACCTGATTCATTCATTCTCCATTCCCCAAGCACTTAAAACACTTTCAATAAAACTCGATCCAATGTCAAGTCTTCTTCTCATACTTCGATCCAACGTCGAGTTTTCACAAAATGTTTTCACAAAAAAACTTGGATGATGTTTGTTAAATTGTTGGATGATAGCCCAATGGTTTAAATAAACTTGAAGTCTTTAGATTATTGGATGATAGCCCAATAAACCAAAAACTTCTATCCGCATCAAAAAGAACTTGAGTGGTATTTGATTAAGTTGTTGGCACCTTTTACCTTTAAAACCCTTTTCAATATTAGACATGATTCATTTATAATTGAGATGTTCTTCCTCTATTCTCAATGAATTATAAATCACTCTACCAAATCCCTACAATTCTAACTCAAGTAATAGCAAAACAACTCTAAAGGGTCAAATATTTTTACCTTTAATTCTACGGTTTATTATATTTAATTTTAAACAACTCGAAACCAACGCTAACAACTCTAAACATATCCGAGTTACCCAAAACAATTAAAGTATGACTCTTAATAACTTAAACCAACCCTGACAACTTTATTGTAAACTCTAACAACTCTATTAACAACCCAATTAACAACTCAAACGACTCTATTAACTCTATTAACAACTCTAACAGAATTAAAATAACTCAAATTATCTAAATAATTCAAATATTCTTCTCTAATTTAAACTTGACAAATAACTAACTAATCTAATTTACTTTAAATATAACATATTATTTAACAAATAATAATAATTATAAAATAAAATAAAATAAAACAATTATTATTGTTATATTATTTAAACAATACATGATACTTAATCATGTTTCTTCTCGTGTTACTACACTGTGCAATCATTATAATGAGTTATATTTTTAAAACGTAAACCATGAAATTTCAATATGATCTAAGGTTACATGATAATATAATATTCTCCTATACTCTCATGGTGCCGCTCGGCACCACCAAATAAGTAGCCTGTCGTCCGACATGGCCCCTTCCTTTCATGTGTGTCGTTCGACACACTCTTTAAGCTGTTCGGTACCGTCTTTTTTTTTTTGTATAGTTTTTTTTTCTCTTTGTAATTTTTCTCCTAATAATTTTATAATTCTACTGATTCGGCAATAATAATAATTTTCTTTCACAACATCAATTAAGCAATCAATCCAAACACAAACCAACACAAAAAATCACTACCTTCATAAATAGAACAACTACGAATGCATGATAAATTTCTCATTACCCTAATTCCCACATACTACTCATCATACAATCCATTAGAAAATTAGAACCTCACCTTACCTTGAATTGAAGATCGCTCTGTGTAGTTCCGATCGAATTTCGGTCTGGCTTTCGGTCTACAATTTTCTCCCGACGATAGTTTTTCTACCAAACTTATTCCTCTTTTCTCAATTCTTCTCTTCTTTATGGTTCCTTTTTCTTCTCCTTGTTTTCTAACAACTTATATACTAATATTCTATTATTTTAAATAAACCTAATAATAAAATCTTAGTACACTAATGTGCCTAAATTCTACACTCCCACTTTACTTCATACTACCAACAACACAAGCCCAACAATTATTCTAATTTTATTATTATTACTAATAGTCAACTAATATTCTTATTATTATTATTATTATTATTATTATTATTATTATTATTATTATTATTATTAATCTATCAACTAATCAACAACTAATTCCATTATCGTCTCTTATAATAACACCAATAATTTCCAATCTTCGACTAATTCCAACCAATATTTACTTAAATAATTTAATTAAGGGTTAAATAAGTTTTTGGTCCCTATAAATATCTCAAATTTCGTTTAGTCCCTCTAAAATTTTCCTTTAAAGAATGATCCTCCTAAATATTTAAATTTTAACTTTTGGTCCCTCGTGGTGAAATCGTAGCTAAAATGGTCTCTAATTCTGTCGCTAAACACAAAACCGTCGTAAAAACTGCTAAATAAAAAAGCGTCGCTAAATAAAAAAGCGTCGTAAAAACCGTCGCTAAATTGTAAAAATCGTCGCTAAATTGCAGGAAGGAACAAAAGTTAAAATTTAAATTTTTAGGAGTACCATTCTTTAAAGGAAAATTTTAGAGGATCTAAAAACGAAATTTAAGATATTTATAGGGACCAAAAACTTATTTAACCCTTTAATCAATAATTAATTAAATTTTTGAACGTTACACAAATAAGAGAGAAAAAGAAGCAATATGTAGTGTGATGAGTGCATAGTAAGACTTTATGTAATCATCCAATCCAATGGCCATTAGTCATGGTCCACAATGACCTACTTAATTGGTGCTTCACCTTAGACACAAAGGATCATAACAGCACAATTTTATAATTAAATTTTTTTAAATATACTAAAATCATATTTAAAATTTAAAAAAATTAAAAGTTTTACAAATAATTTATTAACATAGTCTTTAGGATACGATAACATTTTCTTTCAATAAATAGTTAAGAAATAATACCTGCTATCTCTATTTTTATTATGAGTTGTTTTTGATTTTTCGCATGTATTAAGAAAAATAATAATTATTGTATAAAAAAGATAAATTATAATTTTTTTTTATAAAATTGAATTTCATTAATAGCATAGGGAAGATACATTTACATATTTGAATGGAGAGAGAATAATAAATATTAAAGGATAAAATATAAAAAATATCATTAATTATTCATTGATATTGTAAAGTGACTTATATTGTGGTACACGTTTTTTTTAAAGTGAATAATAATAAAAATCGGAGGGAGTAACATTTATCAGTTAACGGGGCAAAGATACACAATTTTAAAATTATAAAAATTATAAGAGAAATAAAAAAATTACTAAATATTATAAGAGGAGCTTTTATTAAGGACGTAATTCAGAAAATATCATATTCGATTTTTAAGTGGAAACAACGTTTGGTCAATACTCATATTTTTCTATACGAACTCTGGACTATTAAGATCTCATTCCCCTAAGAATCAGAATGTGAAAGCCAAAAAAATAATATATTATAAAAGTAAATCAAATTTCGCTAACATTTCAAGAATAACGTATATTTAACTCTATTTTTAAATGTGTATTATGAGAAGTTTTAGAAACAAACTCGATAGATTATTGAATAGGTTTTAATGGATATGCATTGTCTGTCATTCAATAATAAACCAACAATTTATCATATTATGAATTAATTTTAAATAAAAAGTGATGTGTCCTCATGCATGATTGTGATTGATTTATACCGTTGATGTATCACGCATTTTCTCTCTTGTTTATGCTAAAAATGAGATAGAAAACAAATTAAATATAATTTATATTTAATTTTATGTTTTTTAGAATAAAATATTTAATATAAAATAAATTTAATTTTTATGGAGAGACAATATTCGATAAATAGTTGTATGATATGGATTATGTCATAGTTGAGTTATAGCACAGAGATAGACAAAATCAGTAAGAAATTCTTATACAAAAGAGTAGCATTAAGACAGTCCTGTTAGTTTCTATTCTTGATCACTTATATATATAGGATGAAGTTTGTAATTTGCATCTTGTACGGGCAGAAATATGAGGATATCATATGAAAAATGTCTTGTCATGTTCTGATTATGTATAGAAAAATGCTATTTGTACATCATTGTGTACACCAAATACTTACACCAAACACTGTTCACCGTATTTATACGGTGAACATGTTGGAACAGAAGATGAAAGAAATATATTTGTGATGAAGAAGAAGAAGTTTAAGCGAAAAATGGGAAGAGAATAAAATGTGATACTGAAAAAGTAAAAATGTATATTGTGAAATCTACTTTTGTTTACATAGAAATGCTCCTTATATAGACACATTTCCTAGGCCCAATAGTGTAAACTAAACTAAGGCCAAAAATATCTAAAGTCCAACGCATTCGACTTCTGTTGCAGCGGTATAGCGACAAGCAAAGAGTTGGTATTATTTTTACCGGGTGATATATAATGGTTAGGTTATATCGTATCGTGTCCACAGAGATTGGTTATTGATTCGTCGTTCGACAATTCTACCGTTAATGAGTTTGAGATTAAAAGAAATGAAAATAAAAGACAAAAAGTAAATGAACAAAAAGTATAACGGATAGACAACTTGTCTGGAACGAATGTAAACTACCCGTCACAGACTTAAATCTACCACCCATGTCATACTCGGACTACGATACGCGTCCGTGTCATCACGTACCTCTCACAACCTAAGCTATTTCTAACCCCAAATTGAGAATCCTCCCGAATCACCTCGATATCCATTTCTGGCCTACCTCGACAACATAGAAGTCAACTGCGTCACCTCCATACCCATCTTTGGCATACTTCACCAACTCAGAGGCATTAAGATCAGATACTCTATAGTGAATGTCAGATCTAAACCATTTCTAGCATTCAGAAACTAACAGATAATCATTCTAGGTAAGAATCTAAGCAATCTATCTCTAGTAAAGCTCAAATCCCTAACATAGAGTAAAACCTAAGACAATCACCAACACAAATTCGTAAAGCAAACTTTATACAATGCCAAGGGCGACAAATATACATGAGTTATGAGTAGAAATACATATAAACCCAACAAAAGAGATTACAAAGAGAAGAGAAGAAGAGGAACCAAACATTTCTTGGTTTGTCAACACCAATCGACGAGGGATTCGACTCCGGATCATCCAAATGCAAGCTCCAATGTTGTTTTCCAAGAAAATCTATCAAAAAGATGATGTTGATGGTGTTGGGAATCAAAAATACCCAACCCATAACCTAAAAATGTGTTTTTAGCCCCTTTTAAAGAATTCTGAAGTCGCAGGGCGCGCTAAGCGCGATCTGTGATGTTCCGAAAAAAATCAGCATCTTGTTTTTGCCATATCTTGAGAACCGTAACTCGGAATTGCGCCCGGTTTGAAGCGTTAGAAAGCTTATTCAATGCTCTATCTAACCATGAATAAATATCAATCAAATTGATGATTTTTATTCTTTGATTTTGAGCTTTATTCGTTGTTGAGTTGCTCAAATCGCGCGTTTGAAGCCGTGTCGTCGACACTTTATTACTCAATGCTCCAATTATGAATGAATACCTATAAAAGAGATGAAAAAACTATCAAATGATACAATATTTACACAAAAACTCAATTATTCTATTATGTACACATTTATACAAAAAGCGGGGGATTTATTCGAAGAATATCAACAAAAGAACCGATAAGTGCCACAAAACATATATACAAAATAACTAAATTTTGGCACTTATCAACTCTCCCCAACTTGACACATTGTTTGTCCTCAAACAAAGTCAAGTAAACCTAAATAAACAAAAGATGATAATCAAAGAATCACGAATCAACAAGTTTTTAAAACGGAAAACAAATGTATGGTTCAAACGAAAACATACACGCAAAATACTTACTTACCACTATACTACAACAATAGCATATAAACGAAACAAATCCTAAGTACAAAAATCATGCAAAACATTCTAAAACAAAAAAAGCTCAATCATGAATCACACCTAGCAAAAATTCATTGGTAGATGAAGAACACACAAAGGTGAGGGATAAAAAACACTCCTCCACAATCTTGCAAACAATAGACTAAATTATGCATTCATCCAAAAACGTATTGAAAATACAATTGCAAGAATCACAAGGGCTTTTCAAGGTTGTAATGTGGCTTGGTTAACAAACAAGTGATAAGTCCTAAAGCTAATCGAAACAAAAACTTGCCTAAACCTAAGGGAGTGATCATCTCACAAAGTTCCAAACAATATAATTTCAATCAAACTTATTCTTCATCACAAATTTCACACCAAACACACCTCACTTATTAACATAACATTATTCCTACTCCTTTTGGTTTTTCTTTTTCAAAACTTTTCTCTTTTTTCTTTCTTTTTCTAATCTTTCTTTTTCACATTTTTTTTCTTCTTTTCTTTCTTTTTGTAATCTTTTTCTTTTTCACTTCTCTTAACCTCATACCAACCACAATATAAGTATATAAACATTTCTCTCCCCAACTTGAATTCAACCAACATTAATGTGTGAATACTCCCTACTTTCTAAGGCAAGGTAAAAATCCATACAATAACATATAGTTGAGGGTTCAAGAAACAAAGAAATCAACATCCATACAAAAAAGGTGAATTCAACACTCATAGACAAGCATCAAGTTCAAATAAAAATGGATATTGATAAAAGTTCAAAGGGGTTAACAAAGGTTCACACACTCACAAGGTGAATTAAATATTTGGCCAAGGTAGTTATGCTCAAAATCAACAAAATGCCTTGATCATTTTCTTGCAATCATACAATCAACACAAAATAAAAGATTAAGCATAATAAAATCCAGTTAAAACAAGAATGTGGGCTCTCATATGTAAATAATGGAAAGCTTCCTCACATTAATGGTTAAAAATGGTACTAAAGTGATTCAATTCATGAGCAAGTAATGCAAAAAGAATGAATAGCATGGTAATTATACAAATGATAAATTTCCTAAACATGTTATGCTATAAAAAGCGATAAACGAGTACCTGATGTGTACCAACTTTGAAAACTATCATTACCATACATCCGCGAGTTGAAGCGATCAAACTCGGAAAATCACCAAATGCAACCTCAAGTTACCGGACCAAAATTCGAGTCCAAACAACAACAAAAGAATTAGAAAAACAAAATTTACAACCAACAAAACTCCTCAAGCTAAACACGAAGAGCTTGCGGAAAAACAACAAATTACATAACAAAACAAAAGCAAATTACGATGCGAAAACATGGTGAAAATGAATTAACAAGTTGAAAAGTGAAGATTTAAAATTAAGAACAAGTCCTATTTCAACTTGTTAAAACACAAGCCACCAAACAACATAAACAAACATAGACAAAAACATGCTTGTTTTACGTCGTTAGCTCGACGCCTTTATTGTGCGAGCACTAGTAACCTCCTCTCGTCATGCCATGGTATTGCCACACCGCGCAAACCTAAAGAAAATGTTCTAAAAACCATACAATAAACGTTACGAATACGAGACAACTTACAACAATACTTGAAAACAAGGAAAAACACACATATGTACAAGTATGGAAAGTAAACACATAACATGTACATGTAACAGTATACAAGTTCATATTCAAAGTCTATACAACATATACATTAATTAAAAAACTCAAAAACAACGTAATTATCGCAATACAGAAACAATAAAACTAATCCCCGACAACGACGCCATTTTGTTGCAGCGGTATAGCGACAAGCAAATAGTTGGTATTATTTTTACCGGGTGATATATACCGGTTAGGTTATATCGTATCGTGTCCACAGAGATTGGTTATTGATTCGTCGTTCGACAATTCTACCATTAATGAGTTTGAGATTAAAATAAATGAAAATAAAAGACAAAAAGTAAATGAACAAAAAGTATAAAGGATAGACAACTTGTCTGGAACGAATGTAAACTACCCGTCACAGACTTAATTCTACCACCCATGTCATACTCGGACTACGATACGCGTCCGTGTCATCACATACCTCTCACAACCTAAGCTATTTCTAACCCCAAATTGAGAATCCTCCCGAATCACCTCGATATCCATTTTTGGCCTACCTCGACAACATAGAAGTCAACTGCGTCACCTCCATACCCATCTTTGGCATACTTCACCAACGCAAAGGCATTAAGATCAGATACTCTATAGTGAATGTCAGCTCTAAACCATTTCTAGCATTCAGAAACTAACAGATAATCATCCTAGGTAAGAATCTAAGCAATCTATCTCTAGTAAAGCTCAAATCCCTAACATAGAGTAAAACCTAAGACAATCACCAACACAAATTCGTAAAGCAAACTTTATACAATGCCAAGGGCGACAAATATACATGAGTTATGAGTAGAAATACATATAAACCCAACAAAAGAGATTACAAAGAGAAGAGAAGAAGAGGAACCAAACATTTCTTGGTTTGTCAACACCAATCGACGAGGGATTCGACTCCGGATCATCCAAATGCAAGCTCCAATGTTGTTTTCCAAGAAAATCTATCAAAAAGATGATGTTGATGGTGTTGGGAATCAAAAATACCCAACCCATAACCTAAAAATGTGTTTTTAGCCCCTTTTAAAGAATTCTGAAGTCGCAGGGCGCGCTAAGCGCGATCTGTGATGTTTCGAAAAAAATCAGCATCTTGTTTTTGCCATATCTTGAGAACCGTAAATCAGAGTTGCGCCCGGTTTGAAGCGTTGGAAAGCTTATTCAATGCTCTATATAACCATGAATAAATATCAATCAAATTAATGATTTTTATTCTTTGATTTTGAGCTTTATTCGTTTGTCGCACCCTAAAATTTCCCCTTCGTTTTACCTCATTATTTCAAGCATAGATGTTCATTTATTGTGGTTTCAGAGGAGTTCCTACTGGGAAGTTTTTAATGAAAAAATGTGTTGGGAAGGTTTTTATTTTGTTACCATTTCAATTCAAAATTCAGGAGATTTCGAACGGTTTCGGATCATTGGTGCAAAAGGAATTGTTAGGAATTATTTGTCCGCAAGGGATATTTGTTTTTAGAATTTGAATTCAAAAAGAAAATAATTATTTATTTTAGAATTTAAATTTTAAAAGAAATTCCTTGTTATTTGGGTCATTTGAATTCAGTGGAGGAAAAAACGTCGTTCTTGGTGTTTGAATTCCCTAGCAGGAAATAATTACAAGAAGTTATTCAATTTATATCAGATGTTACTCATTTCAAGCAAAAGTGCTCGAGCTAGGATTAATCCCGTTCTTTTTGTATGAATCTTCATTTGATCGAAATGCTATGCAAATAATTGGTTCATTCATCTCAAATACGCAAAGTTGAAATTACAAGATTCAATGTTGGGAAAAGAAGTGCTTATTTTTATTTCCTTAGAATTCCATTACATTTTTGAATTACAAGTTACAAAAAAGTACAAAAAAATATCACAATTCTACAAGTTTCTAAGGTGTTCGAGCAAATTGTTGCTTCCTCCGAGTTTTTTTTCTTCACATCCGGGCTGCCTTCCTATTGTCTCCATCCTCCACATTTGTTACAAGAAACAAAAAAAAGGACATAGTTAGCAATTGCAAAACATAAACAGAAATTCATACGAAATCAAAAGAGTTTCTTTTTTCGGACTCATCATGAGGGTTATGTTAGGGAATCAGGTTGAAAGGTCAATTGTTTCAAACGACAAAACCTCGGAATTAAAATTCCTTCATCGACCACTACCTCTATTGCAAATCACAATAACTTTCATTGTTGGTTCACAAAGGGAGGTGTAAAGCGGAAAATCAGAAACATCATATTTTCCCAACAAAAAATCAGCCCAACAGTTTGTCAAAATTTTCCAAAATTTAGTTCAGCCCAAAATATAAAAAAAAGGTCAACATATTTCAGCAAGCATAACAGGTCAGCAAGAACAGAAGCCACATTTTACCCACCATTGCTTGGTTATCAGCATAAGTAATTGGTTTTTCACCACAACAGAATGTATGCAGAAAATGACAAAATGCCAAAGTCCAAATTTAAAATAACACAGCAGGCAGCATAGCTAAAAGAGGAAAGTTGGTATTAACTACAAGCAACCACAGATGCCACAAAGTATGTTACCAAGGAGAGACATATGGGAATTACACAAGAAGGATAACAGAAACAATACAGAAGCAAGAACCACGGCAGAAATCTGTTCCAATTAATCAGAAAAAATGGCATAAAGATAACCAAGATCAAGCATAATATCTGTGGCCAAAAGGAAAAGCAGAAAAGATACAAAGCTAGCTCTGTTCAGACTAAAAGGGATAGCATTTGTTCAATATAACCATAGTGTATATCTGTTCAAAAAGAAGCAGACCATATCAGTTCAAAAAATATAACAAACATTCAAAAAACTAGCAAGAGATAGTATCTACAACCATAAAGCAACCCAAGCCAATATAACCATGAAAACGATAACAAGCACAACATCTGTTCTTAAAAACACAATAAAATACCACAAGATATAGCATTTGTTCTTAACAAAAAAAAACCAGAAAGCCAAAACCAACAACCATCGTTCAACACCAGATATCAAAACCCAACAATAACCATAACAGAAAAAGGTTTGTTCCAAAAGCTCTAACAGAAACAGCAGCCAAGCCAAAAAAAACCAGAAAACCTAACCCCATTCATCATTTTCCCAACACACCCCTTCAGAAAATCGGTTTCAGAAACAGTTTCTGATATAGACAGAGAGAAGAGAGAAGGAGTTTCGGAGCGGTCTCACCCGGGAGCAACAAAGGAGGCCGAATCCAACAGCTAGGGTTCCAACCCCCTTCAAGTTCCAAAAATCTGGTAAATACCTACAAAACCAGTAACGTTTAACATTAGAAAGCATCAGAAAACAAGTAGTAAGCCAACAGAACCCAGAATCGAGGGGTTAGGGTTTCCCTCAGAGAGCGTTTGAGAGAGGAAAGTAAGGGTTTCCATTTGAAACCATAGAGTGAGGGTTCCCATCAAGGATTCGAGTGAGAGAGAGAGACAAATTTCTGGTTAGGACAGCGAGGAAGAGAGACGGATTTCTGGGTTTCATAGAGGGAATCGAGAGAGAGTTGGAAGGAAAACATGCATCGTGTGAGAGAACTAGATTGAGTTTTGTTTTTTTTATTTCGTTTTTGCTTAATAATTAGGATTAGTTTGATATAATTTAACAACTGTTATTATTATTATTATCACTAACTATTATTATTATTAATAATAATAATTATTATTTTCTTAATTAATAATTATTATTATATTTTCTTAACCAATAAAATAATTAGTATACTTCTAAAAAATATATAAAAATAATAATAATAATGTTAATTAGTCCATTTTGCTTAGTAGGGTGTTTTTAGCATTCTTTTCTCTATTTCGTCCTCACAATATACATGCACCGTCACCGTTCCCGTGTGCCTCGACTTTTCGGTTTTCTGATCAATGATGCATCACGCTCCATATGAGGTTTTCTGAAGGCTCATTGGGCCCTTTATTTGGGCTCAAGAGTATCGTCTTTGGATTTCTTTTCGCTCCACTCAGACTCGCGTCATACAGGCTATTTCTAAACCTTCACCTTTTCAATTAATTTATTCTTGCGTAAATAATATTTTTGTGCGATGTACTAAGTAATAATTAGCTCTGATAGTTTTTATTTGATAATTTATCGATTAAACTATTAGTCGATTTCTTATCAAATAGAAAAAATCGTTTCTAATAATTATTTAAATTTTCGATTGTATTGTGTGATGATTATCTGTTTATTCTACATTTATTCACCATTGTACACTTTGCACACTACTAAAAAATTTAAAATCAATTCGATTCTGTTTTGATTGGCTCATATGCCAATTTCTTAAAGGGTCTCATAGTTGGGGATGGGCATGGCCATCCTCACGAGGTTGATTAAAGCCCTTGTTGCTTTAATCAATCATAACCCGAAAATAACATTGGTCTATATACCAATTTCCATGCACCAGGGTCTCATGGTTGGGGATAGGAGCACCTATCCTCACGAGGTTAATTAAGTCCACATACTTAATTAATCATAACCCGACTCCATATTTCATCTCAGCACGTATCTCAAAACACTTTCATAATTATCCTACAAACCTCGATCCAACATCGAGTGCATTTTGAAAACCTTTTTCATAATAAATCCAAGTTTTTAAGTCGTTGGACGCTAGGCCAATTGCTTAAAAACTTGTCCCCAAATAAACTTTTAGTCTTTAAGTCGTTGGACGCTAGACCAGTTGGTTAAAGACTTTTAAATAACGTGGAATTCGTTTCACCTCACTTCTTCATAAGAAAATCTTTTTGGGTGATAGACGAATCGTCCGAGCATTAGCTCCTCGGGTTTCTAGTATTTGAATCGTAAGACGTTAGTCCTATTGTTCGGTACTTTTTCACCCACTTAAAAACAATTCAATTCACTCAACTCTTTTATCGCTCATATGCGATCATCAAACTCTTTTCTGATAAAGAGTGTGCAATAGCCATTTCAAACACAAACATGGACTTAAGCTTTTCAAACAAACTAAACAAGTCCAAGTTCAAGCATTTGAAATGTCTAATGCACGATTTTTCTTAAAATCAATACAACAAACTTAAAACCTTTTTGAGAGGAACTACGGAGTTTTGACTTTCCCATTGCACAAGGGAATACGTAGGCACACGGTTCCGAAACCGTGTCAAACTCAAAATAATAATAAACAAATTCTCTTTCTTTTGGTATTCATAACTTAGAAATAAACACACACAAACACTTAGAACTAAATGGGTCCCATCGAGTACGATGGATGTAAGGGGTGCTAATACCTTTCCCTTACATAACCGACTCCCGATTCCACATTTTTGGTCGTAGACCGCCTTATTCGCTTCTTTGGGGTTTTATCTATATTTTCCCATTCTTTTTAGAACAAATAAAATTAGGTGGCAGTTTCACTAGTTTTCCAAAATTTAAACGATTTTTGAAAATCGAGTTGCTTTAGTTGGCGACTTCATCGGGGAAAATTTTAAAGTTTTTTTTAAAAACTAAGCGAGTTAACCCTAATTTAGTTCTTCGCGTGTGTTTTTGTTTTTTGCTTTGATATTTATTTGTATACTATCCTGTTGATGTATTTTGATATTGGGGCATTTGTTGGTTATGGTTCATAGATAAGCCCAATACCCAGGCTTCTAGGAAACATAAGCTTAGAGTGGTTGAGTAGCTTAGGTCCACTAGACATCCGTGTCTTTTGGATCGACGTGAAGACCACAACTTAGAGTTGGTCTTTTTAAGGGAGTTATCGCACCGCACGCTAGCGCGGGATGATAATTCTTGGAAAAAGGGCCTATAACTCTAAGTATTAGGATGTCCAAACCAAGACCGACCGCTCAAAGGATTTTCAGTATCCCTTTAAGAGCCGTTTCTTGGAGTATACTTTTGGAAATATTATCTCCACGTAGGCCGCTCGCGTGATGATAATATTTGTTAAAAGGGGATCTGAGGCTCCAAGAAACATTTAGCAAAAAAACATTAGAACCATCCAGTATGGGGATTTGTTGGGTAGACGTCGAAACCATGGCCGACCGTCCTTTTAAACCTTTGTCTGTTTAACTTTACCTGTGATTTTGCGCATAACATCCATATGTATCGCATCACATTGAGTTCTTACAAGCATTACCATCATGTTGCGTTCTTACAAGCATTACCATCATGTTGCATTCTTACATGCATTACCATCATGTTACATTTGTATTCTATCATGCATTATCGCGCATTTCATTTTCATCAGAAAATACTCATTTCATCTCTTCTGTCCAGAAATATCAAACTGTCTACTCGACGCGCGTTCAGAACTTGAAGGATGTCTCAGAAGGCTATAGACGAGCTTCAACGTGGTCAGGAACTATTGAAGGAAGAAGTTAAGCATTTGAAAAGTCAGATGGACCTGGTCATGGATCTCTTGCAAGTTGTGCTGAAAAGGGAATGCAACACCACACCAATTTCCGCAAACTTGGTCACCGCTCTATCATCTGGTGTGCTTATGAGTCAAGGACATCCACGCGTAGAGAACTCTCCCGGTCAAAATCGTCCTATTAAGCATCATCCTCGGCCTTCACCTTCGAAGATTCCTCGACAACAACATTTGCTTACTCCCCGATCAAAGAAGAGGGAACCAAATCAGCATATTAACCCATATTACCGCCGATATGCTCAACAAGATATTCAGCCAATCCCGATATCATATTCTCGACTATTGCCTTGCTTGATTCAGAGTGGTGTTGTGATACCAAGGGAGTTGAAGCCAGTACCACGGGTTGCTAAAGCTTGGTTTGATGAGAGAGCTAAATGTGCTTTTCATGCTGACTCTGTAAGACATAAAACTGAGAATTGTTTGGCCTTCAAATGCACAGTTCAAGAGCTAGTTGATGATAAGATTCTATTTTTCAAATAGAATGGATCGAGCTTAGACATTTTTCTTGCAAGTTCTGATCATAGCAATTTTGAGGAATTTCCAAAACTCATTGGAACAATTGTTTGCCAAAATGGAGTTGAGACGCTGCAGAACAGTGTCAACAATTAGATAGACCAAATGATCACCTCAGAAAAGGTGGTAACCTTCAACAAAGATATCTCAAGTTATAGCAAAGGGAAGTCAGTTGCAACACCAACCCATTATCCTCCATTACCGTCTTTCAAGTCTTTGCATCAACAACTTTTGTCTGATCTTCCTCAACTTCAGAGTCAGAACTCTCAAAATCAAACTATGCCTCGGAATAATTTGGAAAGAAGGAATGCTCCTCTTGATCCAATTCCAGTTACCTACAGTCAACTTCTGTCGTATCTGGTTCAAAATTCATTGGTGGTTCCCAAGTTTCTTAAGCCACCAAAGTTATTCCCGCTTGGTTATGATCATAACGCGCGATGTGGATATCATGCTGGTACGGTAGGACACTCAACAGAGGATTGCAATCCTTACAAAGCCAAAGTTCAACAATTGATTGACCAGAAGTACTTGACGATTCAAGGTGGGAATCTATTTGTGAATGGCAACCCTGTACTCAAGTAAACGCCAAGCCTACTGAATTCATCTGAATCAACAAGTCAGGACAGAGCTCAAGTCTCCTCAACCACGACAGTCTTCTATTTCTTTACTACATTTTCATGTGTATCTTGTTTAATTGTTTAAACTTTGTTTGCATGTAGAAACTTGTTTGTTTTATCTTAATGCAATGAGTATGCTTGTCTTGAAGTAATCCATTCGTTGTCACTCAATCCATTCGTTATCTCTCTTTAATTGATTTGCGAGCATTTTGATACCAACGTCGTCGAATCTGTCGCCTAGGCAAAGATCGGAGGGAGGATGGCGCTAATTGAAAAAAACGCTAGATCTCTGAATGTATGTTCTTGAATAGAATCTGTCTGATGATGTACAAGCCTTGTTTCAAATCCCCAAACACCGGAGTTATAAGGGAGATAGACCCTCGTTAACCCCCTTCGAGCCTTGAAGTAGGAGTTTCTTTTCTTTTTGAAAAACCCTCATTTTTTTCAACCCAGGGGCGGGTAGTGTTCAGTTAATTTGATCGAGCGTTCAGAACTCATCAAGATAGTGTGCATCAAAGGAGAATGATACCGTGTTGGGTATCTCTCGCACATCAGAAGGTCAACAGATGACAATGCGGCCCCTCAGGACTCAGACAGTCACCATCACTTCTGATAAATCAAAGGTTGTGTATAGATCCACGACTTGTTCAAAAAAAAATGATGAATAGAAAAAAGACAAAAAGCCCGCTAAGACGAAACTTAGTAATAAGTCGCTTAGGTAAAAGTCAGGCAAGATTTGAGAAAGCAAAAAATCCCGAAATGCATTATCAAAGAAAAATTTTCAACAAAGAACAAGTTGTGTGGTTAGACACCAAAGACAAAAGTGAGTGGCTGTCGTGTCCAAGAAACCTCGTATTGGTTACTCAACCATCATAACTTCTTTCGAGAGATGAGTGCTCGTATCAGGATAGTTGAACTTAGGACTGAAGAACATCATGGAAAATGGAAGGGCACCAAATATTTTGAGCCTAAAAATCTTTTTTGCAAAAAAAAAAAAAACCGTGAACCAGACCACGTTACAACCCTCAAAAGTCCTAATTGAAGCATGGGTTAATTCAAAAGCATACAACGAAGAGATTGCGTTTACCTGACTCCTACAGTGTATGTTAAGTATCTGTGTTGGTATCATATGCTTGTCTTATCTTTCAAAAAGAAAGTTTTCAGTGTTGCACTCTAAAAGTGTTTCACTCACGAAAAAAGTCATGTTTTTCATACAAAACTTCAAGACTCATAAATGTTGCATTATAATTGTCACAATAAACATTCTTCTACATGTAAAACAATTATTTGACATTGAAGAAGTTCTCATAATGAACATCAGTGAAGAGTTTAACTTTGTCCAAAGAAGAGAAACTTGATTATTCTGTTGAGTTAGCAGTTATTTGTATCAAGGGGCAGGACGCTTAAGGACTCCATTGAGCATATCATAGGTTTCTTTCTCAAGATTCCCTTAACTTGGGGCCAATTAAGTCGAAATTCAGCTTCTCAATTTTCTGCCAATCTGGGGCAGGTCCTTACAGAGGAACCAGCAGGTGGCTTGGTCCTTCTCAAAGAGCGGTTAATTTGGGACAACCGTCGTTTCATGATTCAGTCAACTTGAAGCAATTACCTCGAGACAGGGAAGTCTCTCTAAGGCTGTATACATGGGGGCATTTTGTTCCAATCAATCCGAGGCAATTACTTTGATGCATGAAAGCCTTCAAGAGCTCTCGTTCCATCAAATTAGTCGCTCACATGTTGTTGATTTGAAGTAGTTACCTCGTGACAGTGAAGCTCTCTTAATTGGAGCAAGGGTTCGTTTCAAGAATCAATCAGTCTGAAGCAATTACTTCGAGACGTGGAGGTCTCTCTAAAGTTCATCCTGGGGCAGGTCTTCCTGATGTTTGCATAGCTCTTTATTCAGATGCATTCAATCTGAGGAAATTACTTGAGATGTAGAAGTCTCTCCAAGATTCCTTCTAAAGCAAGCTTGCTGAAAAGATTCATTTAATCTGAAGAAACTACTTCGAGACGTTGGAGTCTCTCCAATGTTCATCCTGGGGCATGTCGCCCATTTACGCAAAGTCTGCCACTCTAAGATTCGGTAAATCTAAGGAGGTTACTTTGAGATGTAGAAATACCTCCAAAGCTCCTATCGAGGCATGACATTCCCATATCAGAATATCCAGTTCCTTTGAAATACTGACGATCAGTAAAATATTGCTTCAGAATACAAAATACGGGGGCACTCATTTTTGGGAAAGATTTCTAGAAGGTCTAACAGACCGGGGAAGGTTGAGATTCTGAAGTCGATATATCTCTTAAGTGCAAAATCTAATGCAGCTGCATTCCCACGCATGGGGCACGCCTCTAATCATCATTATCTAGTCAATTCAGAAGTTTGCTATTCTTCTTTCTACAAGAATCAGCATTGCAGCTCTTCCAACGACAATTTGACATTTGGAGCTTAGTCAATCATCTTATTATGCCATGTTCTTCTATCCTCCGAACCTCCGGAATTCGGAATTGATAACCAATAACCAAGATATTCATGCATAAACCTCTCCGACTTGGGATCCTTGAATAAAGTCAAATGCGGGTGTCGAGGACCGTGTCTCAAATGTCAATTCAATTTCTCTCCCTAGTGCAAAGCTGAGTGCTTAGTTGAAAAAATAAATCGGCAGTGGGTCAACTCTCAAGTTAAGTCTCTTCCTCAGAGAAGTGATTGATCATCCCCAGTGAACTCTTGTGTCAACAGGATTGTCCAATTGGATTCCCCAGTGACGTCTTCCTTTTCTGAACAGTATCAGGAAATCATACTCTTTGCATTAAAACAAAAAATCATCATGCATATCATGCATATCATACTCATACATTAGCTCCGGCTAATTCTTTTGCAGGTTTTTTCAGCTAAAACTGTAAATATCCTCGTGAGGATCAAAATTGAAGGTTTAGTTCTCAGACGATAGAATTTTCCTCTTTTCTACAGCACAAGTGGTATGCTTGTTTGGATCTTAACAATTGATGGTTTCCCCAATAGAGATTTCTTCCCCAATGAAACAATTATCTTCCAATGGACTCTAACGCCAGCAAAATTATCAATCGGGAATCCCTAGTGAAGTTTTCCACACGGTTTTCTTACGAAGTTTCCCCAGCAAAGCTTAATTTACTCGCAAGTGAGTCTCCTTCAGAAAGGATTATTACAACATTATTCTTGGTATTTTCAAAGATTTCTTTCGGACAAGAATCTTCACAACAAATTCTATTGGTAGTGAATTCTGCGCTTTTTACTTCTCTGAGCTGTTCTCAGAAAACTACAGTGAACTTCTGGTGTGTTTATTTCCCCAGTAAGTCATCAACTACTCAACAAATAAATGTCCACCAGATGAGATATTTATTCAATCTCAGGATATTTCTCCAACTCAGACGTTGACCCATATCCACTTGCTACAACGCATTGTCTTCTGTCGTCGAAGCAAGACATTTGTGATCTGATGTGTTGAGTTAAACTTTGAATGTCTTGTTTTCTGCCAATGGTGCCTTCATGATCAGCCTCCCATCAACCCTATAGACTTTCATCTCATTCCTTTCAAGTTTGATCTTGAATCCTTTTGCAAGTAATTGACCTACACTTATCAAGTTACTTGTCATAGAGGATACATACAATACCTCAGTGATAGTAGCTTTTCCACCATCCTTTCTGGCAATCGAAATATCTCCTTTGCCACCAGAATCGATGTGTCTTCCATCAACAAACTTTATCACCCTTTTTACTGACTCATCTAGTTTGGTGAACCAATTTTTGTTGCCAGTCATGTGATTGCTACATCCTGAATCCAGATACCACATGTTGGTTTTCTTGGAGTTCGGCTGAGAATTAACCATCATCAGCACATCATCTGAATCATTGTCTCCTGCACGTGCATATTGAGCTTCATCACTTTCTTTCGCCCTTTCGACTTTCCTCCTTCGATAGTCTCGAGCGAAGTGACCAAAACCTTGACAATTGTAGCATTGCTTATCTTTCTTGTCAACTTTCTTCACAGAATACTTGTTTCTCACCACTTTTCTCGAATCAACATTCTTGCTTGACTTCTCATCATCTGCAAGATGCTTTCAAAACTTCGATCTTTCAGCTTTCTTGCTGAATCTTGATTGTAATGCTTGTTCAGCCACCTTCTCTCTTTCTGAGTTTCTTTGCTTCAATCTCATCTCATGAGCCTCTAATGAAGCTTGAAGTTATTCTAACTTCAACTCAGAAAGAGGTTTTGCTTCTTCAATTGTCACAACAATATAGTCAAAATCTGCTGTTAAAGATCTCAATACCTTTTCTATTTTTTGTAGGTCTGTGATGGTTTCACCACATGCTTTCATTTGGTTCGTCAGTGTCACAATCTTTGAGAAGTATGCAGAAATCGATTCATCATCCTTCATGTGCATCATCTCGTATTGCTTTCTCAGCGTCTGTAACTTCACCTTCTTCAATTTTTCTCCTCCGCCATACAAGTTCTTTAACTTGTCCCATGCTTCTTTTGCTGACTCTTCTTCGATTATCTTCTCAAAAACATCAGCGTCTACACACTGATGAATCAAGAACATTGCTTTACAATCTTTCTTTCTCTGATCTTTGTGCGCAGCTTTCTGGGCTTCCGTCGCATTTGATTATAGCTCCGATACACCATCATTCAAGATTTCAACAACATCTTGAAATCTGAAAATGACCTTCATTTGTGCAACCCATCATTGGTAGTTTTCCCCTTTGAAAACTGGTAGATTTGCTGGAATCTGTGTCGACGTTGTTGTTCCATTTGCCATTAGATTCTCCTTGAATCGCAACCGAGCTCCTTTATACCAATTTGTTGGAACAGAAGATGAAAGAAATATATTTGTGATGAAGAAGAAGAAGTTTAAGCGAAAAATGGGAAGAGAATAAAATGTGATACTGAAAAAGTGAAAATGTATATTGTGAAATCTACTTTTGTTTACAAAGAAATGCTCCTTATATAGACACATTTCCTAGGCCCAATAGTGTAAACTAAACTAAGGCCCAAAATATCTAAAGTCCAACGCATTCGACTTCTAGCATACTAGAGAGTAACACTTCGACCAACAGGTTGTTCGACCAACACTTTCAATCATACCTATGCACGAACTCGAACATGAATTATGCACACATTCTAACAGAACAGTGTTTGATAAAATAAAATAATAATATTTATAAAAAAAATAATTTATTTTTAAAATTATTTTTATAACACAAATATAAAATTTATTATTAACCAACTTCATTATTGCATTAATAAAAAAAATACATCTTATTAACCATATATTTTATTTATAATACATTAACCACGTTTACTCTTTCATTAACCAATAATTTATATAACATTAACCAAGTTCTAACATTAAAATATGAAATATAAAACCAATCTTTGCACTACATTAACCAAATTTTGATATTAAATTATGAAACATAGCAAATAAAATTGATAAATGGAGTGTAAAAACTGATTATTATATTACATATTTTAATGTCAGAACTTGGTTAATATTATGTAAATTATTGGTTAATTAAGTAGTAAACTTGGTTAATGTATTATAAATAAAATATATGGTTAATAACATGTATTTTTCTGGTTAATGCAATAATGAAGTTGGTTAATAATAAATTTTATATTTATGCTGTAAAAATAATTTTAAAAATATTTTTTTATAAATATTATTATTTTATTTTAAAAAACACTATTAATCGTATAAATACGGTGAACATTGTTTGATGTAAATATTTGGTATACACAATGGTGAACATTGTTTGATGTAAATATTTGGTATACACAATGGTGTAAAAATAGCATTACGGTTACGTATATTAGTAACTTGTTATTCAAAGGACTCAACTTGTTTATTATCCTTTGTTCCTCGAACACTACATGCTACACACTATTTGATGCAGAGATTTATAATGTATCTCATAAATTTGATGGACTATAAATTTATTAATAATGGTGTTGTAATTGAAAGAGGAATTGCTCATAGTTGGACATATAAATATTTCAATTACAACAATTAAGAGATACTAAGACCTCTTATCCAACCAGGACAGATGGCCACTGATTGTGCCGAGACATTGGTAAGGAACAGTGTTCACTTGACCTCTTATCCTACCAGACTACATGTTATATAGCACACAAACTACAATAATAAAAAGAAAAAAGCATGACAGCACAAAATCACAGATAACTATGAAGACAGGTTTGTCAAGCCCATAGAGTGTATCCAACCATCAGTTTCACAAAAGAATTAACAAGACCAACTGTTCTAACAAAAAAACTAGACGGAAATTGCAAGCATTTAGAGATAGCAAAGCAAAGAAAAAGGAAAGGCAAAATACGCTTTATTTGAACCCAAGACATCCTGATTGCTACAAACTATACTTACCACCAAACCACTTTGCTTCATGTATATTACACTAACAAATGATATATATATATATATATATATATATTTCACATTATTAATATTATTATTATTATTATTATTATTATTATTATTATTATTATTATTATTATTATTATTATTATTATTATTATTATTATTATTATTATTATTATTATTATTTTGATTTAAAAAATAAAAACTGAATAATATTCTATTTTGCATATAAATAATATTTTTACCATATTTTTACATGAATAAATTATTAAAAAATAAATAAAGAAATATTATATGTTTTTTAAAACTGAATATTATATTTATAAAACCGAATATATGTTTAAAATGGTATAATATATAAGGATATTATTATTATTTTTAAAATGAAATATTATTAATATTATTTTAAAAATCCAGAATATTAATAATATTATTAAATTTACTTATATTATTAAATTTATAAAAATAATATTATTAGTAATAATAATATTCAGGATTTAATAATATTATTAATATTATTTTTAAAATTTCAGAATATTAATAATATTATTAAACTTACTTATATTATTAAATTTACAATAATTTTTGGATTTTCAATAAAATTAAATTTACAATAATTTCTCATAATTTGTTACTACCAATTTTCAATATTATAAATTTAATAATATAAGTAAATTTAATAATATTATTAATATTCTGGATTTTTTAAATAATAATAATATTATTAAATCCAGAATATTATTATTATTAATAATATTATTTTTATAAATTTAATAATATATGTAAATCTAATAATATTATTAATATTCTAGATTTTAAAAATAATATTAATAATATTATTAAATCCTGAATATTATTATTAATAATAATATGATTATTTTAAATTTAATAATATAAGTAAATTTAATAATATTATTAATATTCTGGATTTTAAAAAAAATAATATTAATGTTATTTCGTTTTTAAAAAATAATAACAATATCCTTATATAATATACCATTTTTAAACATATATTATTTGGTGTTATAAATATAATATTCAATTTTTTAAAATATATAATATTTATTTATTTATAATTTATTCATGCAAAAATATGGTAAAAATATTATTTATATGCAAAATAGAATATTATTCAGTTTTTATTTTTTTAAATCAAAGTAATAATAATAATAATAGTAATAACAATAATAATCATAATAATAATGTGAAATTGAATGAACAAAGCAAGAGCAAGATGGGAGTGCTTATTTTGGAATACCAGAAATAATAAACTTGGTAATAAAATTGAATGAAACAATAAACATCAATTGTGAAATGGTGTAGTAGAAATTTGATTTTGCTTGCAAGCAAGATGTCCTGGGTTTAAATCTGGTCAAAAACAAATTTTTTTTGACACTTTTTGGTATTTTGCCAAAAGGAAACATACCAATTTGTTGCAATCATAAAATGTTTACATTTCCATTGTTATTAATAGTATCAAAATACATATCCTCAACTTCTGGTGGAGTCTCATGAATCTTCAATAGGCGGTCACTCGGATTGGGATGCGTTGCTCCATGATGTAAAACAATTTGTCCAACACTGTGCAATGTGCTAGTAAGCCAAAAACACCTAATGCACTAACTGCTGCAGGGTTACTATACCCTTTTCAATCCCCAATCAAGTTTCAGAATATATTTTGTTCTTGCTAAAAAATTGTATATGCGATATTTAGGGTTCACAGTCTCAAGTGAATGCGATATTTAGGGTTCACAGTCTCAAGTGAGTTGTTTTGAGTTCCAAGCTATATTTCTTGTTTATCCCTCAGTCAAAAGCCTTTATTATAGAGACGCATGGACCTCTTTATTTATTGCATGTAATTGTCGTGACCCTTCATCATGTGTAACTGAGTTGTCATAAAGCCCTGTAACATCCGCCGCTGCCAATGATGGTCAATAAAGTAACGCGCGCCGTCAGGTATAATAGGACAGTTACATATTTGAAGAGTCGGCCTCGCCATAACGTATTCATAATTGTCGGGCTTAATGTAACCCCTGGGTTCGGGATATGAGCTCGGAAGCTGCTTTTTGCCTTCTGCTAGGTTTGAGTCGTCGGTGCCTCCGGCCTCATAGCTTGGAGGCACCTAACCTTCAGTAGCCAGGGTATATGCTCGGTGGAATACCCTTGTTTCTGTCTGACTGATTGCTCATATATCTTAGTTAACCTCTATATCTCGGACAGTAAATTTTATGCACGAACACATTTCTATGGACTTCATAACTGCTTTGCCTACCTCTAGTGGTTTCACCATCATCATAATCATGCTTGTAGTGGATCGATTTACAAAATATAGCAAATTTTCTCACTAAAGTCAGATATGACAGTAGAAAAGTAGCAGAGGTCTTTTTGAACAACGTGGACAAGCTCCATAGTATTCCATTATCCATTGTTTCAGATCGCGATAAGGTTTTCACGAGTACATTCTGTTACACAACTGTTATTGCAATAAGTTCAATTAGTTATTTTCTTCTGGTATTAGCTAGCACATTCTATTATTGATTATGTTCTGATTATGCATGTTAACTTGTTACTTGACAAGCATTCATTCCATTAATTCACTCACACTTTTTTCTCAATCTCTCAACTTTATGACAGTACGTAAAAACAAGACAGAAATTGCACATTTAGACATATATAGCAAAGCAAAGAAAAGGGAAACATATCAATTTGTTGCAATCATAAAATGTTAACGTTTTCATTCTTATTAATAACATCAAAATACATATACTCCATCCATGTTTACAAATAATCAGAATCTCCAAAACTTAAAGAATTATAAACTAATATAAAGATCGATGAAGAACAGAAAAATCAAATCTTTTCTTGTCTTCATTCCATTTGAGTCCGATCTCATCTCCTATCTTTAAGCTTCTTCTGTCTACAAAGTCTGGAATCCATGTGTTGTTGAAGACATGACTGTCATTCGAAGGTCGTATCTTGAAAGTAAGAGAAAGAGGAAAGCCAGTATCAACATCGAACACTTCAACTTCGACTCCGTCATTCTCGGCTTTAGCTTTATCCACCACAGGAACCACCCATTTCTTAGCCAAATCTTTACTCAACAAAAGTCTACAATTATCATCAAGATCACTCTTTGTCAGCACCTTCTTGATCGTCCATGCAAGATCACCAACATTGCGTTTGTTGTTGATTGTTGAAACATCTTGGTGGAGACGCTTTTGTTTCTTGACGGTTTGTGTGTCATGGAGACAAGTACAAACACCAAGAGATAGATGGAGACAAACAATAGTTTTAGGATATGAGGACATATCCAACATGGGTGAAGAAACATTGTTGATGTTGTTGTTCTTTTTGGTTTCTTGGTATCCACGTTTCCTCTTCTTGGTGACTTGTTGTGTGGAGCAGGAACAAGAAGCTAGGGCAAGATGGAAACAGAAATCATTTGTAATAGAAGAAGAAACACATGATGACAGTGAATATGAATGGGATGATGAGGTATCCATGAATGAATGAAATGAGGAAGTCATGATGGAACAAAATCAGAAGAAACTGTGCGCAGCAAGAAGAAAGCAAGAAAGTTTGCCCTAAAATAGAAAGAAAGTGTTGTTATGCTGAAAGTGTTAAAAAGAACTACTCACTTATATAGCTAATTAAGGTTAACGGCTAGTTGTTCCTCGCGAATATGTCGGTTAATTCTTTCCTTTTTATTTCTTGGGGAAGATTAGATTAGATTTTATATTCTCAATTTATTAAATCTTAATGAATCTTACATTGTTACTACATATTAATAGCCTAAGAATTTTTTTGTTAGTTTTTAATTTTTCATTTACACCGACCGGCTTTTAAAATTAACCCTTCTTAATTTTATTGATTTTCTAATTAATAAATAAATCTATCTATTATTGATCTCCAAGATTTTGTTAAATAAAAGATAACCCTTGTTAATTAATTATTCTTAGATTTTTATAGATCTTAATAATTACATTTTTTTACAGTTTTATTTTTTGTTTATACAGATTGGATATTATCTAGATCAAGGTTTTTGGAAATTTCTTTTCCTATTTAGCGGTCTTTTCTATATCTATGGCGGAAATTTTAAAATATTTTTAGGTTTCATAAGTGCACTTGTGAAGTCACATCAGATTGGCTTCGTAATTGCACTTGTGAATTAACCCATAATTCATAAAAAAGTAAGGTGATTTTGCACGTGCATTTGCGAATTCAACCTTAATTCCTTATTTCACAAGTGCATTTGCGAAGTTTGTAAATTATTTTAGAAAACAAATAGAACAACCCTACCTCCCTTTTCTATTCAAACAAACCCTTTTCCCACTTTCTACTCTAAATCCTAAACTCACAAATTTGTGCTTATCTCTTCATTTCAACTAATTTCAAGTCATCCCGAATCATCTCCAAGCTCTCAAAATTGTGTAGGTTTTCTCCAATTTATTTTGAATAACAATACAATCTTGTAATAGTTTATTAAGTTAGTTTGTAGTAATTAAATTGTGTATGTTAGTGTTATATTAGGTAAATACAGTTGATTGGATGACAAAAAGTTGAGGTTTAGGTTGTTTAGGACAAGAAGTTGTTGAGATTTGAAAGTGACTGTGCATAGGAGGTTTCGCAAGTGCACTTGCGAAGTCACCCTGGACCAGTTTCGCAAGTGGACTTGTGAATTCACTACGCCATAAAAGACCTACTAAAGCGCTTTTTTGGGCTTTAAAAGCGCTTTCGTAGCTCACGCTGCTATAGGTTTTAGTAGCGCTTTTTGTTTAGGCAAAAGCGCTTTCGTAGGTCTACCTAAGGCAGCGTTTTTTCCTAAAAAGTGCTTTCTTAAGTAGACTTTTAGCAGCGCTTTTTTCTGGAAAAGCGCTTTCTTAGGCCTACTTTAGAATGCCTTTTATGCTTTCTGTAGGCACCCTAAGAAAGCGCCTTTTCAGTAAAAGCGCTGCCTTAGATCACTTATGAAAGCACTTTTTGTAAAAAGCGATGCCTTAGGCTTACCTATGAAAGCGCTTTTAAAAGAGCTTTCTTATGTATACCTTAGGCAGTGCTTTTACTCAAAAAGCGCTTTCATAGGTGGCCTAAGGCAGTGCTTTTACTGAAAAAGCGCTTTCTTAGGATTTTTACTGAAAAACAAAAAATTTATATAATTTTAAACCTGCATTTTTTGCAGCATTATTTCATAAACCTGTAGTTCATAAACTTATAATTCATAAACATGTAATTCATATACCTGTAATTCATAAATTGATAATTTACAATCCTAATCCCGTTATTTCAACAAAGAGATTATATACAAATACCATTATATACCATTGTTATCCAAAATATATATACACCATTGTAATTCAACTCACATATTTTTAACAAAATCAGCTATAACAATAACTAAATCAATCCTAATGTATGAACAAAACACGATCAATTATATATTCAAGGCCCTGGTCCTGCAAGATATGAACATAATAACACCGATTGTATTCACACAACAATGTATTCATAACCATTTTACACAATAATGCATTCATACCTTATATGATTCTTTCCTCAATAAAATATTGACACAATTCCTCTTTGAGTTCTTCCAACTGAAGTTTCGTGTAATATGCACACTTGTGTTCATCGAAGTACTACATAACAAAACAAATAATATGCATGATTTAGTTAAAAATAATAAATTATATGAAATATCTGATAAATAATAAAACAAATCCTAAGTTATAAATCCATACCGTATGCGGAATCTCTTTGATTCATTTGAAGGATTTCTTTGATAAACTTCAAAACGAAGTATCCGCAATCTATGTCGTTTTGTTGTTGAGGACACTACATAGAAAAACAAATAAGAATATATAGTTGTCTTGTTTTATCAAGTAGCATAAATATTATAAGTAAAATTGTGGAAATTAATATACCTGCACTTTGATCCAGTTAATGTTGTTTGATTTAGACCGTGGTACCCAAGCTTCTCTTTGACATCGGAATACTTGTATTGCTCTAACAAAATAAAAATATATATTTAGAACAATGTCACAGAAATAATTAAATATATAAATACACACGAATATTTAAAATAATTTCACTTACGTATCAATCATTAACTTCATATCCAGATAATTTGTCTAATCACCGTCAACCGAATTCAGATAATAGACCACTTCTTTTATAGGATCGATAGCAACCAACAACCAGTGAGATCTATAAATTAAAACAACAATTTACATGAAAACTTTCATGCAAAAAATACAAATATTAAAATGAACTTAGAATGAAAATCTAACCCTGTAGGAATAGTATTATACGCCAAAAGATACAAGCTTTCTGTACTTCTCTCGACTAAGTGTTCTCTTACTGACTCCGGTTCCCTAACAATTGTCGCTCCACTGACACGAGAGGAAGACACAAAATGGAATCTATTTGACAATTGATTCCCGCGCATCAATTTGTCATATAACGACCTTAAATAAAAACATAACTAATATTAGACTATTTTCATTGAAATGTTTTAAAAAAATGTTCAACCAATTAAATAATATATTGATTGGGTTACCGGATGCATGAGTGCATAACACTGACGCCTAATTCTCTATGAAGAAAAATTTGTTCCATGTCCTCTTGTCCAGTTGTTTCGGTGCAAGGAAAACCAAAGATACCTACATCCATATCCATTTGATGAATACCACCATTCATCAAATCTGATGTTCCCGCTAGTGTTTTAAGACACTGCCAAAATCTAGGCACAAATTTTACGCAGAACCCTTTTCCTACCAACTTTCTGGCTCACTTGTTGTGACCCTTGAAAAGGCACCTAAAAATCATATAGACTTAGGTAAACTATAAAGTTGTGTAGTTTTTTATTCGGATCATATAATTAACACTTCAAACGTACCTCTTTTTGTGATGCAACAGACTCGCTGTGCTGCAAAATATCTTTATCCTTAGATGCGGGTTTTGTAGGAGTCTAAAATTACCATGTAAAAAAATGAGGTCAGAACTGTCAGTTGAATACTTAAAGATTCATAATGGTTTTCAACATACCTGATCATCTATGAAAATGAGGTCTGATGGCCATGCAACAAAAGATCCTACTGCATCTCGCAGCAATGTGGTCTCAGCAACAATGTTAGGTACCGGTAGCAACGCATCCAGATCTAAAGCAACATCAACTGATACTTTCATGTGTCTATCCGGGAGCGGTCTATGGTGAAGTGAATCTCCCAAAGTGTTGTTCACTTTTCCCTTGCTAACTAGCCGATAAGTCGGCGACGATAGGTATAGCTGACAAGATGAAATGCCCTAAACCAATAATAACCGTTAGAAGTGACTAAAAAAATTATGTAATAATAAACAGATCTATATTGTCCATTTTACTTCCTTTATAAATTACAATTAAACTTTCTCCAATGGATTATCATCTTAATTACCTCGGGAAATTTATGTTGACAGTTGATACTAGCTTTGTCACTAGTTTCTTTCAACTATGAGCTGCTCTTTTCTGCCATATCTCTCTCTCTCTTTATCCTTCTGTAATTCACGGACTTGTGCTTGTAATTCCTGCAATGTTTGCATCACTTCTACATTGCTAGGATTTTTTTCCTTGGATTCTTATACAAAGAGCTTTGAGTCACACCATGACCTTTACCCCTCACCCGACCCGGATACTCAGCAACATTTAGTGCTCGACTGAGTACGCTCCTGGTATCCTAGTCCTCACCTGTGGATACCGATTGTGATAGAGTCTCATGTAATTCATTTACATATCGAAAATTATTAGTGGAGATAAAAAATTAATTATATTTTAATAAACATTTAATATAATTTAATTAAAGACACAATGTTATACTTACACATTCATCATAAACATGTTGAAGATCGGGATTAACAACTCGATCTTTGCCAACACGAGCTTCCTTCCACAACACATGTGCGGGTAGTGATGTTTTGTCACTTTTCATCTCTTCTAACTACGCATTGACACAAATAATAAGATCATCAATTATAACACATTTAGAGAAATAATAAGATCGTAGAATTTATATTTACTTACAATTTTTTCCTGTAAGAGTGCATATCCCAAACGCCCTTTTTTATATGGATATGTGGGTTTTGATGCTCTCTCGCGATTTACGACACTCACTTTCTTGAAATTCTCGTCTCTTCTTTGGCCTACAAAAGCAACTCATTCTTCAGGTGTAATGAAACTCTCATATTTCTTTGGACGTTCTGGATCCTCTTCAAGAAAATTTCATTCCGCATCTTTAAGATACTTGTTTGTTAAAAAAGTTCTTCATCCTCTGTGTCTTTTTCCAGCCAAACCCATTATATACTTTTTGCGGGTATCTTCAATGTTAAAAGACCTCTACAAAAAAACATACGCATAGAGTGTGTTAGTATAAGTAATTTAAACACATTATCGTCAAGATAAAGAAAATAACAACAACCATATATGGTACCTTTATCTCAGTCCAAATTTTTTCTTTAGCCTCATCCAACTCTCCTCTTTTCCATCTAGGAGTGGTGATCGGAATGTGCATACGAACAAGTGTACCAATGTAGCTTGTCAACTTTGCAGCATTAGACCCAATTAGTTGGTCCCCATTATTCCAATCTACATTATATGTAACTCCTCTATCTCTATCACAGATGATTCCCCTCATAATAGTTATGCCTCGTGTAATATCTTTTTCTGAAGTATCTTCTGGAACATTTGCTTCTTGTGAGTTTTCTTGATTACTAGCCATTTGACATGTAATAAAGAAAAATAAAATAAAATTAAATGACAAATATAAAAATCCATAATCATATATACTATAAATAAATAAAAATGAAATGACATATATTTAAATTTTATTGAATGATATAGGCTATAATTATATATACTATTACCTTTTTCACTAACTTCTCTTTCTTTTCTTGGTAGGAATATGTTCTACTCGTCTCTTAACAACGCGGACGGTTGGATTGATCCAAATACCCTCATTACGATCATTTCTAATACATGATTCATTCTCATTTTGATCATTTCTGGTAAAAGATTCAATGTCAACACCAATATCGCCTTGATATCCAATGTTTTCATCAATTACTTTGTTAGATAAAAGCACTATAGACCATTTCGTACTTGTCGGATCAGTGACATAGAACACTTGTTTAGCTTGAGAGGCTAGAATGAAAGGCTCATCTTTGTACCCCACCCTGTTAAGATCCACTTGCAAAAATCCTGGCTTATCCATTCATATGCCATTATTATTTTCAACCCACTTGCAACCAAATATAGGAATCTGAAATTTCTCGTAATCAAACACCCAAATGCGCTCGATAACCCCAAAATATGACAGATTTACAAATTTCGGGTTTAAGTCCTTCACACTTGATATATGCATTGCTTCAGCTACCAAGGTGACACCACTATTTTGCATAGTACTTTTATCATCTTGTTCTTTGGTATAAAATGTGTATCCATTAATTGCGTATGCGCTATAAGAAAACACAACCAAACTTGGACCATATGCTAAACATCTCAACCTTTCTGTTACTAAAGCGGGATCTGAACGATACTTTGAATAAATGTGTTCCTTAAACCATGGTATAAAACTTTGATTACGGTCTCATACAATCCAGTTCTCATTTCTATTCGGATTTAAACCTCGAAGAACACCCTTGTGCATTTCAACATACGACTCAACCTCAATCTCATTGTGCAGAACATACAAATGCACTTGATCCCGTTCGACCCTTGATATTTTCACAACTTTATTTCCAATTAGCTTCTTACCTTCTTTTTTTTCAATAATATAAGATTTGGGGAGTCCAATTGATTGAACATTTCTGGATATTGATACAAAGCTCAACCGCTTCTTCAACAATGTATCGTTCGGCAATACAACCCTCTAGTCGACTTTGGTTTTTCACATACCCTTTTAATATTTTCATATAACGTTCAACAGGGTACATTCATCTCATATAAGTTGGTCCGCATAATTGTGTCTCTTTCACAAGATGAACGACAAGATGAATCATTATGTCAAAAAAGGGAGGAAAATACATTTCAAGCTCACACAAGTAACAACTATTTATTTTTGCAATGTTGGTAAGATCTCGGGATCGATCACCTTCGCAAATTGACTTGAAGAAAAACACAATTTAGTTATTGCTTCTTACTTTTACGGCGAATAGAGCATATACCTATCGGTGAAAATGTTTCATTATAACATGGCAATCATGCGTCTATAAACTCTTTAACTTAAGGTCTTTCATAGACACAAGTCTTCTAATATCTGATGAGTATCCTTCTAGAAATTTAACTTCACTTAGGAACTTAAACAATATTTTTTTCTCCTTTCTAGATATAGTGTAAACAGCAGGTGGTAGATATTTCCGTCTTCCTTTCTTCACGGGTCCCAATTTAGTTCTTATTCCAATCTATACCATGTCCTCCCTTGCACTAAGGCCATCCTTAGACTTCCCTTTTATATTGAGTAACGTACCAATAACACTGCCAAATACATTTTTTTCAATATGCATCACATCAAGAAAATGTCTTACGTACAAAGATTTCCAATATGGCAATTCAAAAAAATCGACCTCTTTTTCTACCCACATGTGACAACTTTATGTGCAAAAGGCTTGCCAACCTCTCGAACATTTTGGGACAATCATTAAGATCTTCTTCAAGCAATTCTGCAATCTCTTCGACTCGATCATAATCGTATATATCTGTGCAATTGTCGTTTGAAGAATAGGTCCTCTTATCCCCCGATTCAACATTCCCGTTACTTTTCTCACCATGCATATTCCAACATGTATAACTTTTATAAATTCCATACCGTATTAAATGCGATGCCAACTGAACCGCGTCAACCTGGTTCCCATAACAACAATACAAACAAGGACATGTCATTCGACTAGGGTCTTTGGCTGCGCAACAACAAACTTAACAAATTCTGATACCCCATTCTCGTACTCTTTTGACAATCGATTGGAATACATCCATGTCTTATCCATGGTTTTACTAATTAAGCTAAACAAAAACAACTAATTAGGACACAAAACACTATACTGCGTTTCTGTCAAAACGCCAAGTATACACGGAATGGATTCGTTTCAAGAAAACACAACATATTCACGCAATTTAAGACAAATTCATCGCAATACTTGTAATTTGAGGAAGAAATTTACCTCGGATTTTTCAAACAGCAACGTCGAGAAGTAAGACTCACGGAAACCTAGGGAACAAGCGATGTACATATAAAACAACATCAAGGATAAGTCATAACATATAAAACAATTCAAGAAACTTATATAACGTAACGTTGCTTAACACATTACAAATACATTGAGTTATATTAAATTAAGCTTTTAAATATGCTTACACAAAAAAATTGTTACTTAAACCTTTTATCTTTCCATTGTTTTTCCCTAACGTTTTATGACATGCCTCTCAGTCATATGGCACGGTGTAATATGGCACAAATATGGTATGACAGAATGATGAAATTCCTAGCAACATAATAGAAACTAGCAACAATATTGTACAAGATCAAATGTTAGTTGTATGGTATGCATGTTATATTAAAAAAAAGTAATAATTCAAATTGAACTAAAATTTTATGATAAATAGAAGTTAACTTCTATAATCATAAAAACAAAAATTTAACCAGGTTTCTAACTTCTTTGCAATATCCGGGCAGCAACGCACATGAACAAATATGCCTCAAAATACAACAGAGTTTATGCTGACTATAAAAAGTTTATCACAGTTTATTCAAAGTTTATTCAATGTTTATGCAAACTATAACAAAGTTTATTAAACAAAGTTTATTCAACACATTTTATACAACACAGAATGTCATGAGCGCAATCGATACAATGGTTTATTCAATCGTTCACTACAACATGTATTCTTACCCTTATTTCAATTTTCCTATGAACAAAAAGCAACATTTGAAGCCTATTACAATGTTGTTCTATCGGAAACTAAACACAGTGTAAGATACTAGAATTTACTTTTTTAGTTCAACATAGCCTTTTCACAATACTCGAATTACCCAGACAAATCGAAACCACTAATCAAAAGATGACTAACAACACTAAAACTATTTTTTACATGGATTAATCATAAGTCAGCAACATATCAGTTATGTAGAAGAATACGAAAAGGCCTGAAAGCTTACCGAATAGTTGCGAAGATGGAAAACCAATATGCTGCGACGGACTCCGACAACAAGGAAGCAAGCGGGAATATGATAATGGTGATGAATCAGAGTTGACGGAGAGATGGAGGGATAGACAAGGGTGAAATAACGAGAGAGTAGGCGGCGAAGGTTTCGCGGTGGTAACGATCTTTGGCGGAGATGTTCGGTGAAAGCGGAGGGTTTGTGAAGGTGGGGAGGAGGAGGCGAGGTTGTAGTGGCGTGGAGATGAAGGTGAGAATGGGTTATGGGACGGAGAAGCGAGTCTGGCGAGTTTTGGTGTGAGAGGGGAGGAGACGGAGGTGGAGAAGATGAGGCAGTGGAGCAGTGGAGGCAGAGGAGGTGGAGCGGCGGAGTTACAGGACGGAGAGCAGAAAGAGCAGAGAGAGAAGAAGATGAACAGGGAGGGTCGAAAAGATTTCTGAGAATGAAAGAATGAGTGAGTATAGGGTTTATTAATTTTAATTATAAAATTATCTATGAAAGCGCTTTTAAAAGCACTTTCTAAAGCCAATATATAAGATCACTTTTTCCTTTAAAAGCGCTTTCGCATCATAGGCCCATAGCAGCGCTTTCTTAAGGCCAGCTATAAGTGTTCTTGCAGGAAAAACCATGTTGTGGATCTTAAGGGGTTCAGAGGCTCATACGAAGGATGCATGGCCTCCAAGCTATGGGTCTAGCTTACCCCGCAGTTGGGAGCCCTTAGAGATAGAGTAGATGACCCCTGTTGAGCGTGTAGCTAAGAGAGGGAATGAGAGAATGATCTTCTTCCCATGGCCCTGAGGCCTCTTTTATAGCATAGCTGCCACTAATAATCATGATGACATAACCGTCCATTTAATACTTGAAACCGCTACTTAATGATTCGTAACGTCCGTAACTGTTCCATAAGTATCGTAGCAGGCGATCCGACCTCGGGGTTTCGTAGAGGAGCTCACCGGTTACCGACTATAGGATCCTTCCCGGGGCTGACCAATTCTCCTATCGCAATTCCGAGGATCATGTCGGATAAGGGTCTCACATATCGATCAAGAGATCCATCCGGATGTCTGCAAACCCCTCGGTCTTACTTCTGGGAATTTATGCATGAACATAAGCCCCGAGCATATGGTTTCTAGACCTTGAAGCCTTATGCTCGATTTTAATAAAACATAAACTTTGTCCAGGCGGACCTCCACACCAACTTTGTGCCTTAGTGTGAATTTGCACGTGGTTTACCATTCTTCGCTTTTGAGGTTTTAAATGTAGCATGCGTCATTTGGAATCGACACTCCGGTAACGCTCGTTTTAGCGGGCGGATCCGGGGCGCATGGCGGGATAAAAATTCCTTCGACCTCACATCTCGGCTCGGGCGGTAAGATATATAGGCAGACTAGCCCTTGAGTCAAGGCTTTGGTGAAAATGTTTTGGCGGAATCAATTAAGGTCCTTCGCCTTATATGCAGTGCAGACGAGCTTTTAAGGTTGCTCGTGAGCGATTTTATGTTATGCTACTAGCCCCAAGCCATAGGGTGTAGCAAACAACTATCTTGATGGCTTGGGCGAGTCGCAACAATTTGTTCTAGCGCCAATGTATTCCTATCCTCGTCGCTGAATCGATACTCCAGTTTAACCCAAACATAACGCTCGTTCTTAGTCCGAGCTGGGCTCAGAACTTTGTCGGGCTATTGGTAGTAAAATTTAGCTTAACTAGACCAGCCCCCGAGTCACATGATGCATCAAGCGGTGTCTTGGCTTTTCAAGCACATAACAAGTGTTCATGACACCACTTGGTTTTACCGCTTTAGCGTTGAATCTGAGCCCCTACGGGTTGGCTGAATTTAGAGGTTTAACGCCACTAAGCTGATTCCATCTCGGATCAAACTCCTAGTGGCGGTTACACCTATAATTTCTGGCAAGTCACGGAGCTCTGGTCCTATCTCGGATCAACTCCTAGTGCGCTAATGTTCTTGCGGGAAAAACCATGTTGTGGATCTTAAGGGTTCGGAGGCTCATCTGAAGGATGCATGGCCTCAAGCTATGGGTCTAGCTTACCCATGATTAGGAGCCCTTAGAGATAGAGTAGATGACCCCTCTTGGCGTGTAGCTAAGAGAGGAATGAGAAATGATCTTCTTCCCATGGCCAGGAGGCCTCTTTTATAACATAAATGCCACTAATGATCATGATGGCGTAGTCCATTTAATACTTAAACCGCTACTTAATGATTCGTAGCGTCCGTAGCTGTTCCATAAGTATCGTAGCGAGCCGATCCGACCTCGGGATTTCGCCGAGGAGCTCACCGATTCTGACTATAGGATCCTTCCGGGTGACCCGTTCTCCTATCGCAATTCGAGGATCATGCGGATAAGGGTCTCACATCTCGGTCAGAGATCCATCCGGATGTCGCAAACCCCTCGGTCTTACTTCTCGGTGGGAAATTTATGCATGAACATAAGCCCCGAGCATATGGTTTCTAGATCTTGAAGCCTTATGCTTGATTTTAATAAAACATAAACTTTGACCGGGCGGACCTCGATACCAACTTTGTGCCTTAGTGTGAATTTGCACGGTGGTTTACCATTCTTCGCTTTTGAGGTTTTTAAATGTAGCATGCGTCGCTGGAATCGACACTCCGCGCTCGTTTTAGCCGGGCGGATCCCATAGCATGGCGGGATAAGAAATTCCTTCGACCTCACATCTCGGCTCGGGCGATAAGATATATAGAGACTAGCCCTTGAGTAAAGGCTTTGGTGAAAATGTTTTGCGGAATCCAATTAAGGTCTTTCGCCTTATATGCAGTGCAGACGAGCTTTTAAGGTTGCTCGTGAGCGATTTTATGTTATGCTACTAGCCCCCAGCCATAGGGTGTAGCAAACAACTATCGATGGCTTGGGCGAGTGCGCAACAATTTGTTCTAGCGCCAATGTATTCCTATCCTCGTCGTTGAATGGATACTCGGTTTAACCCGAACATAACGCTCGTTCTTAGTCAGTGGGCTCGAAACTTTGTCGGGCTATTGGTAGTAAAACTTAGCTTAACTAGACCAGCCCCGAGTCACATGATGCATCAAGCGGTGTCTTGGCTTTTCCAGCACATAACAATATTCATGACACCACTTGGTTTTACCGCTTTAGCGTTGAATCTGAGCCCCTACGGGTTGGTGAATTTAGAGTTTAACGCCACTAAGGCGATTAGTCTCGGATCAAACTCCTAGTGGCGGTTACACCTATAATTTCTGGCAAGTCACGGAGCTCTGGTCCTATCTCGGATCAACTCCTAGTGCGCCAATGTTCTTGCAGGAAAAACCATGTTGTGGATCTTAAGGGGTTCGGAGGCTCATACGAAGGATGCATGGCCTCCAAGCTATGGGTCTAGCTTACCCCGCAGTTGGGAGCCCTTAGAGATAGAGTAGATGACCCTCTTGGCGTGTAGCTAAGAGGAATGAGAGAATGATCTTCTTCCCATGGCCCTGAGGCCTCTTTTATAGCATAGCTGCCACTAATGATCATGATGACGTAACCGTCCATTTAATACTTGAAACCGCTACTTAATGATTCGTAACGTCCGTAACTGTTCCATAAGTATCGGAGCCGATCCGACCTCGGGATTTCGTGAGGAGCTCACGATTCCGACTATAGGATCCTTCCGGGCTGACCCGTTCTCCTATCGCAATTAGAGGATCATGCGGATAAGGGTCTCACATCTCGATCGAGATCCATCCGGGATGTCGCAAACCCCCTCGGTCTTACTTCTCATTTGGGAAATTTATGCATGAACATAAGCCCCGAGCATATGGTTTCTAGACCTTGAAGCCTTATGCTTGATTTTAATAGAAACATAAACTTTGACCGGGCGGACCTCAATACCAACACGTGCCTTAGTGTGAATTTGCCACGGTGGTTTACCATTCTTCGCTTTTGAGGTTTTAAATGTAGCATGCGTCGTTGGAATCGACACTCGGTATGCGCTCGTTTTAGCGGGCGGATCCCATAACGCATGGCGGGATAAGAAATTCCTTCGACCTCACATCTCGGCTCGGGCGATAAGATATATAGCAGACTAGCCCTTGAGTAAAGGCTTTGGTGAAAATGTTTTGTGGAATCAATTAAGGTCTTTCGCCTTATATGCAGTGCAGACGAGCTTTTAAGGTTGCTCGTGAGCGATTTTATGTTATGCTACTAGCCCCAGCCATAGGGTGTAGCAAACAACTATCGATGGCTTGGGCGAGTACGCAACAATTTGTTCTAGCCAATGTATTCTATCCTCGTCATTGAATTGATACTCGGTTTAACCCGAACATAACGCTCGTTCTTAGTCATTGGGCTCGAACTTTGTCGGGCTATTGGTAGTAAAACTTAGCTTAACTAGACCAGCCCCGAGTCACATGATGCATCAGCGGTGTCTTGGCTTTTCAAGCACATAACAATTCATGACACCACTTGAGTTTTTACCGCTTTAGCGTTGAATCTGAGCCCCTACGGGTTGGGAATTTAGAGTTTCGCCACTAAGTGATTCGTCTCGGATCAAACTCCTAGTGGCGGTTACACCTATAATTTACGGCAAGTCACGAACTCTGGTCTATCTCGGATCAACTCTAGTGCGCCAATGTTCTTGCAGGAAAAACCATGTTGTGGATCTTAAGGGGTTCGGAGGCTCATACGAAGGATGCATGGCCTCCAAGCTATGGGTCTAGCTTACCCCGCAGTTGGGAGCCCTTAGAGATAGAGTAGATGACCCCTCTTGAGCGTGTAGCTAAGAGGAATGAGAGAATGATCTTCTTCCATGGCCACAGGCCTCTTTTATAACATACGCCACTAATGATCATGATGGCGTAAGTCCATTTAATACTTGAAACCGCTACTTAATGATTCGTAGCGTCCGTGGCTTGTTCCATAAGTATCGTAGCGGGGCGGTCCGACCTCGGGATTTCGTAGAGGCTCACGATTCCGACTATAGGATCCTTCCGGGTGACCCGTTCTCCTATCGCAATTCAGGATCATGCGGATAAGGGTCTCACATCTCGATCGAGATCCATCCGGATGTCGCAAACCCCCTCGGTCTTACTTCTCGGTGGGAAATTTATGCATGAACATAAGCCCCGAGCATATGGTTTCTAGACCTTGAAGCCTTATGCTTGATTTTAATAAAACATAAACTTTGACCAGGCGGACCTCCATACCAACACTGCCTTAGTGTGAATTTGCACCACGGTGGTTTACCATTCTTCGCTTTTGAGGTTTTTAAATGTAGCATGCGTCATTGGAATCGACACTCCGTATGCGCTCGTTTTAGCGGGCGGATCCCATAGCATGGCGGGATAAGAAATTCCTTCGACCTCACATCTCGGCTCGGGCGGTAAGATATATAGACAGACTAGCCCTTGAGTAAAGGCTTTGGTGAAAATGTTTTGTGGAATCAATTAAGGTCTTTCGCCTTATATGCAATGCAGACGAGCTTTTAAGGTTGCTCGTGAGCGATTTTATGTTATGCTACTAGCCCCAAGCCATAGGGTGTAGCAAACAACTATCTGATGGCTTGGGCGAGTGCAACAATTTGTTCTAGCGCCAATGTATTCCTATCCTCGTCGTTGAATTGATACTCGGTTTAACCCGAACATAGCGCTCGTTCTTAGTCAGTGGGCTCGAACTTTGTCGGGCTATTGGTAGTAAAACTTAGCTTAACTAGACCACCCAGGTCACATGATGCATCAAGCGGTGTCTTGGCTTTTCAAGCACATAACAATGTTCATGACACCACTTGGTTTTTACCGCTTTAGCGTTGAATCTGAGCCCCTACGGGTTGGCTGAATTTAGAGGTTTAACGCCACTAAGCTGATTCCGTCTCGGATCAAACTCCTAGTGGCGGTTACACCTATAATTTCTGGCAAGTCACGGAGCTCTGGTCCTATCTCGGATCAACTCCTAGTGCGCCAATGTTCTTGCAGGAAAAACCATGTTGTGGATCTTAAGGGGTTCGGAGGCTCATACGAAGGATGCATGGCCTCCAAGCTATGGGTCTAGCTTACCCCGCAGTTGGGAGCCCTTAGAGATAGAGTAGATGACCCCTCTTGAGCGTGTAGCTAAGAGAGGGAATGAGAGAATGATCTTCTTCCCATGGCCCTGAGGCCTCTTTTATAGCATAGCTGCCACTAATGATCATGATGACGTAACCGTCCATTTAATACTTGAAACCGCTACTTAATGATTCGTAGCGTCCGTGCTGTTCCATAAGTATCGTGCGGAAGATCCGACCTCGGGATTTCGTGAGGAGCTCACGATTACCGACTATAGGATCCTTCCGGGGTGACCCGTTCTCCTATCGCAATTCAGGATCATGCGGATAAGGGTCTCACATCTCGATCGAGATCCATCCGGATGTCTGCAAACCCCCTCGGTCTTACTTCTCGGTGGGAAATTTATGCATGAACATAAGCCCCGAGCATATGGTTTCTAGACCTTGAAGCCTTATGCTTGATTTTAATAAAACATAAACTTTGACCGGCGGACCTCAATACCAACTTGCCTTAGTGTGAATTTGCACGGTGGTTTACCATTCTTCGCTTTTGAGGTTTTAAATGTAGCATGCGTCGTTGGAATCGACACTCCGGTAGCGCTCGTTTTAGCGGGCGGATCCCATAGCATGGCGGGATAAGAAATTCCTTCGACCTCACATCTCGGCTCGGGCGATAAGATATATAGGCAGGACTAGCCCTTGAGTAAAGGCTTTGGTGAAAATGTTTTGGCGGAATCAATTAAGGTCTTTCGCCTTATATGCAATGCAGACAGCTTTTAAGGTTGCTCGTGAGCGATTTTATGTTATGCTACTAGCCCCAAGCCATAGGGTGTAGCAAACAACTATCTGATGGCTTGGGCGAGTCGCAACAATTTGTTCTAGCGCCAATGTATTCTATCCTCGTCGCTGAATTGATACTCCAGTTTAACCCAAACATAACGCTCGTTCTTAGTCCGAGCTGGGCTCAGAACTTTGTCGGGCTATTGGTAGTAAAACTTAGCTTAACTAGACCAGCCCCCGAGTCACATGATGCATCAAGCGGTGTCTTGGCTTTTCAAGCACATAACAACATTCATGACACCACTTGGTTTTACGCTTTAGCGTTGAATCTGAGCCCCTACGGGTTGGCTGAATTTAGAGGTTTAACGCCACTAAGCTGATTCCGTCTCGGATCAAACTCCTAGTGGCGGTTACACCTATAATTTCTGGCAAGTCACGGAGCTCTGGTCCTATCTCGGATCAACTCCTAGTGCGCCAATGTTCTTGCAGGAAAAACCATGTTGTGGATCTTAAGGGGTTCGGAGGCTCATACGAAGGATGCATGGCCTCCAAGCTATGGGTCTAGCTTACCCCTTGATTGGGAGCCCTTAGAGATAGAGTAGATGACCCCTCTTGAGCGTGTAGCTAAGAGAGGGAATGAGAGAATGATCTTCTTCCCATGGCCCTGAGGCCTCTTTTATAGCATAGCTGCCACTAATGATCATGATGACGTAACCGTCCATTTAATACTTGAAACCGCTACTTAATGATTCGTAACGTCCGTAACTGTTCCATAAGTATCGTAGCAGGCGATCCGACCTCGGGATTTCGCGAGGAGCTCACCGATTCTGCTATAGGATCCTTCCGGGGCTGACCCGTTCTCCTATCGCAATTCAGGATCATGCGGATAAGGGTCTCACATCTCGATCGAGATCCATCCGGATGTCTGCAAACCCCTCCGGTCTTACTTCTCATTGGAAATTTATGCATGAACATAAGCCCCGAGCATATGGTTTCTAGACCTTGAAGCCTTATGCTTGATTTTAATAAAACATAAACTTTGACCAGGCGGACCTCAATACCAACTTTGCCTTAGTGTGAATTTGCACGGTGGTTTACCATTCTTCGCTTTTGAGGTTTTTAAATGTAGCATGCGTCATTTGGAATCGACACTCCGGTAGCTTCGTTTTAGCGGGCGGATCCCATAGCATGGCGGGATAAGAAATTCCTTCGACCTCACATCTCGGCTCGGAGCGATAAGATATATAGGCAGACTAGCCCTTGAGTAAAGGCTTTGGTGAAAATGTTTTGCGGAATCAATTAAGGTCTTTCGCCTTATATGCAGTGCAGACGAGCTTTTAAGGTTGCTCGTGAGCGATTTTATGTTATGCTACTAGCCCCAGCCATAGGGTGTAGCAAACAACTATCTGATGGCTTGGGCGAGTGCAAACAATTTGTTCTAGCGCCATGTATTCCTATCCTCGTCATGAATTGATACTCGGTTTAAACATAACGCTCGTTCTTAGTCGTGGGCTCGAACTTTGTCGGGCTATTGGTAGTAAAACTTAGCTTAACTAGACCAGCCCAGTCACATGATGCATCAAGCGGTGTCTTGGCTTTTCAAGCACATAACAAGCTTCATGACACCACTTGAGTTTTACGCTTTAGCGTTGAATCTGAGCCCCCGGGTTGGCTGAATTTAGAGTTTACGCCACTAAGGCGATTAGTCTCGGATCAAACTCCTAGTGGCGGTTACACCTATAATTTCTGGCAAGTCACGGAGCTCTGGTCCTATCTCGGATCAACTCCTAGTGCGCCAATGTTCTTGCAGGAAAAACCATGTTGTGGATCTTAAGGGGTTCGGAGGCTCATACGAAGGATGCATGGCCTCCAAGCTATGGGTCTAGCTTACCCCGCAGTTGGGAGCCCTTAGAGATAGAGTAGATGACCCCTCTTGGCGTGTAGCTAAGAGGGAATGAGAGAATCTTCTTCTTCCCATGGCCCTGAGGCCTCTTTTATAGCATAGCTGCCACTAATGATCATGATGACGTAACCGTCCATTTAATACTTGAAACCGCTACTTAATGATTCGTAACGTCCGTAACTGTTCCATAAGTATCGTAACGGAAGCCAGTCCGACCTCGGGATTTCGCCGAGGAGCTCACCGATTACTATAGGATCCTTCCGGTGACCGTTCTCCTATCGCAATTCAGGATCATCGGGATAAGGGTCTCACATCTCGATCAGAGATCCATCCGGATGTCGCAAACCCCTCGGTCTTACTTCTCGGTGGGAAATTTATGCATGAACATAAGCCCCGAGCATATGGTTTCTAGACCTTGAAGCCTTATGCTTGATTTTAATAAAACATAAACTTTGACCCGGGCGGACCTCAATACCAACTGTGCCTTAGTGTGAATTTGCACGGTGGTTTACCATTCTTCGCTTTTGAGGTTTTTAAATGTAGCGTCGTGGAATCGACACTCCGGTAAGCTCGTTTTAGCGGGCGGATCCCATGCATGGCGGGATAAGAAATTCCTTCGACCTCACATCTCGGCTCGGGCGATAAGATATATAGCAGACTAGCCCTTGAGTAAAGGCTTTGGTGAAAATGTTTTGCGGAATCCATTTAGGTCTTTCGCCTTATATGCAGTACAGACGAGCTTTTAAGGTTGCTCGTGAGCGATTTTATGTTATGCTACTAGCCCCGAGCCATAGGGTGTAGCAAACAACTATCGATGGCTTGGGCGAGTGCGCAACAATTTGTTCCTGGCGCCAATGTATTCTATCCTCGTCGCTGAATTGATACTCGGTTTAACCCAACATAACGCTCGTTCTTAGTCCAGTGGGCTCGAACTTTGTCGGGCTATTGGTAGTAAAACTTAGCTTAACTAGACCAGCCCAGTCACATGATGCATCAGCGGTGTCTTGGCTTTTCAAGCACATAACAATTCATGACACCACTTGGTTTTTACCGCTTTAGCGTTGAATCTGAGCCCCCGGGTTGGCTGAATTTAGAGGTTTAACGCCACTAAGCTGATTCCGTCTCGGATCAAACTCCTAGTGGCGGTTACACCTATAATTTACGGCAAGTCACGAACTGGTCTATCTCGGATCAACTCCTAGTGCGAATGTTCTTGCGGGGAAAAACCATGTTGTGGATCTTAAGGGTTCGGAGGCTCATCTGAAGGATGCATGGCCTCAAGCTATGGGTCTAGCTTACCCATGATTGGGAGCCCTTAGAGATAGAGTAGATGACCCCTCTTGGCGTGTAGCTAAGAGAGAATGAGAGAATGATCTTCTTCCCATGGCCACGAGGCCTCTTTTATAACATAAATGCCACTAATGATCATGATGGCGTAACCGTCCATTTAATACTTGAAACCCTACTTAATGATTCGTAGTCCGTGTTGTTCCATAAGTATCGTAGCGGAAGCCGATCCGACCTCGGGATTTCGTGAGGAGCTCACGATTCTGACTATAGGATCCTTCCGGGGTGACCCGTTCTCTATCGCAATTCAGGATCATGCGGATAAGGGTCTCACATCTCGATCAGAGATCCATCCGGATGTCTGCAAACCCCCTCGGTCTTACTTCTCGGTGGGAATTTATGCATGAACATAAGCCCCAGAGCATATGGTTTCTAGACCTTGAAGCCTTATGCTTGATTTTAATAGAAACATAAACTTTGACCAGGCGGACCTCAATACCAACTGTGCCTTAGTGTGAATTTGCACGGTGGTTTACCATTCTTCGCTTTTGAGGTTTTAAATGTAGCATGCGTCGTTGGAATCGACACTCCGTATAGTTTTAGCCGGGCGGATCCCATGCATGGCGGGATAAGAATTCCTTCGACCTCACATCTCGGCTCGGGCGATAAGATATATAGCAGACTAGCCCTTGAGTAAAGGCTTTGGTGAAAATGTTTTGGCGGAATCCAATTAAGGTCTTTCGCCTTATATGCAGTGCAGAGAGCTTTTAAGGTTGCTCGTGAGCGATTTTATGTTATGCTACTAGCCCCAGCCATAGGGTGTAGCAAACAACTATCTGATGGCTTGGGCGAGTGCGCAACAATTTGTTCTAGCAATGTATTCCTATCCTCGTCATTGAATTGATACTCGGTTTAACCCGAACATAGCGCTCGTTCTTAGTCAGTGGGCTCGAACTTTGTCGGGCTATTGGTAGTAAAACTTAGCTTAACTAGACCAGCCCGAGTCACATGATGCATCAGCGGTGTCTTGGCTTTTCAAGCACATAACAATTGTTCATGACACCACTTGGTTTTACCGCTTTAGCGTTGAATCTGAGCCCCCTACGGGTTGGTGAATTTAGAGTTTAACGCCACTAAAGTGATTAGTCTCGGATCAAACTCCTAGTGGCGGTTACACTATAATTTACGGAAAGTCACGACTCTGGTCTATCTCGGATCAACTCTAGTGCCAATGTTCTTGCGGGAAAAACCATGTTGTGGATCTTAAGGGTTCGGAGGCTCATCTGAAGGATGCATGGCCTCAAGCTATGGTCTAGCTTACCCCTGATTGGGAGCCCTTAGAGATAGAGTAGATGACCCTCTTGGCGTGTAGCTAAGAGAGGAATGAGAGAATGATCTTCTTCCCATGGCCACAGGGCCTCTTTTATAACATAGGCGCCACTAATGATCATGATGGCGTAGTCCATTTAATACTTGAAACCGCTACTTAATGATTCGTAGCGTCGTAAGCTGTTCCATAAGTATCGTAGCGGAAGCGATCCGACCTCGGGGTCTAGGCGAGCTCACCGATTCTGACTATAGGATCCTTCCGGTGACCCGTTCTCCTATCGCAATTAGGGATCATGGGATAAGGTCTCACATCTCGATCGAGATCCATCCGGATGTCGCAAACCCCTCGGTCTTACTTCTCGGTGGGAAATTTATGCATGAACATAAGCCCCAGAGCATATGGTTTCTAGACCTTGAAGCCTTATGCTTGATTTTAATAAAACATAAACTTTGACCAGGCGGACCTCCAATACCAACTGTGCCTTAGTGTGAATTTGCACGGTGGTTTACCATTCTTCGCTTTTGAGGTTTTAAATGTAGCATGCGTCATTGGAATCGACACTCCGGTATGCAGCTCATTTTGCTTGGGCGGATCCCATGCGCATGGCGGGATAAGAAATTCCTTCGACCTCACATCTCGGCTCGGGCGGTAAGATATATAGCAGACTAGCCCTTGAGTAAAGGCTTTGGTGAAAATGTTTTGCGGAATCAATTAAGGTCTTTGCCTTATATGCAGATGCAGACGAGCTTTTAAGGTTGCTCGTGAGCGATTTTATGTTATGCTACTAGCCCCAGCCATAGGGTGTAGCAAACAACTATCTGATGGCTTGGGCGAGTGCATGAATTTGTTCTGGCGCCAATGTATTCCTATCCTCGTCATTGAATTGATACTCTAGTTTAACCCAAACATAGCGCTCGTTCTTAGTCGGTGGGCTCGAGAACTTTGTCGGGCTATTGGTAGTAAAACTTAGCTTAACTAGACCAGCCCCAGGTCACATGATGCATCAGCGGTGTCTTGGCTTTTCAAGCACATAACAATTCATGACACCACTTGGTTTTACCGCTTTAGCGTTGAATCTGAGCCCCCTACGGGTTGGGTGAATTTAGAGGTTTAACGCCACTAAGTGATTAGTCTCGGATCAAACTCCTAGTGGCGGTTACACCTATAATTTCGGCAAATCACGAACTCTGGTCTATCTCGGATCAACTCCTAGTCGTAATGTTCTTGCGGGAAAAACCATGTTGTGGATCTTAAGGGTTCGGAGGCTCATCTGAAGGATGCATGGCCTCAAGCTATGGGTCTAGCTTACCCCTGATTAGGAGCCCTTAGAGATAGAGTAGATGACCCCTCTTGGCGTGTAGCTAAGAGAGAATGAGAAATGATCTTCTTCCATGGCCACGAGGCCTCTTTTATAACATAAGCGCCACTAATGATCATGATGGCGTAGTCCATTTAATACTTGAAACCGCTACTTAATGATTACGTAGCGTCATAGCTGTTCCATAAGTATCGTAGCGGAAGATCCGACCTCGGGGTCTCGTAGGCGAGCTCACCGATTCTGACTATAGGATCCTTCCGGGTGACCCGTTCTCCTATCGCAATTCAGGGATCATGCCGGATAAGGGTCTCACATCTCAGTCCGAGATCCATCCCGGATGTCTGCAAACCCCCCTCCGGTCTTACTTCTCGGCTGGGAAATTTATGCATGAACAATAAGAGCGCTTTTGAAAAGCGCTTTCTAAGGTTAACCTTTAGCAGCGCTTTTCAAAAGCGCTTTCTAAGATGAGATCTTTCTAAGGCCTTTAACAACGTTTTTTAAAAAGCACTTTCTTAGGGTGCCCTATGAAAGCGCTTTTTTTAAGCGATTTTTTTAACCTATGAAATCGCTTTCTCTTATAAGCGCTTTTATAGAGGTGCTGCCAAAACTTATTTTTGGTGTAGTGATTCTTGCCTATGTTGTTTTTCTTACAACCTAACAATTATACTTATTTATTTCAGGAACATGACAGAGAATCAACATCAAAGTAGGGGTTTCAGACAAGGAAGCTCATCCTGACTGCCTCGGCACGTCGAGAGAGGCAAGTAGAGCAGGTGAACCAGCCTCGAGGCCGGGTACAAAGGGAGAAGTTAGATGTAGTTTATGTAACACCCTTCTAAAATATCACGCAATCGTATAATGAATTTAGAGTTTAACATGTATAAAATGGCATCACAATTGATAAAAATAAAATCCCATATACTGTCATGCTTTCTTGAAGAATATAATTTAAATAATCATGAAGTAACATATTTCTACAATGAATTATTCTCAAAACTTGGATAATTCAAACCAAATAAATATCCAAAACAATCTTAATTAAATCAACAAAGTTTAATTCATAACTCTAAACCAAACGTTCCCCAGTGTTACAAGATCAGAGCATGACACCGACGAGCGAATAAATAAAAGCATAGCGTGTCGGTGGTGACTTTGAGATTTTGTATCGCAAATGTGCGGATAGCAAAGTCGCCATCGACTTTTCTTTTATCAATTAAGGGAAGGTAAAAGAGAAAAAAAGACCGTTAGATTACGAGTAAGGAGAAGGTTATGAAAAGGAGGTATTAGCACCCTTTCCATCCGTGATTATCTACGGGCTCTTAGTTGCTCTTAGATCATTTTAAAAAGTGGTTTACATGTGTTTGACAAAAATGTTTTGAAAAGGCATTTCGCTTTGACTTTGTAATGATTCATGTAGGAATGTATACAAAGTGTTTGGAAATGTTTCGTTTTGAAAAGAGTTTGAACTTTGACAAAAGTGTGAGGTGTGAAAAGTATTTTGATAGAGCAAGCAACTAACGATCTTATTACCTACTCGAATGGTCGTTTCGTGTTATTTTTTCCTTTAGAATAGCGCTATCCATACCATTAATTGGTAGGTAACCTATTCGTTGGATGTAAAAGGGACATTCGAAGGGACATCGGATGGTCGTAGAAGGCAACTTGTAGGAAGTATCCTAGCACATTCGAAGGGACTATCATCACTTTTCGTGGCGACAATCGAGGTCAAGATCATGTATTCGTAGGCAACATCATTGGGTCTATGATCTTTGTATCGAAGGGACTATGATGATTTGTTTTGAAACAGCGGTGCTAGAATACCTCTACGTTCGAGGACTTGACCATTTGTATTAAGTAAAACAGCGAGAGAACTACCTAAGGGTGCATGTGTGAAAAGTGTGTCAATTCAGATATGTTATCTTTGAAATTATGAGTGATCTATGTCCAATTTTATCTTGCCATACACGCCTAATTACTAGCAGTTTATAGGGTGCAGAAAGTAAATTGCGGAAAGATAAAGTCCTACGCTATTACATGGCTTTGGGGCAGATACATAATATGAGTGCGGAAAATAAAAGCCCTAATTAAACTATTACATCCCATAGGCAATTACATGATTGAAAAAGAAAAGCAAGAAAAATTGTCCGGAGCGTTACAACCTGTGAACAGATACAAAATCGGAAAATACGAGAAAATTGCATAAGAAGAAAATGTTAGTAAAAATAAATATTTTTGAATGAGGAAAAAGGTTTTTGATTAGTAATGACATTAATATGATAAGATAAATTTTTGGGAATTTTTGGAATTGATTTGATAATTTAAAAATAATTAAAAGTCATTTAAATGATTAATTAATAATTAAATTAAATATGCATGCAAAAATAATAATTTTTATATTAAAAATTAAATAAACATTTTTCTGATGATTATGCAAAAAATAAATATTTTTGGTGTTTTTTAGATGCATGAGAAAATTATTTGAAGATAAATTAAAATGCATGAAAATATTAAAGAAAATATAAAAAATAGAGTTAGTTTCAAAAGAGAAAAATAGTATGGTCTTGCCGGGATCGAGCGGAGACCTTGGAGAATCTTCCATACAGCGCCTTTACCAGAGCCATAATGCACCGTGTCATGAAAATACAAAAAATTGTTTTAAAGGAATCGTGTCATGGACTTTTGAATTCAAAGCACAATCATCGCGTGGGGCCCAGTTATTTACGAATGGACGAATCAAATGCCACGATCGTGCCACACATGCAGTCAAGGAGTCAGCGCTGGAGTCAGCCACCGGAACCCTAACGCCGATCATCTTCTCCGGCGAGTTAATTTTGAAAACCTACAAAATAGCCAAAATCAAAGCACAAGAAGAACCCTACTCCACTAATTCGATGGCTGCGAGTTCGATGGTGCCATCGTTGTGGCTTGAAAACGGCTGTATAATGAGTTTCGAAGAAAAGAACATAAACTTCCCTAACAATGGCAACTTGGATTCCGGTTAGCATGAGCTTCATGTAATCACCCAGACCTGCTCTATGACACCCCAGGAACTCATAATAATGATTAGTTTCAGACAAAACACGATAGAAATCAGAAAATGAAATCAAGAAATATATGAATATGTATGAACATGTATGGCTCGATTCAAGCAGTTTCAACCATGGCTTTTGATGTGTACCTACTCAAACTTACCCTAGGAATGTAATGGAGTGATTGAAAGAGGCTGAAAGTGGCTGGAACAAGAAACACGATTTTTGCAACTTTGAGAGAATTTTGAGCAAAATAAGGGTTGTTGTAGAGGCTAGGGTTTCGTCCTTTGTTCTTGGCAATGAGCTGGGTATTTATAGAGTGAAGAGTGAGGGCAAAAATAGTGAAAAAAGATATGACATTCAATGTAAAATTATTTCCTTTCAAATAAAATCAAATCTTTGAAAATTTGATTTTCTCTTCCATATGCATGCTAGCACGAATTTGACAAGTCTTGTGGGCTATCTTGGACCTCAAGTTTGATAAAAACCCAATCCATTTGAAAATATATCTTGTTTTCATATTTTATTTAATTTAAATTTGAATTTAATGCTTTTAAATTCAAAAATTAATCAAAAAAATAGAATGTGGTCATGGAAAAGCATCAATAGGTCACAAATAATATTATGATCAAGTTTGGATCATAAAATTATAGGCCCAGTTGGAAAAAATTGGATTTTGACAAATATCTCCTTTTGTGCAATTGTTCAAAAATGCCCAACTTCTGTAAGGTGTATTTTGCTCAATTTTCCACATTTTTGAGTGTTCTTGGACTTTTGAGAAAGCTCTAGGTGTCCTCTGAACAACCTATTTGGTTTCATCTCAATTGGATATTCCATGCTCAATAAATCTTCAAAACAAAAGTTGAGTTTTGTTGACTTTGAAAAGGACACGTAATGTTTTGATCCATACCTTCCAAATGAAGCATTTTTGAACATTCTTGTGAGACATGAAGTTGTAGAGAATTGAATTTCCTTCAAAATGAGAGGTGGTGGAAAAATTTATGAGAAAGTATGAAGAAGTTATGCTCAGTCAAAGTTCAGTTGACTTTTCATAGAAAAACCCTAATTTGGAAAGTTTGACTTTTGAGCAAATCTTGAGTTTTCTTGATGAATCATGATCAACCCTTGATCAAATGATGAATGTGACTTAAAAATGAGGATGTTGACCAAAAATCATGAAGTTTGACTGTATGTTGACCATAGTTGACTTTTTGTCCAAGACAATTGATTTTCAACCATCTGAGCAATTGCCTGAGGAAATTTGACTCGTGAGGCTTGAAACTTGACATGGAGATTCTTTGAAGCATATGAGGAGGCATGATGATCATTGGAGATGTTAGAAGTCCATCTTGATCTGAGAATTGCCAAACCCTAGTTTGGGTTGATTGTCTAGGAGAGGGTTTGTCTGATCAACCTTTGATGAATCCTTGAGTATGGATGTATGAAATGTTTTGAGAAGTAGGAGTGCAAATTTTGGGTTATTACAGCTGCCCCTGTTCAATATTCTTGTACTGGAAATGTTAGATTGGCATGCTTGCCTTTCGCGACCTGGAGGTAGAAGATGATTGAACACTCGAGTACACCTGAAAATTTGCACTCGCTGGTGATGCGGGAATGGGCTTATAGATGCCATTTGGAGAAGCTGGAGATTTCGCTGGAGAATGAGTCGTATGCTAGACTCGAGACGTCATTTGAATAGGAGAATCGTTGGAGATGGGCTTAAGATGCCATCTGGAAAGATCGATGCTGGGGAGTGAGCCGCACGCTAGGCTCTGTAGACGTTTCTGGAAGTGAAAGGAGCATGGGGATGGGCTTAAGATGCCATCCGGAGGGAGTCGTACGTTAGACTTCGTGCCTGTCTTTGAATGAAGTTATTGGTTTGTATTGGTTTTTTAACCAAATATGCAGCATTCAAATAGTGGAGAAATGTTGACAAGTAGTCGGAGACGGGCTTAAGATGCCATCAAAGGCGGGTAAATGCAGCTAGACTACGTAGTTCTTTGTTGATAATAAGAGAGTCAAAATACATCTTCGTCTTGATTACTACGAGGGATAGTAGTTGGCAAAATATGGACAACTTCTGTTGTGCTTGGTCTTGATCAATGCACATTATCGGAGGATAACTTGTGATCGTTCGAGATAGTTTTCCGTCTAGTTTGGGCATTAATCTGGATCATTGTGGGAGGACAACTAGTGATCGTTCGAATAGTTTTCCGTCGGCGGGCATTAATCACGGACTGTTTGTTTGAGTGATTTTCACTGTTTTGGGAAAAACAAAAGAAGCTTTGATAGAATATCGTTAGTTTATGCAAGTATGATGCATGGCGATGTGTATGAGCGACATATGCATATATTATGACTTTATGAAATGTATGAATGATAGATGTTGTGGTATTTCAAAACATATCCATCTTGAAAAGATCACGGATGTTACATTTGGGAATGAAGCGGATTAGAAACCACGAGAAGAAGAGCGACCTCGATTCCTCCGATGCACTATCTGACCAAGTCTTGAGCCTTAGATATTGTTGAGGATGGTAGAGATCGAGACATGTGCCGCTGAGGATCTTGTGCGTGGGTCTCTTGGAGAGCATTTGTGATTCTTTGGGAGACGGGTTAGAAGGATTTGGAGCCGTTGAAATCTCTGGCTTGGGAATAAAAGATGTAGGTTTCCTCCGATGCATTATCTGACCAAGTTTCAAGTCTGGATACTGTTGCTGCCGGGGAGGTGATGATTGCTGAGAGATATTTTGCCGGGGATACCTCTGCTGGTGATAAACCGTTACTGCTCGGAGACTGATGTGACATGGTTTAGCTGATTGGGATCACTGCTCGGGGACTAACGTGATGAAGCTTGGAATGCTGGAACTAATAAAAAGGAAAAAAGTACTCCGCTGGGGAAGGTTTATAGTGAGCGACATCTCTGTAAGGATTGTACTCCGCAAGGGGACGTATTGGTGACTTTCGCCGTCATTTCAATTCCTAGAGCCTGTAGTAATTACTTTCGTATGTTTTCTTCTCGCATGTTTGTGAATATATTCTTATTGTCAAATGCATATAATCATTCAAAACAAACGTTGGACTTTATGCAAGTAACAATAGCAAAAATTATAAAGAGGAAGAACTCGTATTTATTTGAAATGTGGCGTATGGCCAAGTAGTTTATACACAAGAAAGGTAAAAAGCTATGCGGAAACAATCTCGTTAAGTTTCAACTATGCTAGTACTCATATATTTCAACTATCTCATCTCCTTCTTTGTCGATTAGAAAGTGAGTGAATTGATTTTCGCCAATTGAATCTTGAATCTTGATAGTAGTGCGGAAGTGGGTGATACGGGCGGGACATAGTAAATGCGCTTAAATCCTAACTTTTGCCTAGACCGCCCTTTGGGTTTGAGTCTAGGGATACCCTTTTACGCCCAACCGCCTTTTCGGGTTTTGACTTGCGGGTGTACATGTTTTGCATATATCCTTAACTTTTCCCGAACCCTTTTGGTTCGCGGGATGCCTTATTTTTGCCTAGGCGATCGACCTAGCGGGTCTCTTTTATCGTAGTATTTTTGACTATGTCGCGTTCACGAGGTGTGGGAAGTCTTCACCATCCATGGTGCTAGGTATCATAGCTCCGGAAAATCTTGTCTTGACTACAAACGGTCCCTCATAGGTGGGAGTCCATTTGCCACTGGGATCACCTTGTGGAAGAATGATGCGCTTGACTACTAGATCACCGACTTGGTAGACTCGATGCTTGACTCTTTTGTTGAATGTTCTGATCATTCGCTTCTGATAGATCTGTCCATGGCAAATGGATGTGAGTCGTTTCTCATCAATCAAATTAATCTGGTCAAGGCGAGTTTGGATCCAATCATCTTCGCCTAACTCTGCATCCTGGAGGACTCTGGATGAGGGGATCTGAACCTCGATGGGTAGAACGGCTTCCATACTGTACACAAGATAGAAGGGGGTTCCCCTATTGATGTCCGTACTGTAGTGCGATAACCGTGGAGAGCAAATGGTAACATCTCATGCCAATCTTTGTAAGTCACTGTCATCTTCTGTATAATCTTCTTAATGTTCTTGTTGGCGGCTTCCATTGCGCCATTCATCTTAGGCCGATAAGAAGAAGAGTTGTGATGCTTGATCTTGAACTATGGTGGAGTTCGGTGATCATCTTATTGTTGAGATTAGAGCCGTTATCTGTGATAATCCTTTCAGGAGTGCCATATCGACAGATAAGATTATGTTTGATGAATCGAGCCTGACATTCTTGGTATGATAAGCGAAACTTACCACTTGGTGAAATAGTCAATTGCCACAAGGATGAAGCGGTGTCCGTTGGGCGTGGGCTTGATTTCTCGATCATGTCAATGCCCACATTGCGAAGGCCAAGGGAAGTTAAAACATTGAGTCTTGAGTGCGTGTACTTTGTCGGCATATATCGGCACTTGTGACAAGATCGAGCATAGCGGTGGATCGACTTCCATGGTGGACCAATAGTAACTTTGTTCTCAAAATCTTCTTAGCCATCGTATGACCACTTGGAGTGGGTACCAAATGCGTGTAACTCTTCGTGATCGTTCCATTGTTCTCTAGTCTACGGTGGAGTAAACACAAGTCGTGATTGCGTTTGTATAAGATGTCGTTGTTGAGGAAGAATTTGGATCACGAACCTTCTCAAAAACTTCTTATCATTGACGGATGCCCTGCGGGATATTCACGAGTCTCAGATACCTCTTCACATCGTAGTACCAAGGTTTCTCGTGTATCCAGCTCATAACAATATCTTTGGTTCGTCGAACTTCTCAATGATGATGCAGGGAGCCTCGTTGTCCCATCGACCTTAAACATAGGCGACATAGTAGCCAATCGTGCATGGTGAGTCTCTTCTCGTGGAATGTGATTAAAAGTGATCTCTTGAGTAGGGATCAAACTTAAAATATGCTCTCGTCTGAATGAGATTCGGATGCTTAGTATCCCTCATGTCGACTAATCACTAAAGTGAGTCTCCATACACTCGTAAGAACTTGATTCTTAAGTCAATAGCGACTTTGATACCCATGATGCGCCGTATTGGCCATCTTGTTAAATGCAGTTGAAACATAATCTGGCGGTGAAAGTATGTCCTTTGTGGGGATGTGATGATGGTGCCGATGCCATTGCCAAGTGCCTTTGAGGCTCCACAAGACCATGGTCCATCGGGATCCTTGTTCGGGTCCTTAATGCGGTCACAGTTCTTGCAATCAATGACTAGTAAAACATCTTGATACGGAAATTCGAAGCGCATAGGCGGTAGTCATCTCGACTTGATGAGCCAAATGATGGCTACTACACTTCCTTTGATTGCTACGAGAAGTGTCTTTGGATGTCGTATTCGATCAAGATCATTTGCCATCTAGCTATTCTTCGAGAGTGGTTTCTCAAATATGTATTTTATCGGATCCATCTTGAAATCAACAAGGTAGTGTGTCAACATGTCTTGTCTTGGTCGGCGAAGAAAAGCTGCAAGTTTTCTCGGTATGAGTATCTTGTTTCAATCGGTAAACTTTTGCTAAGGTAGTATATTGCATACTCTTTTCGACCAGACTCATCATGTTGCCCCAACACACACATTGAGTTCTCTAACCTTTGTCAAGTACATGATAAGAGGTCTTCCTTGATGGTGGCATTAGGATAGGAGGATTACGTAGATACTCCTTGATTTTGTCAAGCGCGATCGGCAATCGTCGTTCCATTCCACTACTTGATCTTTCTTAAGTAACTTGAAGATTGGCTCACAAGTAGCGATCAAATGTGCAATGAATCGGCAATGTAGTTGATCGGCCCGAAACCTCGACTTCCTTCTCGGTGTGGGGTGGCATTTCTTGAATAGCTTTAACCTTGGCGGGGTCACCTCAATACCTTTTCCTGACAACAAACCTAGGAGTTTTCGGATCGACTCAAAGGTGCACTTGTTGGGATTAAGTCTTAATCTGTACTTCTTGACCTTTGAACAATTTCCAAATGATCAAGATGTTCTTCTTGATGCGTGATCGAGCTATCATGTAAATCAACGTAGACCTCATCTCGTGATGAATCATGTCATGAAATAACGTCACCATAGCCGCGATAAGTGGAACCGCGTTCTTGATCCGAGCGGCATAACCTTGTAGCAGAAAGTGCCTTTGTGTAACAGTTGTCTTCTCCATGTCTTGAGGCCATTTTGATCGATTATGGAGGAACCCATCCATGAAGGAAAACCTTATGTTGGCGGTGTTGTCAACGAACATCAATATGAGGAAGTGGAAAATCGTCTTTCGGACTTGCTTTGTTCGGATCTGTAATCCACACACATTCGTACCTTGCCATCCTTCTTGACAGGCACCACATTAGCACCCATTGTGGATAAAGTATGACTAAGCGGCATTGAGCCTTCATAACTTGACTTTGATTTTCTCTAACATTTCGGGGCATCGTGACCTACCTTCACGGGGAAAAACCTTCTTTTGTTGGCAATTGGTGCACAATATCAATGTCAGACACGGAATGTCTTCGTATGACCAAGCAAAACCTCGATATAGTCTCGTAACATCTGAACCAACCTTTCTTTAACAACATTCTCAAGACTGCTCCTATCTTGATCTCTTTTCATCTTCATCACTACCCAAATTCACAACCTCAACTTGCTCTTCGTGTGGCTGTATAACTCGTTCTTCTTCTTTGTAGTAGTCGGACAAGTTCTCCACGGCACTTCACAATCTTCCTCACCTTCGTCTTGACTCGGTAGATCGGATTATCGAAGTCATATTTAGCAATAGCATAAATTGTTGTCAACGAGATTGAGTGATTCGGTGTATCCGTGGGTGTGTAAGAAACACATAGCTTTTTGAAGGGGTGATAAAGTAAAAGAAAGAGAGTAACAAATAAATGCAAAAGTCCAACGATTTTATTGAATGAAAATATGCAAATGACAGATAATAACCCTCACAAACGAACCATAATGCCTCGGGCAAGGCACTAGGCTTTAGAGTTCATTGTTCAAAACATAGAAAATACGAAAAGCAAAACAAAAACAAGAGCAATTACTCCTGTCTAAAGGAGATTGGTATGACGTCTTCAGTCTTCCAATTGCTGAGTCCATTGTCAGGAGTTGGGAAGATCCACTTGCTGATGTTGAAGTCGTAGTCATCGTCTCCTATAGCATGGATTCCACTCTGGCTGATGCGGAAAGGAAGTTGGTCGGGACGTTCGCGGCGTATCATCTTCTGACCTCTGATGGTGAAGCCTAAACCAGTCTTGTCAGATTTGAACGGAAGATCAGGGAGCTGACCCCAAATAGCACTACCTCCTTCTTTGACAGCAGCTTGAGCATCTTTCAGTGAGGCCATCCTAGGCGGAACTTGTATAGCTTCAGGAGTGACAGGAGAGTCAACAGGCATGACCCTAGGGATTGTTTTGAAAGCTTGGCAGGGAGTCTCGAAGAATTCACCCTCTAACTCAAGGTATCGGAATGACTGTAGATGACTGACCATATATTCTTCTTCACCACATACCGTAACAACCTTCCCTTCTTTGGGTACTTGACACGATGCAAGGTAGAGTAACACACACCCCATGTATCAAGGGCGTCAAGTAGGCAAGAGTAAGTGGGAGGATGTCCATGACAAAGAAAGTGGAATCAAAAGTGCGGGAACCGACTTTAGAGTGATGAGCTCTCAAGTACTATTAAGCTTAGAACCATCAAAAGCTCTCACAATTATATCCTGGGTTTCGAACCAATCCTTCAACATCAAGTCAATCAAAGCGGTTTTGGAAGGATATTGAGGAGAACCGATATCCACTAAAACATGAGACAATGTAGCGCCCTTGCATTCGAGAGTGCAAGGCTTTGTTGTGTTCTTTTCGGAGAGTCAAATCGACATCGAGAAAAGCCTAGGCCGTTGTTGGTAGCCGGGCTAGCAATACAAACTTCAAAGCTGGTCGGTAGTAGTGTCTTGCGATGCGTGAGCATTCTTGAAACTTCACCAAGACTTTGGCATGAGCCTCGAGCCAAAGCGAGCAAGCATGGAGATCTTGGGGTCTGTCCCAGCTTTCCACAACATTATAGTCACTCTTCTTGATGATCTTCAAAATTTCCTCCATTTCTTGTTTGGAGTGTCTTGACAACTTCCTTTGGTACTTGGCTGGCGGGATGAGTCAGTTCTTTCCCTCTAGTCTCGGGGCTGGTTGAATAAATTTGGAATCGGTGGAGTCATGATGTCTTTGGAGGAGAGATATCTGGAGAGAATACTCTTCCGGTTCTGGTCACCTTACTTGATCCGGTGATGTTGTCAATGTCAGGAATGGTAGCTTCAATTGTAAGGTCCTCAATGGTCAGAGGGTCTTGCTTGACGCCGTGATAGTAGACATCAGATCCATAATTCCAAGGAATAGCTTTGTCGGAGGAATATGGAACTAGTCTAGGAGAAGTAATGATGAGAGGTGCCACTCTAGGCACAAAATCAGTAGAGGAAATCCTTATCGTGTTAACATCAGCACAGTCTTCTGGGAAATCGTCACCCCATCCGGTTGCCTTAACATCTTCAATAGGAATTTTGTAGCTTTCGGGAACAGTATACTTCACCATGTAATCAAACTTTCCACTTGGCTTCCCCAAGGTATCCCACGCAGATGGTACAGCTTCGTTCATATCTTCGATCTTCAGTTTCTTAGACATGTCTTCACACAGACTCTCCACAGGTGGTTTCAGGAATAGTATTTCACGGTTATCCATCATGCCTTTGAACACGTCTTCTCGACCAAGCACAACCATCGTGCGAGATGGGCACCGACAATTCTCGGGCATCACGGATTGACACCACAAATTTTCTTACATCATAAGAGGAATGGTCAAGTCATCTACGTTGAAAACGTAAGTATCCTCCTGACATTGGAACTTTTGTCATGGTTAGGCATAGGCGGATCACATTCGAGTCTCAACAAGAGGTCAAACTCAATCTGTTTAGCTTCAATCATATCCTAAATTTTGTTCTTGAGCCCAACAATTGTCGATTATCGTTCCACAGGCTATTAGAGTTGTAAGCACACTTAGCATTAGGATTGTATCTTGGAGAGAAGTGTTGACATTCGAGGAGGATCCTTCAAGTAATCGACTCTGCTTTCAACATGTGTTGCAAGGCTTGCGACAATGGCATGTTGATCTTAAAGCTTCTTCGTGGCGCGTTACGGCTACTGCGTTGTCTGTTGAGGTTGTCTTGATGTAGGGTTGGAGATCACCACTGCCCCCACAGATTGAGCACGGTCAGTCTTGGCTCGGCTTTTCTGACCATACACCGCATTAGCTTCTTTCTTACCACCAAAAGATCTCTTCGCAACATTTGAAGATGTCTCTATCTGAATCTTTCCGCTTTTGATACCAGCTTCAATGCGCTCTCCTGTCAATATCAACTCGGTGAATCCGGCTGAAGAGTTTCCAATCAGATGATTAAAGAATGGGCCTGTCAATGTTCCCATAAACATATCAACCAACTCCCTATGGGACAAGGGTGGTTGAACTCTGCCTGCTAGATCTCTCCATTTCTAAGCGTACTCTTTGAACTTCTCATCCCGACCCATAGACATGCTTTGTAGTTGCATGCGAGTGGTTTCTAATTCAACATTGTACTCATCTGCTGTGAAAGCATCGCTAAGTCACTCCAAGTCGGATCGGTCATTCTCTGTCGATAATACCACTCCAAGCGAGTTCGGACAAACTCTCTTGAAAATAATGCATCCACAACTTTCATCATCGGTGTGGGGTTGATCTTGAACATAGGACTTCAAATCGACTTTGGACGGAAATGACATCATATTTGGCAAAAGTAGGAACCTTGAACTTGGGAGGAATCACCACACCAGGGACAAGACTTAAATCATCAAAATTCAGCCCGACATCTTGAGTTTTCCACACATTGAGACGGTCTTCAAGTTGCTTGTACATGTCATCTCCTCAGTCTTGATCATTGTCATAGTGATCTTCTCTCCTTCTCGAGCTCGCATTGCCTTCTTCATTGCCCTTGACACTCCCTCGGTCTTGACACTTCCTTTTGAGAGCTCTATCCGGTGACCACTTTAGGACCACCTTTGTAGCGTCTACCCATGTTGAGAACACCAGACCCTCTTCTTTACGTTGATGAGCTTCTTGGATCTTCTTGGCCTTGGACCAAGCTAGTGAACATCTCCTGGGCCGAGCATTACGGCACAGGATCTTTGTGATCTGTTCAAGAGCCATTTCTGCTAAAATAAATAGCGAGAAAATGAGAAAACCAATCTTCAATGTACCTGTTATGAGATGTTATGCCATGATATGCGATGTTTATGCAGATGCAATGCAATGTTTTCAAGGACCTTAAGGAATTTAAATTTGTTAAACAAGCACGAACAAACATTTATTAGTTTCCTTTTATTCTTTCTCTTTTTAAGTACAAAAGATAGTTCAAAACAATAAAAGGAAAGCATAAAAATCCTAAAGCTCTAAGTCTCCCATGGGCGCTTCCTCTTGGTGCCGAGGTAGGCATTGATGTTCCGCTCCTCGTGAAGTAGCTTTGTCAACTCTAGTACCTTCTTCTCACTTGCATAGCACTGAGCTTCGAATGTATCCCTTTCTTCTTTAAGTTGAATCCAGGTTCTCTTCAAGTCTTCAAAATCAGTAGGCATGTCAGGATGGAGAATAGTATAGGGTTCGTCACCCATAGCGAGTTCCATAATTCTTGGTAAAGCAGTGAATGGCATCATGAGGTTTTGAGCTCGAACTCTCACCCATTTGAGGTAAGGTTCCCAAGGAATGGAGTTGGTGCCCCAAAGTCTTGGTATCGATCTTCTTTACCATGCCCCAGCGTGTATGAACCTTAAATCGGTAATGGAGATCGTGGTTGTAGTCGAACACAATATCTTGGAGAAGCATATCATGAGGACCATCTCTTGAGCAAAACCAAGCGGCGTAAAGCTAGAGAAGGGTTGTAAGTAATACCTCCCCTTATACCAAGGAATGGTACATTAGGGAATTCTCCACAACGCTCAATGAATGTGAAGTCCTTTTGAGAGAAAAGATTCCAACGGATATCTGAATGAGAGAGTGACATTAGCCTTTGAGACCACTTCATACTTTGCTCGTTCTTCATTACTGATTGAGGAAGGTGTGAAATAAACCACCTGGAAAGTAACGGTATGCAACACATGAGAGTTCCTTGTCTTTTGATAGTACGAGTGTGGAGAGAATGTAGAATGTCTCCAAGTAAAGTAGGCACAGGATTGCGGGTAAGAAACAACTTGATGGCGTTGACATCTATGAATTGATCCGAGTTAGGGAATAGAACCAAACCATAGATTAGTAAGGACACAATGTCTTCAAATGCATGGAAACTCATAACCTTGAGAAATTCTCGGGCTTTCTTAATTAGGAACTTAGCAAGTAAACCCTTAACTCCGCTTCTTGTTTCCCAATTAGCTTCAATGTCTGAGCACTTTAGATGTAATGCTGATGCGATGTCTTCGTACCTAGGAACTTTTTCTAGACCGGTGAATGGCATTTGATCAAGAATTGGTATCCCAAGTAGCTTAGAGAACTCTTCAAGGTAGGAACTAGCGATAATGCAGGAATGTAAAGCAATGGTGTTTCGGATCAAAAGCTGGAATAAGGCGTGCATCATATCTTCTTCAAAAGGAGTAACCAAGTCAAGTAGATAACCATGCCTTTTGATGAGCCAGTCATGGTGGGAATCTAAAACCAATTCTTTGGTGAGAAGGTATACCCGTGAAGTTGATTCGAGATAGTCTTTCTAGAAGCCATAATCCCTACAAAATAGAGCAAAGATAAATCCCTAGGTCCTTGAAATAGTTAGAAATGATATACAATGTTATGATGTCATGATGTCATGTTTAGCACACAAACAATTCACACAATGAGCCTAGGTTTAAGGCTTGCATGAGGTATAGGTGATTACCCACCAAAAGTTTGAGTTGGTTCATCTGTCCTATAATAATGCAGGGTTCTAGGAATCTCATATCATTGATCTTTTTGTAGGCGTTTATTTCAATCGACTACCAAGTGGTCGACAAAATATCCCAAAGTCGATCTTAATGAGCGTAGCATCGGTATCGACCAACCTCGGTCTACACCAAAGCCATCTCACTACCTTCTAATAGCCAAGATGGGTCAATTAAGGTTCTAAAAGTTTAGTTAGTGCTTGATGACACCACGAAGCCAAATACTATCTGACTTGGAAATGAAGAGTATCGGGACATCCAAAGTGTCACACTAACGTAGCCATCATGTTGACCGTTTCGATATCGTCTAGCAGTCGCGACGATTTATTGCTACTTACCTAAAGGAAACCGGATCGGGTGTAGGATCCTCCACAAATATAATACCCAAGCAACCGTTAAAAGTAAAGCATACAAATCAAGCGAGCGATAAAGTGATCTAGAAATCCCTATGGTATTCTCTCTTTGGGGTGTTTCCCAGTGAGTCGCCAGATTCTAATCTGATGGCCGACTTTGAGATTTTGTATCGCAAATGTGCGGATAGCAAGAGTCGCCACCACTTTTCTTTTATCAATTAAGGGAAGGTAAAAGTACAGAAAAAGACCTTCGTTAGATTTTGAGTAAGGGAGAAGGTTATGAAAAGGGAAGGTATTAGCACCCCTTTCCATCTTAGATCATTTTAAAAAAGTGCTTTCTGTTTGTTTGACAAAAATGTTTTGAAAAGGCATTTCGCTTTGACTTTGTAATGATTCATGTAGGAATGTATACAAAGTGTTTGGAAATGTTTCGTTTTTGAAAAGAGTTTGAACTTTGACAAAAGTGTGAGGTGTGAAAAGTATTTTGATAGAGCAAGCAACTAACAGTCTTATTACCTACTCAGAATGGTTGTTTTCGTGTTATTTTACTTTCCTTTAGAATAGCGCTATCCATACCATTAATTGGTAGGTAACCCTATTCGTTGGATGTAAAAGGGACATTCGAAGGGACATCGGATGGTCGTAGAAGGCAACTTGTAGGAAGTATCCTAGCACATTCGAAGGGACTATCATCACTTTTCGTAGGCGACAATCGAGGGTCAAGATCATGTATTCGTAGGCAACATCGTGGGTCTATGATCTTTGTATCGAAGGGACTATGATGATTTGTTTTGAAACAGCGGTGCTAGAATACCTCGTTCGAGGACTTGACCATTTGTATTCGTAAAACAGCGAGAGAACTACCCTAAGGGGTGCATGTGTGAAAAGAGTGTGTCAATTCAGATATGTTATCTTTGAAATTATGAGTGATCTATGTCCAATTTTATCTTGCCATACACGCCTAATTACTAGCAGTTTATAGGGTGCAGAAAGTAAATTGCGGAAATGTAAAGTGCGGAAAGATAAAGTCCTACGCTATTACATGGCTTTGGGGCAGATACATAATATGAGTGCGGAAAATAAAAGCCCTAATTAAACTATTACATCCCATAGGCAGTTACATGATTGAAAAAGAAAAGCAAGAAAAATCGTCCGGAGCGTTACAACCTGTGAACAGATACAAAATCGGAAAATACGAGAAAATTGCATAAGAAGAAAATGTTAGTAAAAATAAATATTTTTGAATGAGGAAAAAGTTTTTTGATTATTAATGACATTAATATGATAAGATAAATTTTTGGGAATTTTTGGAATTGATTTGATAATTTAAAAACAATTAAAAGTCATTTAAACGATTAATTAATAATTAAATTAAATATGCATGCAAAAATAATAATTTTATATTAAAATTAAATAAACATTTTCTGATGATTATGCAAAAATAAATATTTTGGTGTTTTTAGATGCATGAGAAAATTATTTGAAGATAAATTAAAATGCATGAAAAATATTAAAGAAAATATAAAAAAAAAAATAGAGTTAGTTTCAAAAGAGAAAAATAGTATGGTCTTGCCAGGGATCGAACTGGAGACCTTGGAGAGAATCTTCCCATACACGCTCCTTTACCACTGAGCCATAGTGCACTTCGTGTCATGAAAATACAAAGAATTGTTTTTAAAGGAATACGTGTCATGGACTTTTGAATTCAAAGCACAATCAGCACATGGGGCCCAATTATTTACGAATGGACGAATTAAATGCCACGATCGTGCCACACATGCGTCAGGTCGTAGCGGGTCGACCGGAACCTACGCCGATCATCTTCTCCAGCGAGTTAATTTTGAAAACCTGCAAAATAGCCAAAATCAAAGCACAAGAAGAACCCTACGCCCCTAATTTGATGGCTGCGAGTTCGATGGTGCCATCGTTGTGGCTTGAAAACGGTTGTATAATGAGTTTCGAAGAAAAGAACATAAACTGCCCTAACAATGGCAGTTTGGATTCCAGTTGGCATGAGCTTCATGTAATCACCCAGACCTGCTCTATGACACCCTAGGAACTCATAATAATGATTAGTTTCAGGCAAAACACGATAGAAATCAGAAAACGAATTCAAGAAATATATGAATATGTATGAACACGTATGGCTCGATTCAAGCAGTTTCAACCATGACTTTTGATGTATACCTACTCAAACTTACCCTAGGAATGCAATTGAGTGATTGAAAGAGGCTGAAAGTGGCTGGAACAAGAAACACGATTTTTGCAACTTTGAGAGAATTTTGAGCAAAATAAGGGTTGTTGTAGAGGCTAGGGTTTCATCCTTTGTTCTTGGCAATGAGCTGGGTATTTATAGAGTGAAGAGTGAAAAAGATATGACATTCAATGTAAAATTATTTCCTTTCAAATAAAATCAAATCTTTGAAAATTTGGTTTCTCTTCCATATACAAGCTAACAATTTGGCAAGTCTTGTGGGCTATCTTGGACCTCAAGTTTGATAAAAACCAATCCATTTGAAAATCTATCTTGTTTTCATATTTTATTTAATTTAAATTTGAATTTAATGCTATTAAATTCAAAATAAATCAAAAAATAGAATATGGTCATGGCAGCATCAATAGGTCACAAATAATATTATGATCAAGTTTGGATCATAAAATTATAGGCCCATTTGGAAAAAAATGGATTTTGACAAATATCTCCTCTTGTGCAATTGTTCAAAAATGCCCAACTTCTGTAAGGTGTATTTTGCTTAATTTTCCACATTTTTTAGCGTTCTTGGACTTTTTAGAAAGCTCTAGGTGTCCTATAAACAACCTCTTTGGTTTCATCTCAATTAGAGTTTCCATGCTCAATAAATCTTCAAAACAAAAAGTTGACTTTTTGTTGACTTTGAAAAGGACCTGTAATGTTTTGATCCATACCTTCCAAATGAAACATTTTTTGAACATTCTTGTGAGACATGAAGTTGTAGAGAATTGAATTTCCTTCAAAATGAGAGGTGGTGGAAAAATTTATGAGAAAGTATGAAGAAGTTATGCTCAGTCAAAGTTCAGTTGACTTTTCATAGAAAAACCCTAATTTGGAAAGTTTGACTTTTGAGCAAATCTTGAGTTTTCTTGATGAATCATGATCAACCCTTGATCAAATGATGAATGTGACTTCAAAATGAGGATGTTGACCAAAAATCATGAAGTTTGACAGTATGTTGACCATAGTTGACTTTTGTCCATACTGTGATTTTCAACCATCTAAGCAATTGCATGAGGAAATTTGACTTGTGAGGCTTGAAACTTGACATGGAGATTCTTTGAAGCATATGAGGAGGCATGATGATCATTGGAGATGTTAGAAGTCCATCTTGATCTGAGAATTGCCAAACCCTAGTTTGGGTTGATTGTCTAGGAGAGGGTTTGTCTGATCAACCTTTGAGGAATCCTTGAGTATGGATGTATGAAATGTTTTGAGAAGTAGAAGGGCAAATTTTGGGGTATGACACATAGCTCTACGAGCCATCCTCACCAACTCCTAAGCCGCTAAAGCTTCAATCTGAAATCATCAAAGTAAGGGTGAGACGTCATCATAATTAAATGAATTATAAATTCATCAAAACAACAAAATTCATAAGTCATTATTCCACCCCATCCAGCATAATCAGATTCATTTCACAATCCAAGTTATAACATACATCACACAACAACAAGATTATAACACTGGAAACCATCCTATCATGTTATAATTCATACAAAATGCGATGCAAGATTCTATGCATGTGGTACCAACAGTGAACTAAATTCACATACTGTTCCATTCAAACTCGGACACATCATTAACATCTATTCCATTCCAACTCGGATATAGATAAAACCTCACCGCCCATTACAACTCGGAAAAGGATATTGGCCAACTCACTAATTCCACACAATGGGAATTAGCTGCCACCAATGTATATGTATGCACATCAACAACATGCAACATCAACAACAACACATGATATCAACAACCATCATGAATATCCAACATCAACAACAACACATGATATCAACAACATATCATGAATAAACAAAATCAACAACAACACTTGATATCAACACATCATGAATAACACCAGAAAGATAGCATGCAAGCATCAATCCATATTTAACTCATCAGTACAATCATATACCTGTTTCATCCATCAATCACATTGAGTATAATTATCCATAATTCGGAAAATCCAACACTTTCCCATTTAAAACCAATTAATTATTATTTTATCATTTTCATAAAATCGATTATTTAATTTAAAGAATAACATCCAAAACGGCGACTAAAACAGACTTACGGTTTGAAAGATATGATTTTTCAAAGTTTGGCATTTTCCAAAAATGTTACAGTGGTAACCGGTTCCTCCCAGGGAGAATCCGGTTCCCACAATCTAAGTGAAAACACGCTCCTGGATTTTGTACTGGGAACCCGGTTCCTCCCACCAGGGAACCGGTTCCTAAGACTCATGGAAAATCATTCCACTGAAAAATGTACTAGGAACCCGGTTCCCTCCAGGAGGTAACCAGTTCCTGCGTTTAAAAATAGTTTTCCTTGAAAATTTAAACTGGGAACCCGGTTCCTCCCCAGGAGTAACCGGTTCCTCGGACACATAGTTTCCTCCTCTCTGGAAATTATAGCAGGAACCTGGTTCCTCCCACACAGTCTGGGTTCCTCGACATGCTTGCCCCAATTCCATTCATCAATCGACCTAACACAATAATTATCATCCAAATCATCCAATACCCAACAAAATAATGCAATATAACATATTTCAACCATACACAATGATCCTATAACATTGATTTACTCCGATTCACATAATTTGGCAATTTAGGGTCAACACACACAAACCTAGAAAATCTAAATTGGGATTCCTAACTACTCAATCTATTCCATTGATCCCAAAATTCATAAGGCATGATAATTAGGAGAAATCACCCCTTACCTTAGCAATTCTTTGAATTCTTGAACTTTTAGGTTCTTCTCTTCTTTCTGCCTCTTCTCACTTTCACGTACGAACAGTTTTTCCCAAATGGTTCTCTATTCTCTTCTTCTTTTCCTTATTATTCTATAATGATAATAATAATAAAATAAGGTTAGAGACTTTTACTCCTCACACCCCTTGCTCATTTCTTTACACCAAAATCAACCTTTTCATTTTATTTAATTAATTCAAATAATCCCAAAAATACCAATAATTAAATTTTTAATTAAATAAATAATTAAAAATTCGAATTATTTAATAATCGAAATATTGGGGTGTTACAACTCTCTCCTACTAAAAGAGTTTTCATCCTCGAAAACATACCTTAGACGAATAGTTCTAGGTAAGAGTCCTTCATTTGGCTCTCCAATTCCTAAGTAACATTACCACAACCAGGTCCTCCCCAAGCTACCTTTACCAGAGCTATCTATTTACCTTGCAATTGCTTCACTTCCGATCCTCAATCCTCATAGGCAATGTTTCAAAAGTCATATTATCTCGTACCGGTATATCATCTACCTGAATCTCATGAGACAGATCAACAATGTACTTCCTCAACTGAGATACATGGAATATATCATACAAATTTGCAAGTAGCGGTGGTAAAGCAATCTGATAAGCAACTCTTCTAACTTTTTTCGTAATTTGAAACGGACCAATAAAATGCGGAGTTAACTTCTTTGACTTCAAGGCTCGACCAATACCAGTCATTGGAGTAGCTCGCATAAACACATGATCTCCTTCACTAAACTCGAGATTCTTCCTTCTCTTATCATGATAACTCTTCTGAAGACTCTTAGAAGCTCTCATCTTCTCATGAATCATCTTAATCTTCTCTGAAGTCTGTTGGACAATCTCCGGTCCAATCATAGCACTCTCTCCAGATTCGTACCAACACAACAGCGTCCTACACCTCTTACCATACAATGCCTCAAACGGAGCCATACCAATACTCGAATGAAAACTATTGTTGTAGGTAAACTCAATCAAAGGTAAGTAACTATCCCAAACTCCCACCTTTTAATAACACACAAGCATGCAACAAGTATTCTAACGACTGAATCGTTCTCTCCGTCTGACCATCAATCTGCGGATGATAAGCAGAACTCAACCTCAACTTAGTACCCAAGGCCTCTTGCAACCCTGTCCAGAATTTAGATGTAAACCTCGGATCTCTATCCGACACAATACTAGCAGGAATATTGTGCAAACTCACGATCTTCTCAACATATAACTAAGCTAACTTTTCCATCGGATAATCCATTCTTATCGGTATAAACTGAGCAGATTTCGTCAACCTGTCCACGATAACCCAAATAGCATCAAAATTCTTAGCTGTCCTTGGCAGACTAGACACAAAATCCATAGAAATACCATCCCATTTCCAATTTGGAACAAACAACAATTCCATCAATCCCGACGGTTTCTGATGTTTGATCTTCGACTTCTGACAAATCAAACAAGCATAGACGAACTCAGCAATTTCCTTTTTCATTCCAGGCCACCAAAACAACCTCTTCAAATTATGATACATCTTTGTAGCACCAGGATGAATACTCAATCCACTACGATGTCCTTCCTCCAAAATACTTTTCTTAATCTCAGCAATATCCAGAACACAAACTCTATCACCGAACTTCATAATACCATTCTCGTCAATTCGAAATTCACCTCCTTGACCTTGGTTGATCAACGTCAATTCATGAACTAAACCAACATCAGATTTCTGTCCGATTCGAATCTAATCAAGAATACCACTAGTCAACTTCAACATACCCAACTTAACACTATTAGGAGTATTCTCACATACTAGACTCAAGTCTCTTAAATGTTCAACCAAATCATATTCACGCACCATCAGCATAGACATATGCAAAGACTTCCTACTCAACGCATCTGCAACAACGTTTGCCTTACTAGGATGGTAATTCAAACCAAAATCAAAATCCTTCAGAAATTCTAACTATCTTCTCTGTCTCATATGGAGCTCCTTCTGATCGAAGAGATATTTCAGACTCTTATGATCGATGGATACCTCAAATAGAGATCCATACAAATAATGCCTCCACAATTTCAAAACAAACACTGCAACCGCCCACTCCAAATCATGAGTCGGATAATTCCTTTCATGAATCTTCAACTGTCTTGAAGGATAAGCTAGTACCTACTTATTCGCATCAAAACACCACCTAAACCCATCAGTGAAGCATCACAGTACACAATAAAAGATTCCGCCGGATTCGGCAAAATCAAAATCGGAGCACTAGTCGACCTCCTCTTCAACTCTTGAAAACTTTTCTCACATTCAGAATCCCATACAAACACTTGTTCTTTTCTTGTCAACTTAGTTAACAACAAAGCTAACTTCGAAAATCCTTCAATAAACTTTCTAAAGTAACCTACAAGACCAAGAAAACTACGGATTTTAGAAGCATTCTTGATAACTTCCCGAGATACCGCTTTTACCTTCATAGGATCAACCGCAATACCATTCTTGGAAATCACATGACTAAGAAAACTTCACTCAACCAGAATTCGCACTTAGACAACTTCGCATAGAGCTTCTTGTCTTTCAACAATTCCAACATAATTCTGAGATGTTCTGCATGCTCTTCATCACTCCTTGAGTAAATAAGAATGTCATCAATAGAAACCACCACAAACTTATCAAGATACGAATGAAATATCCTGTTCATATACTCCATGAAAACACCAGGTGCATTAGTAACTCTAAACGGCATAACAGAATACTCATAATGTCCATACCTCATTCTAAATGAAGTCTTTTGAATATCTTCCTCTTTTACACGAATCTGATGATATCCAGATCTCAGATCAATCTTACTGAATACACAATCTCTAACCAGTTGATCCATCAAATCATCAATCCTCGACAATGGATACCGATTCTTGATCGTAACTTTATTCAACTGCCTGTAATCAACACACAGGCTCATTGAAGCTTCTTTCTTCTTAACCAATAACACAGGAGCACCCCACGGCGAAACACTCAGACGAATAAACTTCTTCCCAAGTAACTCTTCTGATTGCTTCTTCAGTTCAGCCAACTCGAATTACGACATGCGATAAGGTTCCATCGACACCAAACTAGTTCTAGGAATCAAATCTATAGCAAATTCCACTTCTCTCTCAGGTGGTAACTCATTAACATCTTCCGGAAAAACTTCTGGAAATTCATTCATAACTGTTAATTCGTTACTCTTAGCTTTTCCTTTCGCTTCCATTGAAGAATACAACATAAACACTACCACACCGTCATTAATAGATACATTCATCTACTTAACGGACATAGTCAAATCTTCGACACTAGCCACTTCAGGAAAATAAACCGTCTTCTCAAAATAGTTGATATGAACGTGGTTGAATTCCAACCAGTTCATTCCAAGGATGATATCAAGTTGTTGTAACGGTAGGCACACTAAATCCATACCAAAGCCCCTATACAAAATTATAATAGGACAGTTCCTACACACAAACGAAGTAGTCACTGAACCCGATGCAGGAGTGTCAATAACCATACTTCCATTCATATCAAATATTTCCAAATTTAATCTTTTAGCACAATCCAAAGAAATACACGAATGAGTCGTTCCAGTATCAATAATCGCAATCAAAGGTGTGCCATTAATAAAACACGTACCTTTAATCAATCGATCAATTGGAATAGTCTCCGACCCAGACAAAGCGAACACCTTACCACCAGACTACTCCTTCTTTGGTTTAGTACACTACGGACGAGTATGACCTTCTTCTCCACAGTTGTAACAAGTCACCTTCCTTTCTCTACAGTCATTAGCCACATGTCCAGGTTTCCCACAATTATAACACTTCTTCGCGTCACTCTTGCATTCCTGAACTCGATGCCTAACTCACCACACTTATAAAACCTAATAGGAGCATTAGAATCAACCCCACTAGGCCTTTTCCAACCACCAGAATTCTGGTTATTCCTGTCATACGGTTTTCCATGACCCATCGGTTGCTTTCCTTAATTATCAGCAAACCCATGAGAATTCATCGTTGTACTAGCAAGATCCTCTTCTAGAATTCTACTACAATCCACCAAATCATAAAACCCGTGAATACGCTAATACCTGATACCCTGCTTAATCTCATCACGGAGGCCATTCTCAAACTTGATAAACTTAGAGAATTCTCCCTCTTCATCATTATTATAGTGAGCATAGTACTTAGCCAATGCAGTAAACTTAGAAGCATACTCACTTATAGTCATGTTACCTTGTTTGAGCTCTAAAAATTCGATCTCTTTCCTTCCCCGAATATCTTTATGAAAATACCTTCTCAGAAAAGCCCTTATGAACACAACCCAAGTCAGCATAGTACCATCTTGCTCCATCTCAGTCCTGGTAGCAACCCACCAGTCATCAGCTTCTTCTTCCAGCATATAAGTACCATAACTCACTTTCAGATCTTCAGCACAATCAATCACTCGGAAGATCCTTTCAATCTCCTTCAACCACTTCTGAGCGCCTTCAGGGTCATGCGTGCCTTTGAACAAAGTAGGATTGTTCCTGTGAAAATTTCCCAACTGCCTGTCAACACCAATACCAGCTCCCTGCTGATTTCCTCCAAGCACACCAGCAAGCATCCCCAAAGCCTCAGCAATTGCAGCATCATCTCTTCCGTTACCTCTTCCAGCCATTTTTCTGAGAAATCACAAAACAATTCTCATTAGAACACAAGTATCGACAATGTTACATTGCACTAGTCGCATACAAAAGGGATAACGATACTAAGACACTGGTCACAATGACCGAATATGCTCTGATACCACTATTGTAAGACCCTTCTAAAATACCCTGCAATTGTATAATGAATTCAGAGTTTAACATGTATAAAAGGGCATCACAATTGATAAAAATAAAATCCCATATACTGTCATGCTTTATTGAAGAACATAATTTAAATAATCATGAAAGTAACATGTTCTACACAACAGAATTATTCCCAAAACTTGGATGATTCAAACCAAATAAATATCCAAAACAATCTTAATTAAATCAACAGATTTTAATTCATAACTCTAAACCAAACGTTCCCCAGTGTTACAAGACCAGAGCATGACACCGACACGCGAATAAATAAAAGCATAGCGATGCAAGACTCTATGCATGTGGTACCGACAGTGAACTAAATTCACATACAGTTCCATTCCAACTCGGACACAACATTAACATCTATTCCATTCCAACTCGGACATAGATAAAACCTCACCGCCCATTCCAACTCGACAACGAATATTGGCCAACTCACTAATTCCACCTAATGGGAATTAGCTACCACCAATGTATATGCATGCACAACAACAACATGCAACATCAACAACAACACATGATATCAACAACCATCATGAATATCCAACATCAACAACAACACATGATATCACAACATATCATGAATAAACAACATCAACAACAACATAAGATATCAACATATCATGAATAACACCATAAAGATAGCATGCATGGATCAATCCACATTCAACTCATCAGTACAATCATATACCAGTTTCATCCATCAATCACACTGAGTACAATTATCCACAATTCGGAAAATCCAACACTTTCCCATTTAAAATCAATTAATTATTATTTTCTCATTTTCATAAAATAGATTATTTAATTTAAAGAATAACATCCAAAACGACGACTAAAACGGACTTACGGTTTGAAAGATATGATTTTTCAAAGTTTGGTATTTTCCAAAAATGTTATAGTGGTAAGGTTCCTCGAGGAGAATTCGGTTCCACTCTCGATGAAAACACGCTCCTGGATTTTGTACTGGGAACCCGGTTCCTCAACCAAGGAACCGGTTCCTAAGACTCATGGAAAATCATCCCCCTGGAAAATGTACCAGGAACTTGGTTCCCTCAGGAGGTAACCGGTTCTGCGTTTAAAATAGTTTTCCTTGAAAATTTACTTTGGTTCCTCCCAGGAGTAACGGTTCCTCGGTTTGATAGTCCCTCCTCACGGAAATTATACGGGAACCGGTTCCTCTCACATAGGAAGGTTCCTGCGACTCTGATAGCAGATACATTTTAATGACATTCTTGATTCCCAACTCAATTCCAATCATCCAAATACGATCCAACACAACAATTATCATCAAAACCATCCAATACCCCGCAAAATCATGCAAAATAACATATTTCAACCATACACAATGATCCTATAACATTGATTTACTCCAATTCACATAATTTGGCAATTTAGGGTCAACACACACAAACCTAGAAAATCCTAAATTGGGATTCCTAACTACTCAATCTATTCCATTGATCCCAAAATTCATAAGGCATAATAATTAGGAGAAATCACCTCTTACCTTAGCAATTCTTTGAATTCTTGAACTCTTTGGTTCTTCTCTTCCTTCTTCCTCTTCTCACTTTCACGTACGAACAGTTTTTCCCAAATGGTTCTCTATTCTCTTCTTTTTTCCTTATTATTCTATAATGATAATAATAATAATAAAATAAGGTTGGAGTCTTTTACTCCTCACACCCTTTCCTCTACTCTTTACACCAAAATCAACCTTCTCATTTTATTTAATTAATTCTAATAATCCTAAAAATACCAATAATTAAATTTCTAATTAAATAAATAATTAAAAATTCAAATCATTTAATAATTGAAATATTGGAGTGTTATAGTTTCCCTGTCTGCACCAAGGATCCGTTTGCATTAGGAGTCTTTCTCTCGTACGTATAAGCATGTGCCAAATGAGCCGTAGATTCAACAAGAGTTCGCGGCGCCTGAGGAGGGTGAGATGCCAGAGGATGTTCTGGTTCCTAAGCAGGCGGATGAGGGTTATCTGGGAGGACCATTTGACGCCTCTCTCTTGATTTACTACCATGATAATACCGCCCACCATATCTAGGATAGAAAGGTATATTTTTTGTTGTAATTTTTTATTTTATATGTTTGACTCAAAAATACGATTGTAAGAATTATTACTTTTTTGTTTCATGAACATATGCCTATTAATCATGTGAATCACTCCCATAAAATTTGTGAGTTGTTCATGCCTGCGGCTCCGTTGTTTCTATGATATTGTGATTGAATTTGGTCTTTCCCAATTATGTTGTACAGATTACAACATTATAAGCCACGACATGCATGGTGCTTTTGTTGAGAGGTGGCATAAGGAGACCTCTTCTTTCCACTTTCCTGTTGGCGAGATGACCATCACCCTTGATGATGTTTCCTGTTTACTCCACCTACCTATCAGAGGTAGGTTACTGAACCATCACAAGATAGTAAGAGCTAAGGCGATTGAGCGGGTGGTTGAATATCTTGGAGTTGATCTATAAAGGCTAGCTGAGGAATGCAGAACATCTAATGGGGCACATATAAGGTTCTCCCGTATGAAGGATTTGTATGAGGAGCACCTGGTTGTAGCAACAGGTGCTGAGGAAGAAAAGGACGAGGTTTTTATTCAGTATCACTAAGACTGTGCCATTTGGTGTTACTTGATGTTCTTGATTGGCACAATCTGTATTTGTGGACACAAGTGGGACCTATACGGATGTGACATACGTACAATATTTTGTGGACCTAACTACAGTTCGTGAGTGGAACTAGGGGGCGGTGTGTTGATATACCTCTACTAGAAGTTGAATGAAGCTTCAAATTGGAGGGCAAGAGCGCTCACTAGCTTATGCACACTCCTCACGGTACCTTTTTGTTTTAAACTATTAACTTTAATTTGTTTTAATTAATTTTTACTTACATATTATGTTATTGTTTTTGCAGAGTCGGATAACATCTCATTTCCACCGCATTCATGGTTTTGAGCCACATAAGGCTTACACTGACAACATGCCAAGGGCTTCCAAGTATCTTCTCCACAAAGGGAACCATAAAGTGGCATGGTATAATGTGTATCCTTATCACACCAACCATGATGACATCAACTCAATGTCGTTTGAGGATTGCAGAGAGGTTATCCCGTTCGATCTCATCTCTTTATACTCAGGGTGACTATCATGTGGATCTAACATTATGGTCAGGTATCTTCCTGAGCGGTGTATCCGCCAATTTCGCTATGTGCTGATGATACCTAGATCTCCTTTTCATGTTGCTCCCAATATCATCGTACGCCGAGATCTCGATGGTATCTTCGATTGGGAGAATCATATAGTTCCATATGACCATCGGATGATGCAAGTGTCCCGGACTTGGCCTTTGTCTAGAGGGTTTCGTGACATGGTTTGTTAATGTGTCACACCTCTCATAACACTGGATGTTCCTAGAAGTCCACCGAGGCTAGCTCATGAGGAGCTATTGGAGAAACAACAGGCCGAGGATGACCATGCGATTTATCTATTGCCCATATGTTAGCGGATCCGCCTACTTTGACATGAAGCGTTGGAAAGGATTATCGATACGTGCGGTCCTGAGGCAGTTTCTATAGATGAGAGGATCGTCAGTGAGGCATCCAGTGCATCACAGTACCGCAGGTAGAGGAGAGTAGATGGAGTTAAGATTAGGCATACACAGTAGCCTTTGTTATGTTTTGTTCTTTGATGTTGTTGTTGTAATATTTTACCGTGTTTATTTTTTAAACAATTTATGAATATTATTATTTATGAACATCTATTAATTTTATTTATGGACCATTTTGTTATGTTCGTATTATATTTTCAATCAAATCGTAACATATTTGTCCGATTGTAAAATATATTGTGAAATTGTGGAATTGATGAAATTTTAAACAAAATATGACACAAACAGAAGAACTTTCGCAAGTGCATTTGCAAATTTACCTCTCAGCAGGTTTCGCAAGTTCACTTGCGAATAAACTTATAAATATGGGGAAAGGGTTTCTTCACAAGTGCACTTGTAAAACCTACTGAGAGGTGAATTCACAAGTGCACTTGGAAAAGGTATTTTTAGATTTTCGGTGGTGAAATCCACCACCACTAGGTGTAGAAAGAAATTCTCAATTTTTTTATATTGTCATTACATCCAAAAAGTAATTTTGCACTTACCTGGATACAATCATTTGTTTTCAAAACATTTTTATTTTATTTTATAAAAAGTAGGAGAAATTTTATTAATTTGCTTTCATGCATATTACATTAATTTTGTTAGATATATCCCCATTTACATTATGTATTGGACGATCTTTTATTAATCTCTATTTTTTGTTGTTGAAGATTTTGAACCTTAGATTGAGTGATTGTAATTTGTTCTTGATTTGAATCTTCAATTATAACTTCATTATTATTGTCATTTTTGGTAGGTTTTCGATTGTCTTTGTCCTTTCAAGAATACATGCACAATCAATAACTTCTACTTCTATAATTTTGGGGTTAGTTTCATCGAGTGTCTGAATTGATTCTTGATTGTTATTTTTTATGGTATAAATTCTAAAGGTTTACTAAGTGAAATATCCTATAAATATGTTTTCATCAACTTTTGCTTCAAATTTTCCGAAATTATCTTTTCCGTTATTATGGATATATCATTTGCACCCAAAGATATGGAGGTGAGAGATATTTGGCTTTCTTCACTTACATAATTCATAGGGAGTTCGCTTTATAATGAGTCATATCAGGAGACAATTCATTACATAGCAATCTATGTTTAATACATTGGCACATATATATTTAGGGAGATTTGTTTCATTGAGCATCGTCCTCGCTAGCTCTATTAGAGATCTATTTTGCCTTTCTGCTACCCCATTTTATAGTAGGAGTTGATGGGTTTATCATGTGGCCGTTTGCTCAAGAATATTGTCGAAGCGAAGGAGGATTTAGGTGTCCCTGTCTTAAATGTGAATGTAGAATAATAATTAGTGACCCAAAAGAAGTAACACGTCATTTTTATAGAAGGGGTTTCATTGAAAATTATTGGGCTTGGGCGTATAATGGTGAACAATTGTCGAGTAACATACCAGAGACTAGCAACATGCATGCTTCAAGTAGTCATCCGCCTATGGAGTATGAGGAGAACTTTAATCTGATCGGTGAGATGGTTGAGGATGTTTTTGGTGTGAACGTGACATATGATGAACCTGGAAATTTTGACCGGGAAGAGTTCCCGAATGAGGAAGCGTAAATATTTTATCAATTGTTGAATGAGATAAATATGTCATTGTTTGAGGGGTCGTCAGACTCAAAGCTATCAATGTGGGTGAGATTATTGTCTGGCAAGTCAAATTGGAATGTTCCAGATCAATGTCCGGAATATTTCACAAAAATGATCTTGGACTCCACCGCATCGAAAGACAACTTACCTACAAGTTATTATGATGCAAAGAAGTGGGTGTCGAAGTTGGGTTAAAAGTAAGAAAGGTTGATTGTTGCATTAACGGTTGCATGTTGTTTATGACAATGAGTTTTGTACTCAAGATGGATCGTTAGAGGAGTGTAAGTTTTGTAATAGTCCAAGATATCAAGTTCCCAGTAGAGTTGTTAACAACAAGCAAAAGCGTGTAGCAGTAAAATCCATATTTTATCTTCTGATAATACCAAGGTTAAAAAGAATGTTTGCTTCAATGCACAGTGAAAGTCAAATGACATGGAATCATACAAACCAAACAAGTTCAGGCACTATGTGAAATCCATCTAATGGTGAGGCATGGAAGCACTTTGATCGGACAAATCTGGATTTTGTTGCAGAACCTAGAAATGCCAGGCTTGGATTATGCTCTGATGGTTTTTCACCATGTGTGCAAGCGTCGGGAAGTGTGTATTCTTGTTGACCAGTTATTGTAACCCCTTACAACCTCTCTCCTGAGATGTGCATGACAAAACCATACATGTTTTTGACGTGCGTCATACCAGGCCCACACAGTCCAAAAGCTGGAATTGATGTGTACTTACAACCTTTAATTGATGATTTGAAGAGGTTATGGATTGGAGAATGGACTTATGATATATTCCATAAATAGAATTTTACATTGCAAGATGCCTTGATGTGGACCATTAACGAATTTCCAGCATATGGCATATTGTCCGGTTAGGGTACGCATGGCAAAATAGGTTATCCGCATTACATGGAATACACCAAAGTGTTTACGGTTGATAGAGGGGGGGAAAGCTCATGGTTTGACGGTCATTGGAGATTCCTACCAACAAATCATCCATATAAAAGAAACAAGACATATTTTAGAAAAGATAAACGAGTGACAAATTTGCCTCCGTCTCGATTGTCACCAGGTGCTATATGGAACCAAGTTTGTGAACTACCAAAATTCTGAATCTTGTGAAAGCATCTTGAATTGAAGGATATGGAGTCACGCAATTGGATAAAAGAAGTATATTTTGGGACCTCCGTATTGGAAAGATAATTTGTTGCGCCATAATCTTGATGTTATGCATATTGAGAAGAATTTTTTTGATAATGTATTTAACATAGTGATGGATGTGAAAGGAAAAGAAAAATATAATGAGAAGTCCATACAAGACATGGAAATTTGGTGTAACCAAAAAGAGTTGGAGTTGAAGTCTCAACTGAATAGAAAGTTATTAAAACCCAAGGCTTATTTAAGTCTTACTTCCAAAGAAGCTAAAGCAGTTTGTCGATGGTTAAAAGATTTGAGAATGCCTGATGGGTATTTGTCATACCCCAATTTTTTACCTAATATACCACCTCACATTTGCATCATTGCATAACTAACAGTTCAGAACATAATTAATCGGGTGTAGCATTCACAGGTCAAAATTAGGGTTTCATCAAGTTTTCATCTGATTCAAGAGGTAACCAATTATGGTTTGAGTTTTACTCACTTTATTTGACCTATCTTGATCAAAACATCAACCTTTGATCCTCAGATATCCAACTTTTCTCATTGATCAATCAAGGATCGACCAATTAGGGTTTTGGTCGAGCATGAGTATTCTCTGATTTTTTGAGCAAGGAATGACTTTTTTGGTTAGAGATTGGTCATTATATCTTAGATACAACATGTTGACCTAATTTCTGGATTCAAAACATCACGAAGTTCACGGACTTCATCGGTCGATTTACGAAACATCGATGAAATTTCATACGCACGAAAAGTCAAACTTTGACTTTTGGTCAACTTTCAAGACAAAACTTTTTCAATCATCAAAATACTTCAAATGATCCATCATGATCATAAAAAATCAAAGAATTTGAAAAAGTCAACAAAAAGTCAAAATTTCTAACACTTAGAAAAAATTTTAAGTGTTAAAATTTTGTACTTTTTCCAAACTTCATGGCATTGTTTCACATAGTTCCACTTTGATTTGGAAAAAACTCAAAAATTGAAAGTTGTAGCTCTTGAAACAAGCTTTCCAAAATGTCCAAGAACTCTCAAATCCATGGAGTCTAGCTATACTTTTGAAATTGAAACATAAGGCTCCATAACCATGGATTTCAAGTTCAAAACTTCAAAGATTATAGGTCATTTTTGAATTTCTTCTTCTAGAACACTTGCCACCTTGCCAAGATAAGTGAGAACTGATAAATATCAGTTGAAGGTAATTATTTTAGGATAGGATCAAGTTGTATTTTCACACATGGTCAAAAAGGAAGTTTCCTTTTGCAAAAAGACTTCCTTGCCCTCTAAGGCAAGTTTGAATTACCAATGCTAATTCTTTGTGCCTAACATTTCAGAAATCTTGACCTATAAATAGAGGTATCATTTTCAAGTTCAAGACACACCAAAGCCATGCAAGTACATGCTTTCATTCTACTTTCTCAAATTTCATGAATCATAGTTCAAAGTGATGAAAACTTGCAATTTTGAAAACTAATGAAAAACTCTGATCAAATTGGTGTCTAATATGTTTTAATATCCATTTGAAACTTGTTTGAAACTTAAAAACAACATAGGCAAAGCTAAAACTCAAATTACATGCCATGTTCACTAAGCTTGCAAAGCGCCATAAGATTGAATTCATGGTTTGGCTTGAGCATCTTGAGTTCGATCATCAAACACCATCCATATACATCATAGAGATGATGCAGACCCTCAGCAACAATCTGTAACAACTCTAACATCAATTTCCAGTTTCATTTGAAGCTCTGTGCAGGTCGACTTGGGTAGGTTGGTTCAAGCAAGCTCATGAAGTGCAGACCACTCATACACTTTCCATATAGGCCGTTGGTGCTCAGGCAATCATAAAAACTCAACTGGAAACACTCCTTCATTGAATTCGATTCCAGCTTCAACAGGTAAGAACTTCAAACTCGAACTCTATGATTCCTTGCCTCTAATCAAAAAAGCTCTTGGCCATTTGTTTTCTGCACCACTCACGATCATTAACCCTCGATCAATTGGAAAATCATCAACCATACGATTTCAATTAGGTTTTCGGTTTTAGGGTTCTTCGTGTTCATCGAAATTCAGTTATGTTAGGCTTAAAATAAATGAAATTAAGTGATGCCATCATGTTCTGGGCTTGAAGCGAGCAAGTTTCATGTTTACATCTTTAGTTTCATCAAGCGAAGATTCTAGCATGGATTGAAGGATCGGGAAGAAGAACAAAGGCTGTGCGTTTTCAAATTCAAAATTCGTTTTTAAATATAATTTCATTGTTTAAACACAATACGGATGTATTGCCGCCATGATTGCCACTCACTCTTAAGTCTTTGTGCCACATATATGCCCAGCGGTCCGGGTTCGAAGCCTCCTGGGACCAATTTTTTCAAACTTTTCATTTTCTTCATATTTTTACAAACTTTGACATTTTTTAACCAATCAAAACTCCTCATTTTGAGGTGATTTTTGTACACTTTTCAATAAATGTATCTATTTTATGATAGTGCAAAAATTTCAAAAAAACTTTATCCGATTATGTTTTGATCGGGCGAAAGCGACTTTGAGCACTTTTCAAAACACCTTTAAAGGTGATTTTTCAAACTTTCGAATCCGATTCTTTTCAAAACTTCTTACAAGTAAACTTTACATTTCAAAACACTTTCAAAATCATTTCTTCAAAACTTTTTTTCATCAAAACTTACATTTTTTCCATGATCGATCCGATTTAAACGATAAAACCGAATTCGTTTTCTCTCGAATTTCTTAACCGATCATGGGCCTCCCTTACGGTGTAAGTCCCAAACAAAACATTCTTTTATGTACATATATTTCTTTGTACATATCCATTTCTTTTATGTACACATCTTTTTACTGTACATAAACAAAACTTCTTCCGTTTGTTTTCATTTTACTGCATACCATTGGTATTAAAAGGAGCATTATTCCCTGTGAAACTGCTTTTAAACCAATGGGCCTCCCTTACGGTGTAAGTCCCAAACCAACATTCTTTATGTACATACATATCTTTTCCTTGTACATATCAAATTATTTTCATACAAATCTTTATACGTACATGTCTGAGATACTTTTTACTCAAACACGGATAAACTTGATTAGTTCGTTTACATTTGATACGTATATACAAATGAATACCATTGGTATTGAAAGGAGCATTATTCCCGGTGAAACTGCTTTTAAACCAATGGGCCACCATCATGGTGTAAGTCCCAACCCTCCTATGTACATCCACATTTCCTTGTACATAAATACTCGTTCGTGTACATATTTACTTTCTTGTACACAATTCAAACTTGTGAATAATCAAGTTACGCTCGTTTTAAACGTCCGTTTCACAAACACTTGTTTATATTTCCTTTATAAGCTCTTGTAAATAAACATCATGCATTGTTTATATTTCCTTCATAAACTCTTGTGAATACATATCACACACACACTTTTATATAAGCTGTTTGATTATAACATAACAACTAGTCTAACCAATAGGCTCCCCACAGTTATAGCCTCCTCTTAGGCTTTGTACAAGGTAACTCATTTCATCTGAGTTCAGCCTCCTCTTAGGCTTCATATAAGAAAACTCATTCATCTGAGTTCAGCCTCCGCTTAGGCTTCATATAAGACAACACTCCCTGTTGAGTCGGCCTCCTCTTGGGCTTCGTTCAAAGAACTCCTCATTGAGTTTAGCCTTCTCTTGGGCATCATACAATGAAAGAGATCGGAAATCTCTTAACCTCTATTGGGCTTCAATACAAAGAATCACCGCATTAGGATAGAACACGAGAGTATAATTTCCGGTGAAATTGCTCTTAATTCAAAAGGATGGTTTCCCGGTGAAATCCCTTTTAAAAACAAAGCCAGCCATACCTTATAGCTTCCTCTTGAGCTTCATACAAGGACCCTCGATGACCCTCGATGACCCTCGATCACCCTCAGAATGCCTCCTCTTGGGCTAACAATACAAGGACCCATGGGCTTCTTAAAAAGCATCCCTTTAATCCAATCAATTTCTCCTCGAGATTTAGACGTCTATCATCTCTATGGAAGAAGTATCTCATCTATCACATCACATACAATAAAAAACTTTTCAACTCTTTTCAAACAAAAACATCTCTTAATCGTAAGTGGTAACGCTTGTACACTCAAGCAAAACACCCAATGCTTACAATTAAAAGATTCAATCATTTTTCAAACATCTTTCTTAAACATGTAAGTGGTAACGCTTGTACACTCAAGCAAAACACCTATAACTACGACGAAGATTTCAAACCCTTTTAAAATGTATGTGATGAAATAGATTAGATACATTTTCATTAAGATGACGGTTATCATCTCTTACTAACATCCGTTGCTTTCCACTAGCATAAGTGGAACTACGATTGCTCGACTTTCTCAACATCCTTTTGAGAATACGTGAGCACAAGGTCCCATCCTTGCCGAGCAAATTTCTCTCTCTCGGACCAAACAAACCATAGATCCCAGATCCGAGCTACAAATGCTCGATTCCCACTAGGGATATGTATGAGAAGATCCAGGATCTTTGCAAGCACAATAATAACAAACACTAGGATCCAACATAATCTATCCTTCTTAAAATCCCAAGGAGAAACTTTCCCAATCATAGAAATAGCAATTAAAACACAAACATATCAAACATATTCATATATAAAGCTATGGATAACCATATATATTTAGGGCGCTCCATCTATTCCCTTTATATAACAAACCCCCTTACCCAGAATACTCCCCAATGCGTTGCTTCTAGTTTGCACTAGTCGTTACGCATATCAAAATCAATTGAGGGTATTAACGACTTTCCCCTTTTCATAATCATTAAATCATAATTTCTTGTGTTAAAAATAATAAAGTTTGATGCTCGCGGCATCTTTATAAACAAATCAAAAGAGTAAATCGTTTGAGCGGAGGATTGAATTCGATTCGATTCCTAGCGTCACTTTTACTTGAGCGGTATTCATCGAATTTAGCAAGGTGTGATGATCCTAAAACTGGGAAGTTGCATGGTATGAAAACTCATGATTGTCACATTTTTATAGAACAATTGCTACCAATTGCATTTGGATCACTACCCAAACATCTTCTTGATCCACTAACTGAAATTAGTCAATTTTTAGAGATATTTGTGCGTCATCTTTAAGAATGGATGTCATCATTAAGTTGGACCAAACATTGCACTCATTCTTTGTTAGTTGGAACAAGTATTTCTGCCTGGTTTCATTGACTCCATGGAACATTTACATGTGCATCTTGCATATAAAGCTTATCTTGGTGGACCTGTTCAATATAGGTGGATGTATCCATTTGAAAGGTTCATGGGTGATTCAAAGCGATCAGTGAAAAATAAATCTAGAGTAGAAGGATCTATATATGCACAGTCACTTGATGTTAACTCCTAGAATCATATAGAATCCTGTAAATGTCAACCAGAGAAGTCAATTCACCTTATCAGTCTTTGGGCTTCCAGGTCGACCCTCTGGAAAGAAGGGTGTGCATTGGTTGACCCAAAAAGAAATGCAATCCGCACATGTCCATGTCTTGATCAACTGCGTTGAAGTTAAACCATATCTTGAGTAAGTTTACCCAAACTTTTTTAACTTTGTTGACAATGTGTATATACCGAACTTATTAAACTTATGGTGTGTGTTTTATAGGGAATCTAACAATGCCTATTATCACATTACAGATTGCGGTGAATATGACTTCTATGGCTTTGCTAAGCATATCTACGAGTTGGTATACAATTACTTGGACTTAGAAAATAAAGTTGTCTTATTTTATTGTGAATGGAATGATCCAACTAGAGGCACAAAAATAGACAAGTCATATGGTACTATTGAGATTCAAATGAACCGGAGATACAAAGAGTATTGACCCTTTCATAATGTCACATATTGTTAGGCAAGTTTATTATGCTCCTTATCATTCATTTGTAATACGTAAAAGAGGATGGTGTGTTGTAATAAAAACAAAATCAATGGGTCATATTGAAACTAGCGATCTAGTGGAAGATGCTGCCTACCAAGTTGATGACGTTGAAAAAATTAATGATGTGGTTGCAGCTGAACATATTACAAGTTTGTCTGATACAACAGTTGAGGGACATCAAGTTAATGCGTCTATATTGTTGGTTGATAATAATGAGGATGAAGAGAATGATGAATAGTTTGAAACTGAGGAAAATATTACATCAGATGATGAGAATGATATGGATAACGAGCATGAAGATTTAGAATGACTAAATGATTTATTGAATGTAACATTAATGAATATGTATTGGTGAGATCAATGAAAGTGTTAATGAATATCTATTGAATGTGTTAATGAATATCTATTGAATGTGTTAATCTATTGATGTTAATGAATTTATTATTTTTGATAATGAATATATAAAAATAGGTACAATGCCACCTAAGAGTAAGGATATTGGTAATAAGTCCCAACGTCTAAGGGTAGTAACATGTGAGGCACCTCACTCGGCCACGTGTCCTCCGCCTCAGAGTCAGGTTGATCATATGTCCATGGCTAATAATCAGGCTTTTGTGCCATTACTCTCCTCTCAAACATTCCCGCTTAGGGTACCTGTATCTTTTGTCCGACCATCTGGTTTTCCTTACCCACAGACCCAGATGCCTTCACCTTTCCAGCAGACTGGAGGACCCGGTTTTCTATTTCCCACACCGATGCCCTCATCCTTCCAACAGACTGGAGGGTCCAATTTTTTGTCTCCTACACAGATGCCCTCATCCTTCCAGCAGACTGTAGGACCCAGTTTTTCGTTTATAGCATAAATGCCATCATCCTTCCATCAAACTAGAGGATCCAGCAGCTCGCGTCCCACATCTTTGGAGGATCCGCGGCCCGCATCTAGACAAAGTGGAGGATCTAGCAGCCCGTGTCCCACGTGCTAGAGGATCGGCGACCACGTCCCACAGGCTAGGATCTGCACCCCATCGGACACTCGGAGGATCCCACTCCACGTCCCACATGTACACGCACGAGGATGATAGTGATGTAGATGAGGCACATGATGATGTAGATGGGTGATCTTGAGGGGCGATGATCAAGTGAGATTCATGTCATTGTGGGAGGTTTTGGATTTGGCGAAGGAAGCTCGTAAGTTTCTTATTTATAAATTTTTATATAAATGCATAAACATTTTCATTTTAATATAAATTTATATTTAATATTTCTAATTCAAAATATTGTTGCTTAGTTTTGCGCCGTGTCGGACTGCTGCTAAGGTTATAAATTATATAGCTCAGCAGATGTATAAATTATTTTGGAAGGACTTTGGAGAGGTTACCAATAAAGAAGCCTGGTTTAACAAATTTAAGGTATTGTTATTTATTTATGTTATAAATTTAATTTATTTTTTTAGTTATTGTTACAAAAGAATTTTTAGTTTATTATTATTGTTTTTTAGGTATTGTTTATTCATTATAATTACTTAACTATTTATTTTAATGTCATACAACATTGCAGGAAAAATGTGCGTGGGATCCGTTGAATGAGAAGTTGATAAAAAACATATTATGGCAAAACTTCAAGGGCACTTTCTAACATAATGCAGCGTGTTCGAGAGAATTATGACTTTCATGGTATTCGCCCGAATTGGATAGGCGTAGAGGTTTTTGACCAACTTCTTGATTATTGGAAGTTGCCACAATTTAAGGCAAAATCTGAAACTTTCAAGAATATGCGGGCATATGAAAAAGGTGGTTGCGTGAATACTGTCGGAAGTATAAGTATTACGGAGCATGTTCGACGCATGGTAAATATAACCACCTTTTTAAGTTATATTTATATTCGTAATATATTTTATTAATTTAATTTAATTTTTATTATTTAGACTAAGAATTTTAGGAGACCGCCACTTATTGTTGAGTTGATTAAAAAGACTCAGACAAAGAAATTGGCGGGTTTTGTTGACGAATGCACGACGAAAGCTTACATAAGTAATGTAATTTATGTTGCTTATAAATTTTTATTTATTTAACGACAATTTTGTGGCATGATTTTTCGTGGCAACTGTTTTTTTAAAATTAATTTAATGACATTTTTGTGGCGTGATTATCACGTGACAACTGATAAAGTTGCCACATGAAAATCACGTGGCAACTTATATATATATATATATATATATCTGTGTGTGTCTGTGTGTCTTAATTTATATTTTCTTATTGTATGTATGTGTAGGAGAATTATCAAACATTGCTCGTAATTTTTTTTGGAAAATAATCCTCAGTATACTCAGGCAGAGGGGGAGCCACTTAATGCGGGTGTTGACTTTTATATTTGGGATCAAGTCGTTCAAAGAAAAGGGCCGAATGATTGTATTTTTGGTGGTGGAAATTTGGCGGGAAGCTTGAGAAGTGGTGATAGAAATCTATTTCAAAGACTTAGAGATGGAGAAGGAGGGTCACATCAACCAAATCTGACACTAAAACAATTTGAAACAGTTAGACAATTGGCGTTAAATGAGGCGAGACTCGAGTCAACACAATAAATGGCGGTAATTGTTGTACCCCAAAATTTACCCTTCTCTTTCCCGCGTTATTTTTGGCTTATAATTCCATTGCATAAAAATACATGTCATACCATGCATAGCATCCATCATAAGGAGTATCAGATTCCAGGTATTCCGAATGGCGCCCAAAAAGAGCCAATTTCTCAATAAAGTGGATTCCGGGTTTCGACGCATTTTGGGCATTCCAGAAGGCGTATCTCTCATATCCTTGGGTATTTTTTGTTGATTTTTGACTGGCACTTTCCTTTCATTATTATCCACGACTTTCGTGTGGAAGCTAAGGTTGGATTTTGTGAGTAAGGCTCTCAAAGGAGTCATTTTCCCCGGCATATCAAGCTGATTTTAGTGCTGAACCGTGCGTTTTGGCTCGCCGAAAAGGCTTTATTTTCTAGATGGAAACTCGGAATTGAGCGGGACCAATTCCTAAAATTCCGTATCAAGGTCCTCTACAACTTTCATTTGCAACTCGAGAGCTAATTCCCCATCGATCGGTACCAGATTTTTAATCTCTGAGTTTGATTTTTGAGCTAAACCGGCGGTTTTCATCGATCGAATTTGAAAATCATATCTCACTCGATTTTCATCGAAACGGGACGGGACCGGTGCCAAAAGTTCACAAATCTTGTTAGCTTCAAATGTCCAACAGATACGCATGTGTAAATTTCGATCAGAGGATCCTCGTCTGAGGCATTTTCCCCGCAGAGCGCGAACGAAATTCTGCATGTGTCGTGGTCCAAAATTGAGGTTGAAACTTCAAAAATTTCTATTTCCCTGACCGTTCATCGGATCAAGTCGGGATTTTGATTCACGCAAGCAAAATCACGCTTTTCCTTTACATTCGACCTTTGAATTCCGCGCAGTTTGGCTGTTTTGAATTAATTACGAAAATTATTAGGATAATCATGATTAGCTTGTTGGTTAAGGATCCAAAGCTATAAATAGATTTTCCTCTTCACAAATCACAACAACACATTCATTTGCAAAATTTCCACTACCATCCACTCCAATTCTCTCAAATTCCAAAGCACAAAAACTCAAAAGTTCAAACTTCAACTTTCCTCAAGCAACTACCACAGGCACGGACCTCCGCACTTCTTTCACGAGACCGCGCTAAGCGCGCCCTCCGCGCTAAGCGCGCCCTGCGAATTCTGGTTTTTCTCCATCGCAGCTTCTTCTTCTTCAATCTGCATCTCCTCTCCTCCTTCTATTCACATTTGACATGGAAGGAACGGTTTAATCTCGATTTTCTCCTCAAGTTCAAGATTCAAGAGTTGCTCTTCATCTTTCTTCAATTTTCCATTGGTCTTCAAGCTTTTCTTTAAGGATTCAAGCCTAATTCTGAAGATTATCTACAATTCCTCATTGATTTGGTATTTTCTTTGAAGAGCACAAGGAATTCCTCTTCGATTTGACTCCAACTTCAAGTACAAGTAAGTGTTAGGTTCAAATAAGCACTTATTTTAAAACATTTACGATTTTCAGCTTTCCTTGAAATTGAATATTGAAATCACATGCAAATTCAATGTAGATTCTGATTCTAGGATTTGTATTCTCGAATTCCTTGATTTGAATTGAGTCTTGCCGCTTTATGTGTGTCGGAATATGGATTTTTGGTTCGTAGCATGCATATACACTTGTGCATTCGATTTCTCTTTGCATGTAAGACACAAACTCATACATTTTACCTCATGTATTGCATGTTCATGCATTGGTGAGTGTTTGGCTTGAGCAATTTCATTGATTCACGGTGATTTGAAGCATAACTTGCATTCAACATGTAGATATCCAAGCATTTAGTGCATTGTGCATGGACTTGTTACATGTGCACTCCATGTGTTTGTGTTAATGCATGAACTAGGATCGAATGAAAATTTTCCTCTATGTAGTATACCATGTATTTGAACATTGGTTTTATCGATTTCGATTTGCATTCCTCACATGTTCATGCATTTTCACATGTATTTGAACATTGGTTTTATCGATTTCGATTTGCATTCCTCACATGTTCATGCATTTTCACATGTATTTGAACATTGGTTTTATCGATTTCGATCTGCATTCCTCACATGTTCATGCATTTTCGCATGTATTTGAGCATTGGTTTTACCGATTCGATTCGCATTCCTTGCATGTTCACGCATTACTTTGCTATGAACATTGGTTTTATCGTTCGATTTGCATTCCTCACATGTTCATTCATTATTTTGCTATGAACATTGGTTTTATCGCTCGATTCGCATTCCATGCATGTTCGTTTAGCCATCCTCCACTGCTGGATTTTTGCCTGACGATATGGATTGAACTATTGCATGAAAACATCATAAACAGGTGGTTCGGATCGGCGGTTTTCTGCGGGTTGCGGTCGCTTAGCGGTCGGATCGCTAAGCGCCAAATGTTCGACTTTTGGGTTGCATGGCGCTTAGCGGATACGGTTTATTTTTTACGATTTTTCGATTCGATGGTGAGCGGTAGTCACCTTAGCCATGCTTAGCTGCTATTTGCCTCCATTTATTGCGGGGATACAGCGCATACATATCGGCTCATTTTCTCGATATCGCACTTTTCCTCAATTTGCTTTTGGGTCTAACTCCTTCTCGCAGGTTTTGGTTGAGTTTGTACACCCACGTGTACATCATTCCTATCTTTTCTTGCTTCCCTTATCCCGTTCTTGCAGGCATTGTCGCTTCGGATGTGTATCGACACGTATTCCGCTTGTTTCGATGCTTTGAGCGATTCTCACCGGTTTACTTTCATTGCATGACAGCAGCACTCGAAGTTTTCAGGAGTATTTCACTAGCTTGCTGTTAGCTGAAGATTTTGATACGTATGACTCGAAGTTGAAATCTCAAGTTCGAAACGAAATGATGTTAGTGTTTATTGGAACAAAGTGAATGTCACAGTTCGGAATGGGAGAAATGGCTCTTGAATGGACGTCTTGAAACTTCGGACTTGAATGGCGATTATGATGATATATGTAAAAGGAGCTTGAAGTAGTAACAAGGTTGTGTACGTGAAGTGAGTTGAAGCAAAGTGACACTGCATTTGAAATTCAAGCATAGCGGGATAATTAGAAGTTAAAATATATCTTGGAGCGGTTCGAAGGCGTGGAAGCTAGAAAGCGCGATGTTCGCATGTTACGAGCGTGGCAAGATCTTATAAGTCGGACCGTTATGGTGAAATAGTATAAATAGAAGTCTTAGTGTTAGGATTTAGGTGTGTCATATCTATTGTACAAAATTCGATAAACATTCAAAATACCACATGGCTAGGGAAGCAGATGCTCGAACAATGTCGTATGATTGCACCAAACCTTTATTATTCGGTAAAACATCTTTATCTTTCTAGTTTATCTTTTATCTTTGCATCAATGTCTTTTAAATACTTTTACATTCAAAGCCATTTAACTATTTTCTGCATTTAAACGTTTTCTTCTATTTCGAAGTCCTTTACATTTCAGAAACCTTTTATATTAACGCTTTTACATTCCAGATGTCTTTTACATTTCATGCTTTTATGTTCATGCTTTTACATTAAAAGTCTTTTACATTTAAAAGTCATTTACGTATTCCTGCATTTACACATTTCTTTGCAAATCGAACCTTTACTCATTTACTCATTTAAGTCAGTTTTGTATTTCTTTACTTAATCATGTCATTAAGTTATTTAACAGTGCAATCGGAATACATTGGATATATATAAAACACTCAAAATACAAGTCTTAAACATGAATACTAGTCTAGTTATTAATTTTATCCAAGCGACCAATACCCGTAGGATCGATCTAGTCGATCCTGCAAGTTACGGAGGAATTGAATAGATCATAAAAGCTTATTCGATAGTTTGGAGGACTAGCGGTTGTTTCACCAGAAATCACTGTGAACAAATTGGCACGCCCAGTGGGACCGTAATTGGTCGTTACAAAATTAAAATAAATAAGGATTGTTAAGACATAATCATTATAAAGTGTTTTACGAGTGTTAAGTGCGTTGTTATATGAACCTTAGTGTGTCTGTGGCCGACTTTGTAGGATTTTGTATCCAAATGTGCGGATAGCAAGAGTCGCCACCGACTTTTATTTTTATCAATTAAGGGAAGGTAAAAGTAGAGAAAAAGACCTTCGTTAGATTACGAGTTCGGGAGAATGGTTATGAAAAGGGAAGGTATTAGCACCCTTTTCATCCATGATTTATTCTCACTCTTAGTTGCTCTAGATCACTTTTTAAAATTGCTTTCTGTGTGTTTGACAAAGATGTTTTGAAAAGAAAAGGCATTTCGCTTTGACTTTGTAATGACTCATGTAGGAGTGTATACAAAGTGTTCGGAAATGTTTTTGTTTTGAAAAGAATTTGAACTTTGGAAAAAAAGTGTGTGGTGTGAAAAGCATTTGATAGAGCAAGCAACTAAAAGACTTATTTACCCACTCAGAATTGGTCATTTTGTTGTACTTCTACATTCCTTTAGAATAGCGCTTGCCATACCATTAGTTAGTAGGTAGCTCCATTCGTTGGATGTAAGCGGGACATTCGAAGGGACATCGGATGGTCATAGAAGGCAACTTGTAGGAAGTATCCTAGCACATTCGAAGGGACTATCATCATTTTCGTGGCGACAATCGAGGTCAAGATCATGTGTTGGAGGCGACATCGTGGGTCTTATGATCTTTGTATCGAAGGGACTATGATGATTTGTTTTGAAGGCAGCGGTGCTAGAATACCTCGTTCGAGGGACATGACCATTTGAAATCGAAGGCATCGAGAGAATTACCTAAAGGGTGCGTGTGTGAAAAAGTGTGTTGAATTCAGAATATATTATCTTGAAGATTAGTGTGAGCTATGTCCAATTATTATCTTGCCATACGCCTAATTACTAGCAATTGATAAGGGTGCGGAAAGTAAAATGCGGAATGTAAGCGGGAATGTAAAGGTGCGGAAAGATAAACCTACGCTATTACATGGCTTTGGGGCAGATACATAATTTAAAATGCGGAAAATAAAATCCTAGATTAAACTATTACAACCCATGAACAATTACATTATTGGAAAAAATAGAATGATAAAAAGAAAACGTCCGAATCGAGAACACAGTGAAAGAATAAAGATTGGAAAATATGATGAAATCGAAATAAGATAAAATGTTAGAAAAAATGCAATTTTTAATATGAGAAAATTAATATAGGCTGGAAATAAGATAAATAAGCTAAAATAATTTTTTGGGATTTTTTAGAAAAGATTTAATAATTAAAATGCAATTAAAAGTGAATTAAATGCAAAAATATAAATAAAAATAAATATGCATGCAAAAATATATTTTTAAATTTATTAAATTAAATAAAGATTTTTAGAATATAAATGCAAAAAGAAAATATTTTTTGGTAATTTTTTAATGCATAAATAAAATTGTGAAAGGAAATTAAAATAATATGAAAATATTAAATAAATAAGAAAATAGAAAATATGTTAGAAAATGTAAGTTTGTGAAAGAAAATAGCAAAACCAGCCTTGGAGTGGATCGAACTCGTGACCCTGAGGGGTATCTACACACAGTGAGCGCCTTAACCATCAGACCACTTGACACTTGGTGTTGGGAAAGTGAAAATCGAGAGCTTTTGAATGATGGCCGTCGGGTATGTTTGAAAATCAAGTCCGCGTGGACCCGGTTGTTGCATGGACGAATCGGATCGCTTGCCTTGCCCGCGCATGCTTGCGGTTCAATATCGGTCAGCGGCGTAGACCCTAGCTCGTTCGTCTTCTCCGATTGCCAAAATTGAAACACCAAAATCGTGAAATAAATGGACAAAGGTACCTACCCTAAATCGACCCTCCGAATCCAATGGTGAGGTTAGTTTCGATTGAAAATGCCTCTATCGGTTCGAGCTTCACGATTCGAAAACCCTAAACATGGCATCATGCGTTTTGGCGTTCGGTGGCTAACGATTGCCCAGATCATGCATAATGAACCTCATGAACACATTAAAGGCATTAGAATCAATTAACACAAGCAGGATAATCAAATGCAAAAAACAAGAAAAGTTGAATATGTATGTATGTATATGACACGATTTAGCTTGCTTTGACCATTGTTTTTGATGTATACTTACTCCTTCTTACCTTTAGAACACGTTTGAGTGCTTGAGAGAGGCTGGAAGAGGCTGGAAAATAAAACTCGAATTTTCAAGAATGTATGAAAAATTTGGCAAAATAAGGACTTATGCTTGGGCTAGGGTTTCGTGTGGTTTGCTGACTATGATGCTTGATATTTATAGAGAGGATTGGAAGGGAAAAAAGGAATGGAAAAGATTTGATTTGGAGCATTCAATATTTTTCAAATAAAATCAATTTTCTTGAAAAAATTTGATTTCTTCTTCAATGCAAGATCAAGCACGAATTTGGCAAGTATATTGGGCTATCTTGGACTTCAAGGAACATATAAAATCAGCCCTTTTGGAAAAAATATGATTTTCATATTTTATATAATTTAATTTTGAATTAAATGTTCTAAAATTCAAAATAAAATCAATAAAATAGAAAATTGCCATGGCCAAGCATTTATGGGTCAAAAATAATTTTATGAACAAGTTTGGATCAAAAGATTATAGGCCCATTTGGAAAATTTTGCAATTTGACCAATATGTCCTTTTGTGCAATTGTCCAAAATTGCCCAACTTGTGAATGGTGTAACTTGCTCAATTTTCCACATTTTTGAGTGTTCTTGGACTTTTTGGAAAGCTCTAAGAGTCCTCTAAACAATGTCTTTGGTCTCATCTCAATTGGAGTTACCATGCTCAATATATCTTCAAAACAAAAAGTTGACTTTTTGTTGACTTTGAAAATGACCTGTAATGTTTTGAGCTATACCTCTCAAATGAAGCATTTTTGGACATTCTTGTGAGACATGAAGTTGTAGAATTGAATTTCCTTTAAAACAAGAGGTGGTGGAAAAATTTACGAGAAAGTATGAGAAAGTTATGATCGGTCAAAGTTGATTGACTTTTCATCTAGAAACCTAATTTAGAAAGTTTGACTTTTGAGCAAATCTTGAGTTTTCTTGATGAATCATGATCAACCCTTGATCAAATGATGAATGTTACTTCAAAATGAGGATGTTGACCAAAAATCGAAGTTTTGGTTATGTTGACCACGTTGACTTTTTGTCAATACACGATTTTGACCATCGAGCAATTATGCGAAACTTGACTTGTGAGGCTTGAAACTTGACATGGAGAATACTTGAAGCATATGAGGAGGCATGAAGACCATTGGAGATGTTGGAAATCCATCTTGACTTGAGAGATACCAAACCCTAGTTTGGGTTGATTGTCTAGGAGAGAGTTTGTCGATCGACTCTTGAGGAATCCTTGAGCATAGATGTATGAAATCTTTTGAGAAGATGGAGGGCAAATTTTGGGGTATGACAGCTGCCCTTGTTCAATCTTCTTGTACTGGAGGGTTAGATAGACATGCTTGTCTTTCGTGACTGAAGGTGAAGATGATTGAACACTCAATACTACACAATTTCTTATTGTGACGATGCGGGAATGGGCTTACGGATGCCATTTGGAGAAGTTGGAGACTTATTTGGGGAGCAGTCGTGCAGCTAGACTCGAGGTTGTTAATAGGAGAGCTGATGGAGATGGGCTTAAGATGCCATCTAGAAGGTCGATCTTTGGGGAGTGAGTCGTATGTTAGACTACGTAGATGTTCTGGAGCGGAGGAGATGGGCTTAAGATGCCATCCGAAGAAGTAGTGCGTTAGACTTCGTGTTCACTTTAAATGAAGTTATTGGTGCGTGTTGATTTTTAACCATATATGCGGCATTAAAGTGAAGAGATGTTGACAAATAGTCGGAGATGGGCTTAAGATGCCATCGAAAGAGTCGTCGCTAGACTCTGTAGTTCTTGTTGATAATAAGAATCGAATAAATCTTCGTCTTGATTACTACGAGGAGATTGTAGTTGGCAAGAATGTGGATAGCTTCCTGTTGTGCATGGGTGTTGATCCATTGCACATTATCGGAGGATAACCGGTGGTCTTCGGATAGTTTTCCGTCGGTTTGGGGCTTAATCTGGACGATCGTCGGAGGACAACCAAGGCGATCTTTGGATAGTTTTCCGTCGGTTCGGGGCTTAATCTGGACTGTTTGCGTCGAGGTATTTGTTTCTTTAGAAAAAACAAGAGAAACTTTGATAGAATATTTGTTAGTTTTATGCAAAGTATGATGCATGATAGTGTATATGAATGACATATGCATGAAGTATGATTTTATGAGAAATGTATGAATGATTGATGTTGTGATATTTCAAAACATATCCATCTTGAAGAAGATGCGGATATTCTGTTTGAAGATTTCTGACTCCTGCTTGGGGAATCGAGTAGGCGGAACCCTGCTTTTGAAGGAGCAGAAAGATATCCTGGATTCCTTCGATGCACTATTTGACCAGGTCTTGGGCCTAGATATTGCTGAGGAGGGTAGAGACTGAGAAGCTCGTTGTTGGAGATCTCATAGACCCTGCTGAGGAGAATCGGGAGGCGATCTGTTGGGGACCTTGTATGTAGATCTGGAGGAAATTTAAGGCGCTCTCTGGGGATTACAGTGTAGATCTCATGGAGAGCATTTGATGGTTCTTGAGACGGGGCTAGAAGAGTGGGTTCGTTGTAACCTCTGGTTGGGAATAAAGGTGTATGTTTCCTCCGATGCACTATCGACCAAGTCTTGTGCGGATCTGCTGCTGGGGAGAAGGAGGATTGAGACACGTCCAGGATGAATACCTTGTTGGGGATGAGGTGTTCTTCTTGGAGGCGATGTAACATTGCTCGGTTGAGTGGAATCACTTGCTTGTGGATTAACATATACTCCATTTGGGAGGTTTGTGGTGAGTGACACCTTTGTGGGGATCATGCTCTGGGGAATGCTTTGGTGACTTTCGTCGTCGTCCCAATTCTTGGGCACTGTAGTAAGTACTTTTGTATGTTCACTTTTCGTATGTTTGTGATTAGATTCTTATTCAAATCGTATAGTCATTCAAAGCAAGCGTTGGACTTATTGCAAGCGACAAACAATGGAAATTGTAAAGAAAGAATTTTGTGTTTATTTGAAAGGTGGCGTATGGCCAAGTAGTTTGTACACAAGAAAGGTAAAAGCTATCTGGAAACAATCTCGTTAAGTTCCACTATGCTAGTACTCATATATTTCGACTATCTCATCTCCTTCTTCGATGAAAGTGAGTAGGTGATCTTAGCCATTTGAATCTTGAATCTTGATAGTAGTGCAGGCGGTGATCGGAAGAGACATAGTCGTGCGCTTAAATCTAACTTTTGCCTAGACCGCCCTTTGGGTTTCGGTCTAGGGATACCCTTTTTGCCCAAACCGCCTTTTTAGGTTTTCGACTTGGGGTGTACATGTTTTGTATATATCCTTTATTTTGCTGAACCTTTTGGTTCGCGGGATGCTATTTTTGCCTAGGTTAATCGACCTAGCGGGTCTCTTTATCGTAGTATTTTTTGACTATGTCGCGTTCACGGGTGTGGGAAGTCTTCACCATCCATGGTGCTAAGTATCATAGCTCCGCCCAAAAATATTGTTTTGACTACAAGGTCCCTCATAAGTGGGAGTCCATTTGCCCAGGATCACCTTGTGGAAGAATGATGCGCTTGACTACTAGATCACCGACTTGGTAGACTCGGTGTTTGACCTTCTTGTTAAATGCTCGATCATTCGCCGATAAATCATCCATGGCGGATGGATCGTTTTCATCGATCAAGTTGATCGGTCAAGCGTGTACGAACGATCGTCTTCACCTAACTCTACCTCACGGAGGACTACGGTTGAGGTATATGAACCTCGATGGGTGGGGCGGCTTCCATCCGTATCTGAGAGAGGGGTTGCCCTGTTGATGTTCGTGCTGAGTGCGATAACCATGAAGAGAATGGTAACATCTCATGCCAATCTTTGTAAGTCATTGTCATCTTACGTATGATTTTCTTAATGTTCTTGTTGGTGGCTTCCTGCGCCATTCATCTTAGGCCGATATGGAGAAATTATGATGCTTGATCTTGAGCTGCGTGCGAGTTCGGTGATCATCTTGTTGTTAAGATTGGAACCGTTATCGTGATAATCCTTTCGGGAGTGCCATACAGGATAAGATTATGTCGATGAATCGAGCCACAACATTCTTGGTAACGAGATGCATACGGTACTTCTACCCACTTGGTGAAATAATCTATTGCCACAAGGATGAAGCGATGTCCATTGGGCCGTGGGCTTGATTTCTCCAATCATGTCAATGCCCACATTGCAAAGGCCAAGGAGAAGTTAAAACATTGATCTTGGAGATGCGTGCACTTTCGGCATAAATCGGCATTTGTGACAAGATCGGCGCGGTGACAATCGACTTCCATGGTGGACCAATAGTAACTGTTCTCAAAATCTTCTTAGCCATGGTGTGTCCTTTGGAGTGGGTACCAAATTAAGCCCGTGTAACTCTTCCATGATCGCATTCGGTTTTACGGTCTACAGTGGAGTAAGCACAAGTCGTGGTTGCGCTTGTATAAGATGTCGTTCTTTGAGGAAGAATTTAGATGCAAATCTTCTCATGAACTTCTTATCATTAACGATGCCCTGCGATATTCACGAGTCTCGAGATACTTCTTCACGTCATAGTACCGGGTTTCTCTTACGCGTCGAGCTCAAAACAATATGTTGGTTAGTCAAACTTCTCAATGATGATGCAGGGAGCCTCGTTGTCCCATCTAACCTTGAACATAGGCGACATAGTAGCTAATGCGTGGTGATTCTCTTCTCGTGGAATATGATTGAAAGTGATCTCTTCAAGTAGGGATCAAACTCAAAACATGCTCTCGATACGGAATGAGATTCGGATGCTTCGTATCCACTCCCTAATCGGTGATCACTAAAGTGAGTCTCCATATACTTGCAAGAACTTGATTCTTAAGTCAATAGCGACTTTAAGACCCATGATGCAGCTTGTACTCGACCATGTTGTTAGTGCAATTGAAACATAATCTGGCGGTGAAAGGCGTATGTCACTGTGGGGATGTAATGATGGCGCCAATGCCATTGCCAAGTGCGTTTGAGGCTCCATCAAAGACCATAGTCCATCGGGATCCTTGTTCGGGTCCTTAATGCAGGCTGGTTCTTATAATCTGTAACTAGTAAAACATCTTCATGGAAATTCAAGCGCATAGGCGATAGTCATCTGACGATGAGCCAAATGATCGGCTACTACACTTCCTTTGATCGCTTTAAGAAGTGTCTTGGATGTCATATTCGGTCAAGATCATTTGCCATCTTGCTATTCTTCGGAGAAATGGTTTCTCAAAGATGTATTTTATTGGATCCATCTTGAAATCAACAAGGTAGTGTGAGTCAACATATCTTGTCTTAGTCGTGACGACCCAGCAAGCGTTGCAAGTTTTCTCATTTGTGGTATCTTGTTTCGATCGGTAAACTTTTGCTAAGGTAGTATATTGCATGCTCTTTTCGACCAGGACTCGTCATGTTGCCCCACACACCCATTGAATTCTCTAACAACATCAAGTACATGATAAGAGGTCTTCCTTGGGCGGCATCGGGATAGGAGGATTACATGGGTACTCCTTGATTTTGTCAAAGCGATCGGCAATCGTCGTTCCATTCTACTACTTGATCTTTCTTTAGTAACTTGAAGATTGGCTCACAGTAGCGATCGGTGTGCAATGAATCGGCAATGTAGTTCAATCGGCCCGAAACCTCGACTTCTTTCTCGGTGCGGGGTGGCATCTCTTGAATAGCTTTAACCTTGGCGGGGTCAACCTCAATACCTTTACCGCGACAACAAACCCTAGGAGTTTTCGGATCGACTCCAAAGTGCACTTGTTAGGATTAAGTCTCTGTACTTCTTGACCTATCAAGCAGTTTTGTAGATGATCGAGATGTTCTTCTTGATGCGTGATCGAGCTATCATGTCGTCGGCGTAGACCTCTATCTCGTGATGAATCATGTCATGAAACAATGTCACCATAACCTGATAAGTGGCGCGCGTTCTTCGATCGAGCGGCATAACCTTGTAGCGAAAGTGTGCCCAGTGTAACAAAGTAGTCTTCTCCATGTCTTGAGAGCCATTTTGATCGATTATAACGGAGAAACCATCCATGAAGGAAAACCTTATCTTTGGCGGTGTTGTCTACTAGAACATCAATATGAGGAAGTGGGAAATCGTCTTTCGGACTCGCTTTGTTCGGATCTCGTAATCCACACATTCGTACTTTACCATCCTTCTTAGTGCGGGTACCACATTTGCAACCTGTGGATAAGTAACACTAAGAAACCGTTGAGCTGCTTCATATTGACTTTGATTTTCTCGACATCTCGGGGCGCGTCAGACCTACATTTCACTTGGAGAAAACCTTCTTTGGCAATCGATGAACCACAATATCAATGTCTAAACCGGCATGTCTTATTATGACCAAGCAAAAACCTCAATATAGTCTCGTAGCATACGAACCAACCTTTCTTTAACAACTTCTCAAGACCCGCTCCTATCTTGATCTCTTTTACATCTTCGTCGGTACCCAATTCACAACCTCGACTTGCTCTTCGTGTGGTGTATAACTCGCTCTTCTTCTGTAGCGATCGCAAATTCTCACAGCACTTCACAATCTTCCTCACTTCGCCTTGACTTGGTAGATCGGATTATCGAAGTCATATTTAGCAATAGCATATTGTTATTAAGATTCGGAGTGATTACTGCGATGTATCACGTGGGTGTGTGTAAGAACACAGCTTTTGAAGGGGTGATAAAGTAAAGAAAGAAAACAAACAATTGAATGCAAAAGTCCAAATTTATTGAATGAAAATCATAAACAGATAATAACCCTACAAGCGAGCCATGATGCCCGGGCAAGGCACTAGGCTTTCAAAGTTTATTGTTCAAAACATAAAGAAATCGAAAAGCAAAACAAAACAAAAGCAATTACTCGACTAAAGGAGATTGGTATAGCGTCTTGATCTTCCAATTCTTGAGCCCTTGATGCAGGTTGGGAAGATCCACTTGCGATGTCGTTGTTGTCTTCGTCTTCTATAGCATGGATTCCACTCGGCGTCACGGAAAGGAAGTTGGCGGCACGTTCGCGGCGTATCATCTTCGACCCTTGATGGTGAAGCCTAAACCGGTCTTGTCAAATTTGAAAGGAAGATCGGGGTGACCTAAATAGTACTCTTTCCTTCTTCAGCGGCTTGAGCATCTTTCAATGAGGCCATCCTAAGCGGAACTTTAGCATCTTCGGAGTGTGGGAGAGTCAGCAGGCATGACTCGGGAATTGTTTCAAAAGCTTGCGAGGGAGTCTCGAAGAATTCACCCTCCATCTCGAGGTATCGGAATATGTAGATGGTGACCATATACTCCTCTTCACCACATCTTGTAACAACCTTCCCTTTCACCGGGTATTTGGTTTCGATGCGAGGTGGAAATATGGCCTTTGCCCCATGTATCAAGGCGTCCAAGTAGGCAGAATAAGTGGACGGATGTCCATGACAAAAAAGTGGAATCAAAAGTGGGGAACCGACTTTATGAGGAGTGAGCTCTCCAATCTTGCTTAGAACCATCAAAAGCTCTCACGATAATGTCCTGGGTCTCGAGAACCAACCCTTGACATCAAGCCGATCAAAGCGGTCTTGGTAGGATATTCAAGCGAGCCGGTATCCACAAAACATGAGACAGTAGCGCCCTTGCATTCGACAGAGATGTGCAAGGCTTTGTTGTGTTTCTTTCGGAAGAGTCAAATCAACATCGAGAAGCCTAGGCCGTTGTTGGCGGCCGGGCTAGCAATACAAACTTGAGCGATCGGTGGTAGTGTCTTGCGGCACATGAGCATTCTTGAAACTTCACCAAGGCATTAGCATGAGCCTCGAGCACAAGAGCGAGCAAGCATGGAAATCTTGGGCCAGTCATCCCTGTTTCCACAACATTGTAATCACTCTTCTTGATGATCTTGAATTTCCTCCATTTCTTGTTTGGAGGTGTCTTGATAACTTCCTTTGGTATACAGTTGGCGGGATGAGCCACTGATTCTTTCCCTCTAGCTGGGGATATTGGTGGAGTAGGCGGAATGCGGTTGGAGTCGCGATGTCTTTGGAGGAGAGATGGAGAGAATACCCTTGGTTACGGTCACCTTCTTGGATCGGTGATGTTGTCGATGTCGGGAATAGAAGCTCAATGGTAAGATCTTCAATGGTCGAGAGGGTCTTGCTTGCGCCATGATAGTAAACATCAGCTCCATAATTCCAAGGGATAGCTTTGTCGAGGAATATGGGCTGGTCTTGGAGAAGTAATGATGAGAGGTGCCACCTAGGCACAGGATCGTGAGAGAAATCCTTATAGTGTTAACATCGGCATAGTCTTACGGGAAATCGTCACCCCATCCGGTTAGCCTTAACATCTTCAATAGGAATCTTGTAGCTATCGAGGACGTGTACTTCACCATGTAATCATACTTTCCACTTGGCTGCCCAAGGTATCCCACAGATAGTGCAGTTTACGTTCGCATTGTCGATCTTCAACTTAGACATTTCTTCACACACTTACGCACGGTGGTTTGAAATAGTATCTCACGGTTATCCATCATGCCTGAACCGTCTTCTCAACCAAGCACAACCATCGGTGCGGATGGGCACAACGACAATTCTCTGGGCATCACGGATTGACACGGCTGCAACAAGTTCCTCTTAATCATCGGAGGGATGGTCAAGTCATCTATGTTGAAAATATAAGTGTCGTCACCAACACATTGGAACTCTTGTCATGGTTAGGCATAGGGCGTTGATCACATTGGTCTCAGCGGAGGATCAAATTCAATCTGGCTTCAATCATATCTTGAATCTTGTTCTTGAGCCCAACAATTATCGGTGTCGTGCCACAGGCTGTTGGAATGATAAGCACACTTAGCATTAGGATTGTACTGGAGAGGAAGTGTTGACATTCGAGGAGGATCCTCAGGTTATCACTGCGTTCAACATGTGTTGCAAGGCTTGCGACAAAGGCATGTTGATCTTCGTAAAGCTGTCTTCGTGGCGGCGTTAAGCTACAGCGCGTTGTCTCGGAGGTTGTCTTGATGTAGGATTGGAGATCCTGTTAGATTGAGCGCGGTCGGTCTTGGCTCGGCTTTTCGACCATACACATTAGCTTCTTTCTTAGCACCAAAGATCTCTTGTGACATTTGAAGATGTCTCTACATGAATCTTCCACTCTTGATACCGGCTTCATCGCTGCTTTGTCAATATCAACTCGGTGAATCCGGATGAAGAATTTCCAATCGGATGATTGAAGAATGGGCTGTCGGTGTTCCATAAACATATCAACCAACTCCCTATTGGACAAGGGTGGTTGAACTCGCTGCTAAATCTCTCCATTGAGCATACTCTTTGAACTTCTCATCACGACCCATAGACATGCTTTGTAGTTGCATGCGAGTGGGTGTCAATTCGACATTATACTCATCTTGTCTTTAGAAAGCATCGTAAATCACTCCAAGTACGGATACGGTCATTCTCTAGTGATAGTACCACTCCAATTGAGTTCGGACAAACTCTCTTGAAAATAGTGCATCCACAACTTTACATCATCGGTGTGGGGATTGATTTTACGGAACATAGGACTTCAAATGCGACTTAGGGCAAGACATGCCATCATATTTGGCAAAAGTAGGAACTTTGAATTTGGGAGGAATCACAACACAGGGAACAAGACTCGGATCATCAAAGTTCAGCCGGACATCTTGGTTTTCCACAGCATTGAGACGGTCTTCAAGTTGTTTGTACTTGTCATCTTCATCAGTGTTGGCTATAATCGAATGGTCCTCTCCTCCTTTCTTTGGTTCCCTTATCACCTTCATCACCCTTGGTACTCCCTCGGTATGGACACTTCCTTGAGAGCTCAATGTGACCACCTTAGGACCCCTTTGAAGCGTCTACCCATGTTGAGGAGACCAACAACCTTCTTCTTCTTGTTGATGAGCTTCTTGGATCTTCTTGGCCTTGGACCAAGTTGGTGAACATCTGCTTGGCCCAGGCATTCGAGCTTGGAGATCTTTGTGATCTGTTCAAGAGCCATTTACGCTAAAATAAATAGCGAGCAAATGAGAAAACCAATCTCAATGTACAGTGATGCAATGTTATGCTATGCTATGCAATGTTTATCGAATGCAATGCAATGTTTTCAAGGACCTTAGAGATTTAAATTTGTTAAACAAGCAATGAACAAACATTTATTAGTACTTTTTATTATTCTTTTTCTTTTTAAGTACAAGAGATAGTTCAAAATAATAAAAGAAAACATAAACATCCTAAAGCTCTAAGTCTCCCATGGGCGCTTCCTCTTGGTGCCGATGTAAGCGTTGATGTTTCGCTCCTCGTGAAGTAGCTTGGTCAACTCTAGCACTTTCTTCTCACTTGCATAACACTGAGCTTCAAAGGTATCCCTTTCTTCTTTAAGCTGAATCCAGGATCTCTTCAAGTCTTCAAAATCAGTAGGCATGTCGGGATGGAGAGCGGTATAAGTCGTCACCTATAGGTTCCATAATTCTTGGTAAAGCAGTGAATGGCATCATGAGGTTTTGAGCTCGAGCTGCACCCATTTGAGGTAAGGTTCCCAAGGAATGGAGTTCGGTGCCCCAAAGTCTTGGTATCGTCTTCTTTACCATGCCCCAGCATGTATGAACCTTAATCGGTAATTAGGAGATCGTGGTTGTAGTCGAACACAACATCTTGGAGAAGCATATCATGTGGACCATCTCTTGAGCAAAACCAAGCTGACGTAGAGCTAGAAGGGTTGTAAGTAATACCTCCCCTTATACCAAGTAGCGGTACATTAGGGAATTCTCCACAATGCTCAATGAATGTGAAGTCCTTTTGAGAGAAAAGATTCTAACGGATATCGGAATGAGAGAGTGACATCAATCTTTGAGACCATCTCAACCTTTGTTCATTCTTCAAAAGCGAATGCGAAACCAACCTTGAAAGTAACGGTATACAACACATGAGAGTTCCTTGTCTTTTGGTAGTACGAGTGTGGAGAGAATGTAGGATGTCTCCAAGTAAAGTAGACACAGGATTGCGGGTAAGAAATAATTTGATGGCATTGATATCTATGAATTGATCCGAGTTAGGAAATAGAACCAAACCATAAATTAGCAAGGCCACAATGTTTTCAAATGCATGGAAACTCATAACTTTGAGGAATTCTCGGGCTTTCTTGATTAAGAACTTGGAAAGTAAACCCTTAACTCCACTTCTAGTTTCCCAATTGGCTTCAATATCTTAGCGCTTAAGGTGTAAGGCTGATGCAATGTCTTCGAACTTAGGAACCTTTTCCAAACCGGTGAATGGCATTTGGTCAAGAATAGGTATCCCAGTAGCTTAGAAACTCTTCAAGGTAGGAACCAAGATAATCTAAATGTAAAGCAATGGTGTTTGGATCAAAGAAGCTGGAATAGGACATGCATCATATCTTCTTCAAGCGGAGATAACCAAATCAAGTAGATAACCATGTCTTTTGATGATGAGCATGGTCGGAATTTACGAAACCAATTCTTTGAGTTGAGAGGGATACCCATGAAGTTGATTCGGATAGTCTTTCTAGAAGCCATAATCCCTACAAAGCAGCAAAGATAAATCCTAGGTCCTTGAAATAGTTAGAAATGATATGCAATGCAAATGATGTCATGATGTCATGTTTAGCACACACAAACAATTCACACAATGAGCCTAGGTTTAAGGCTTGCATGAGGTATAGGTGATTACCCTACCAAAAGTTTGAGTTGGTTCATCTGTCCTATAATAATGGGTTCTAGGAATCTCACATCACGGATCTTTCTCGTGGCGCTTATTTCAATACTGACCAAGTGGTCGATCGAAAATGTCCCAAAGTCTATCTCAATGAGCGTAGCATCGGTATCAACCAACCTCGGTCTACACCAAAGCCATCTCACTACCTTCTAATGGCCAAGATGGGTCAATTAAGGTTCTAAAAGTTTAGTTAGCGCTTGATGACACCACGAAGCCAAATACTATCTTCAACTTGGGAATGAAGAGTATCGGGACAACCAAAGTGTCACGCTAACGTAGCCATCATGTTGACCGCGTAGTTATCGTCTAGCAGTGCGATGATCTAATGCCACTTACCTAAAGGAAACCGGATCCGGGTGTAGGATCCCCAACAATATAATACCAAGCAACCCTTAAAGATAAAGCATACAAGTCAAACAAAAGCAATAAAAGTTATCTAGAAATCCCTAAGGCAATTCTCTCTTTTAGGGTGTTCCCCGTGATCGCTTGATTACATGTCTGGTGAAGCGACTTTGTAGGATTTTGTATCCAAATGTGCGGATAGCAAGAGTCGCCACCGACTTTTATTTTTATCAATTAAGGGAAGGTAAAAGTAGAGAAAAAGACCTTCGTTAGATTCGAGTTCGGAGAATGGTTATGAAAAGGGAAGGTATTAGCACCCTTTCATCCATGAGTTATCTACGGGCTCTTAGTTGCTCTAGATCACTTTTAAAATTGCTTTACGTGTGTTTGACAAAGATGTTTTGAAAAAGGCATTTCGCTTTGACTTTGTAATGACTCATGTAGGAGTGTATACAAAGTGTTGGAAATGTTTTGTTTTGAAAAAATTTGAACTTTGAAAAAGTGTGTGGTGTGAAAAGCATTTGATAGAGCAAGCAACTAAAGACTTATTTACCCACTCGAAATTGGTCGTTTTGTTGTACTTACATTCCTTTAGAATAGCGCTTGCCATACCATTAGTTAGTAGGTAGCTCCATTCGTTGGATGTAAGCGGGACATTCGAAGGACATCGGATGGTCATAGAAGCAACTTGTAGGAAGTATCCTAGCACATTCGAAGGGACTATCATCATTTTCGTAGGCGACAATCGAGGTCAAGATCATGTATTCGGAGGCGACATCGTGGGTCTTATGATCTTTGTATCGAAGGGACTATGATGATTTGTTTGAAGGCAACGGTGCTAGAATACCTCTACGTTCGAGGACATGACCATTTGAAATCGAAGGCATCGAGAGAATTACCTAAGGGTGCGTGTGTGAAAAGTGTGTTGAATTAGAATATATTATCTTGAAGATTAGTGTGAGCTATGTCCAATTATTATCTTGCCATACCGCCTAATTACTAGCAATTGATAAGGGTGCGGAAAGTAAAATGCGGAATGTAAAGCGGAATGTAAAGGTGCGGAAAGATAAACCTCGCTATTACATGGCTTTGGGGCGAGATACATAATTTAAAATGCGGAAAATAAAATCCTAGATTAAACTATTACAACCATGAACAATTACATTATTGGAAAAAATAGAATGATAAAAGAAAGCGTCAGAATCGGACAGCTTTGTGAAAGAATAAGAAATTGGAAAATATGATGAAATCGAAATAAGAGAAAATGTTAGAAAAATGCAATTTTAATATGAGAAAATTAATATATCTGGAAATAAGATAAATAAGCTAAAATAATTTTTGGGATTTTTAGAAAAGATTTAATAATTAAAATGCAATTAAAAGTGAATTAAATGCAAAAATATAAATAAAAAATAAATATGCATGCAAAAATATATTTTTAAATTTATTAAATTAAATAAAGATTTTAGAAAATAATGCAAAAGAAAATATTTTTTGGTAATTTTTAATGCATAAATAAAATTGAAAGAAATTAAAATAATATGAAAATATTAAATAAATAAGAAAATAGAAAATATGTTAGAAAATGTAAGTTTGTGAAAAAAAGCAAAACCAGACCTGGAGTGGATCGAACTCGTGACCCGAGGGTATCTACCTGATGGCGCCTTAACCATCGGACCACTTGACACTTGGTGTTGGGAAAGTGAAAATCAGAGGCTTTTGAATGATGACGCGTCAAGGGTATGTTTGAAAATCAAGTCATCACGCGTGGACCCGGTTTGATGCATGGACGAATCGGATAAGCGCCACGCATGCTATGGGATTCAATATCGATCAACGGCGGAGCCCTAGCTCGTTAGTCTTCTCCGATTGCAAAATTGAAAACAAAAATCGTGAAATAAATGGACAAAAATTTCCCTACCCTAAATCGACCCTCCAGATCAATGGTGAGGTTAGTTTGATTGAAAATGCCTCACAGCTACGGTTCGAAGCTTCACGGTTCGAAAACCCTAAACATGGCATCATGCGTTTTGGCGTTCAGTGGCTAACGATTGCCAGATCATGCATAATGAACCTCATGAACACATTAAAGGCATTAGAATCAATTAACACAAGCGGGATAATCAAATGCAAAAACAAGAAAAGTTGAATATGTATGTATGTATGACACGATTTAGCTTGCTTTGACCATTGTTTTTGATGTATACTTACTCCTTCTTACCTTTAGAACACGTTTGAGTGCTTGAGAAATTTGGAAAATAAAACTCAATTTTCAAGAATGTATGAAAAATTTGGCAAAATAAGGGTTATGCTTGGGCTAGGGTTTCGTGTGGTTTCTTGGCTATGATGCTTGATATTTATAGAGAGTTGGAAGGGAAAAAGGAATGGAAAGATTTGATTTGGAGCATTCAATATTTTTCAAATAAAATCAATTTTCTTGAAAAAATTTGATTTCTTCTTCAATGCAAGATCAAGCACGAATTTGGCAAGTATATTGGGCTATCTTGGACTTCAAGGAACATATAAAATCAGCCCTTTTGGAAAAAATATGATTTTCATATTTTATATAATTTAATTTTGAATTAAATGTTCTAAAATTCAAAATAAAATCAATAAAATAGAAAATTGCCATGCCCAAGCATTTATGGGTCAAAAATAATGTTATGAACAAGTTTGGATCAAAAGATTATAGGCCCATTTGGAAAATTTTGCAATTTGACCAATATGTCCTTTTGTGCAATTGTCCAAAATTTCCCAACTTGTGAATGGTGTAACTTGCTCAATTTTCCACATTTTTGAGTGTTCTTGGACTTTTTGGAAAGCTCTAAGAGTCCTCTAAACAATGTCTTTTGTCTCATCTCAATTGGAGTTACCATGCTCAATATATCTTCAAAACAAAAAGTTGACTTTTGTTGACTTTGAAAATGACACAATGTTTTGAGCTATACCTCTCAAATGAAGCATTTTTGGACATTCTTGTGAGACATGAAGTTGTAGAAATTGAATTTCCTTCAAAACAAGAGGTGGTGGAAAAATTTTGAGAAGTATGAGAAGTTATGATCGGTCAAAGTTCGATTGACTTTTCATCTAGAAACCTAATTTAGAAAGTTTGACTTTTGAGCAAATCTTGAGTTTTCTTGATGAATCATGATCAACCCTTGATCAAATGATGAATGTTACTTCAAAATGAGGATGTTGACCAAAAATCGAAGTTTGGTATGTTGACCACAGTTGACTTTTTGTCCAATACCTCGATTTTCAACCATCGAGCAATTATGCGAGGAAACTTGACTTGTGAGGCTTGAAACTTGACATGGAGAATCCTTGAAGCATATGAGGAGGCATGAAGACCATTGGAGATGTTGGAAATCCATCTTGACTTGAGAGATACCAAACCCTAGTTTGGGTTGATTGTCTAGGAGAGAGTTTGTCTGATCAACTCTTGAGGAATCCTTGAGCATAGATGTATGAAATCTTTTGAGAAGATGGAGGGCAAATTTTGGGGTATGACACTTAGGAGTGGTAGAATAACTAATAGCAACCAACCCTTACCCAGAAGAAAACAAAATAATAGGATGTCTAATCCAACAATCAACAAAGGGAACAAAAGCATGGAGCAGGCACTAATCGTGCATTTCGGCAGGATCGGCGGATCCTTCCCGATACGATCTGTTGCATCTTCTACTAGTAATGTGGCCTGAGCGGAACAAGTGGCATGTCAACAAACAATTCGATCTAAACATCCGGGAACCCTTTGGGTATCTGGTGGATTTGTCCACCATCGGAGGACCCATTCCTTCACCACCACCAACTAGACCACCCGGTTTGGTAGTAATAGGCCAATCCCCTTATGGGATGCCAACATCTTTGATGGCGGTTGCAAACTTCGACGTCGAACATGTCACCACAATTAGGGTCAGGATCTGGGGCTAATCAATTCATGACAAATAACCAAAGGTCAGTAGGTTATAGTACACTACCTATCCTAACCACAGAAAATCAATTGGCTTTTAGGCAGTTAATGGATGATAGTAATCATAATATGATAGGAGTGTTAGCACAAACTATGCAAGAAATCTTCGTCCCAATAGTTCAAAACGTAACTGTGACAAACAGAGAAAATGCAGATAAAATGAGTCGAATAGCAGATTTCTTAGCTCACTTGAAAAGCGTGAACGAGAACCGAGCATTGGTTCGGCGAGCGTACCTATCATAGAACAAATTGTTGATGACCCACCCTATAGGCGATCAGGAGGGGTTAATTTGGGGCAAGGGCACGGAGGTTAGATGCCTGGTGATTCGAGAGGAACCACAAAGGAGACTTATAGAACCGATGGCGGTCGAAAGATTAGATGCCCCGATGATTCGAGACCACAAAGGGAGTTATGGAACCAGGGGCAAGGGTCCAGGGGCTTCGAGAAGAACAACCTAGAGGTTGTCATGATGGGTCGAAACCAAGATCTTGATGCGATTGTCCATAGAGAAATGACAATATCTTGGCGAGAAAATAATCTAACCACCATGATAGAGAGTTATGGCCCAAAGCGGTCTTATACTGAGGATTAGAAGGCCAAATTATGCCTCCTATAGCAGTTATGTAATGCATCTTGATTTGCCAAGGATACAAGATCCTAAGTTTACAAAGTTTCTTTGGAGATACCAATGAATCAACAGTCGAACACGAGCCAGTACTGACTAGGCGGAGACATAGCAAATAATGAGAACCTTAGGATTAAATATTTCCCAAGTTCCCTCACTAAAATGCTTTCACATGGTTTACCACTTTGCCTCTGGATCCATAGATACACGGACCCTCTTGGAGAGATTGTTCCATGAACAATTCTATATGGGACAATCAAGATAAGTCTAAAGGAACTAGCAGTGTTAAGAGGAAGTTTACTGAACCATAGATGAGTACTTAAATAGGTTCGGACTCTTGAAGTCTAGATGTTTCAGTGGTTCACGAACATGAGTTAGTCGAAATGGCGGCTGGTGGCCTAGACTATTCTATTCGAAAGAAATTAGACACACAATACTTGAGGACATGGCTCGGTTAGCGATAGGGTTCGACAAGTCGAAAGACTAAAAGGCGAGGCAGGGCTTTTAAAAGTAATAAGAAGAAAGAATTTCCTATGTCAAAGCGAGGAAGTGGAAGACTATCACAATTCGAAGAGGTGAAATAGATCTCATTGAATTAAAAGAGGCTCCACCTTATTCACTGTAAACTTACTAGTTCCACAAAGGAAAGAAATTGTTGAAAATGAGAAAAGTGACAAATTCCCAAAGAAGGTATATACCTTCGATGTAACAAAGTGTCTTGGAATTTTCGATTTGCTTGTCAAAGATGGCGTTAATTGTGCCATCAAATGTCAAAATACCTCCTTTAGATCAAAGAAAGAAAAGAGGATTTTGTAAATATCATAGTTTCCTAGGCCACAAGACCTCCGATGTTTTCTTTTCGGGATCTAATTCAAAATGCAATTAAAGAAGGCGGTGCGAGTTTCTTGACAAACCAAAAATGAAAGTAGGCGAAGACCTACGGATGTTACGAGACACCAACTACTCGAGCCTTCGTGCATTGGGAAATCAATATGGTGGAAGCAGACCAAGAGACCACTCCATTAGGGAAGAAAGCATTGAGGATGGAAGTGGGTGTTAGTCGAAGTCAACAATGGAGTCGGGGGCGTCCACAAACAACTAGAGGCTTCGATCGAAGCGTGCCATCTGTTGTTTCGAAGAGATCCAGCTCTTGAGGGCCGGAGGACCAAGCAAGAGTTGACACAGACCCTTGAAGGCCTAAAGCTAAAATTGAGAGTAAAGATCACAAAGCCACCACCCTCAAAAGAAATGGGATACCTTGGGAGAACCGGTGGGAAGTTCGATTATCTCGGTGAAATATTGCTCCGAGGTTCGAAAATCAATCGAAGATGTCAAACCCACAAGATGGGAGATGATGACAAAAAGGAAGGATGGAGATGGCGGCATTCCTCGGAAGAAGTGCAGGATACCTTAGGGGAACCGGTGGGAATTTGATTACAGTAAAATACTTTGCCCCAGAAAGTTCAAAGATCCGAATCGAAGATGTCAAACCATCAGGATGGGGAGATGATGACGAAAAAGGGGAAGATGTAGATGTCAATATGGTGGATATGGAGAGACCTCGTTCTGAGATGGAGGAAATGGAAAGATACCTAGAAAAGGAAAAATACAAAATGGAGGATGGCTATCTGCGAGATACACCTCAAGATTATCTCATCTTTGCCACAGGAAATCTGAAATGATGCTATGTCGAGATCGGCATCATACGCAACAGGAATGCTGCTGATTTGAGAGGAAACAACGGGCTCGAACTGGAATCAACTGGCGCCAAGACAACCAATTATTCAGATGTTACCCTAGAGCTGGGGAGAGTTTGTTGGAGTTCTTAGTTCGCTATCACAAAGGGGAAACCAAGTGCTTGATTTGCCCAAGGTGCTCAGCAGCATATGACCAGAACATGGCTGGAGCGTTCGAAACTATTCCCTTCGCCCCATGTTGGAATCACAAGGAAGTTGGTTAGATGAGTCAACACTTCGAAGGTAATCATACTCAACGAAATCCTAACAGCCCCTATCCTAAAGGTGCTCGAAGGGTGACGTTCAAAATCCTGACTGAGATACCAACAGACAAATGGCTGCAAGTCAGAGCTGATAAGGGGAAAGATAAATGGAAAGGCAAGGAACGAAATGCACGTTACGCCATGGTATATAGGAGGCAATTCAATACTGCGAAGAGGGAAGAATTGAGACTAGAAAATTACAAAGGAAAAAACCCCATGTCCAGATCCCAATGGCGAAGGCAGCAAGGTCGAGAGCTAAAGGAAGCTTTGGCGAGACAAAGGCGGCTTGACCAGCAACAAAAGTGTCAGTACCAACAAGCCAACAACAAACAATCAACTTGAAGACAAACCTCCGGTTAATAGGAGACTCTTCTACGAAACACAACAAAATGAATCGAAGAGTACACTCGGGTCGGAAGAAGGCGAGGATATCTTGTGAGACAACTTGTCGGAGGAGTCCTCACTCAACTTAAATTTCAATGTGGTATTGTTACCTTGAGTTCGGACGGGGCCAAAATCGAAGAGCATGAGGAAGAGGATACCATAGATTTGATGAAGCACAGACCGGTTTGCTACTATGTAATGGATAGCGGTAGTCGAAGGCGAGCATTCTTGAACACCCGCCAGCAATGAAGAATCATTTGAAGCCATTGTTCATTCGAGCAAAGGACCGTGATATGAACAAAGTCTTAGTGGATGGGCGCTGCAGTTAATTTAATGCCTCAATTCATCTTGAAAAAGTTAGAAATACAAGAAGGTGATGTCAAACCACACAATGGTCATCCAATTATGAAGGAAAGTAGGTCGGGGCGTTGGGGTTCAAGTTGTGATCTAGCAAGTCGGATCAGGCCACCATGTTCATGGTGATCGAAGCCAAAGCTAACTATAACTTCTTTGCTAGGAAGAGGTGGATCCATGGCGTAGGCGGTTCCTCGTCAATGCATCGGAGGTTGGTTCTATGGAGAAGATGGTATAGTGGAGAATATCGAGCGGACGAGAGTTACTATGACAACGGTCAATTTAGTCAACAAAGGAATTATGACAAGTACTGCGAGAATAGCCCCTTGTACCCCAGTGGCGAAATGAGCGAAACAAGGGATGCACCTACTATATGACCCTTCGCCATGATGGCATGTCTTGGGATAGGAAGATAATCAAAGGAAGGAAGGCACTAGCGAGGCAGCCAGCGGTGGGGTTCGACAATCTTGCTCATGGTAGTCCTCTTTTTCGAAAGTTCGGCCTATATGGTGAGAATGAATGGAAATGACGGAGGCGATATAGATAATATAGTTGAAATGAGCGAAATAGATGGGAATGGCTCGAAAGACTCACCCTATGAAGAAGATCAAAGGCTCGATGCCATCTATGACAAAGGAACCCTTGGGTTTCGAGAAGGATCCTACAAACTCAAGTGCCAAAATGTTAGCACGAGGATCCGCTCGAAGAGGTAAATTTGGGGATGACAATACAAAAGAATAACCTACATAACATGAGAACTCAACCCAAGTCTCAAGCAAGAGGTGATCGAAGTCCTCAAGAGAAACAAAGATTGCTTCGCGTGGGATTATGTGAAATGGGTTTAAAGAGAGTTAGTGGAGCACGGACTTCCAATTAAGGATGGCAAGAAGCCCATCAAACAAACTCCCGGAAGATTGGCAGTGATTCTCACAAAGATCAAAGTGAGGTCGAAGGTTGCGTTGCAAATTCATCAGAACCACAAGGTATGTCGAATGGTTAGCAAATATAGTACACATTATTAAGAAAATGGTTCTACGAGAATGCATAGACTTTAGGGATTTAAATCGCAACCCCAAAGATGAATATTCTATACGTGGCGAGAAATGTTAATAGACTACTGCTGAGTTCGAATACCTAAGCATGCTAGATGGATATTCTGGTTATAATCAGATTTTTATTGCTGAAGAAGATGTTGCTAAGACAGCATTTCGTTGCCCATGAGCCTTAGGCACCTACGAATGGGTAGTGATGCCTTTTGGTTTAAAAATCTTTGGGCAACTTACCAAGAGCAATGAATTCAATCTTCCATGATTTTATTGAGACATTTATGCGGTGTATATTGATGATATAGTCATCAAATCTATATGAAACCCATTGCATCATTTGAGCCAACCATTGAAAGAATGAGAAAACATAACTTAAAATGAACCCCATAAATGTGCATTTTGTGCAGGGCTAGAGATTTCCTTGGCTTTGTGGTTCATAAAAAAGGAATTGAAATCAACCAGAATAAGACCAAAGCCATCATGGAGACAAAAGCACCCACATCAAAAAGGGAGCTGCAATCTTTATTGGGAAAGATTAACTTTCTCAGAAGGTTCATTTCGAATCTAAGTGGAAGAACCCAAGCTTTCTCTCCACTACTTCGTTTGAAGCAAGGCCAAGCCTTCGAGTGGAACGAAGCACATCAGGAGGCCTTTGACAAGATCAAAAGATATATCTCTCAGCCTCCTATCTTGTCTCCACCTTCATGGGGAAAGCCCATGAGATTGTACATATCTGCTTCTGAATTTACTATAGGTAGTATGTTAGCACAAGAAGATAGTAATGGCATCGAAAGAGCCATATATTATTTAAGTAGGGTATTGAATGATGCAGAAACTAGATATAGCAATATAGAAAAACTATGTCTTTGTTTATACTTTTCTTGTATGAAACTTAAGTATTATATAAAGCCTGTTGATGTTTATGTTTCATCTCATTTCGATGTTATCAAACACATGCTTTCAAAACCAATAATGCATAGCAGAGTTGGTAAATGGGCTTTAGCTTTGATAGAATATTCTTTGACTTTCATGCCTTTAAGCCCTGTGAAAGGTCAAGTGATTTCTGATTTCATTGTGGACCATTCATTGGTCGAAAAGCCTGTCATAGGTTACGTTGAAACGCAACCTTGGAAACTATACTTTGATGGTTCGACCCATAAAGAGGGTAGTGGTGTTGGAGTCCTCATAATTTCTCCTGAAGGAATTCCAACAAAATTCAAGTATAAGTTAGATGGTCCTCGTTGCTCGAACAACGAAGCTGAATATGAAGCGCTTATTGTTGGACTTGAAGCTTTGTTGGAATTGGGGGCAACTAGAGTCGAAATTAAAGGTGACTCAGAGTTAGTGGTCAAGCATATAACAAAGGAATACAAATGCATAAAGGAAAATCTGATGACATACTTTGTCATGGATTAACGAGCTACTCAAAAATTCGAATACATGGATATTCAACACATACCAAGAATAGAAAATCAAGAAGCAAATGACTTAGCACAATTGGCTTCAGGCTATAAAGTTTCTGCCAAAAACTTTGAGGATTTGGTCGAAATAAGAGGCAGGGTTATGGCTACTAAACTCATACCATCAGATTTGGAAAATATTAAATTAGGTTGTGGTGATAAAGATGGATTCGAAGTATTAGCCATAAACACCTTATCAGATACAGATTGGCGAAGTCCATTAGTAAGTTATTTAGAAAATCCAACATGGAATGTTGATAGAAAAATAAAATATAAAGCATTATCATATGTCCTTATGGGAAATGAATTGTTCAAAAAGACCCAAGAAGGCGTATTACTCAAATGCCTAGGAGAAAGTGAGGCATATTTAGCATTATCGAGAGGTCCTGATGGGCATGTGGGCACATCAAGCGAGCCATAAAGCTGAAATGGTTGCTATTTTGATTGATGATATGGCTATGTGAAGAATGCGAAACATGCCAACATGCTCAAAGATTGTATTAGATCATTAAGCCATGCTAGAGGGTGGGCATTGGATTTAGGAGAAATCAATCCTACTTAGGTCTAAAGGTCAGAAATATATCTTGGTAGGAATAGACTATTTTACCAAGTGGATCGAAGCAATACCATTAATAGCTTTAGATCAAGAGGTTGTTATTGAGTTCATACGAAGCAGTTATCTATAGGTTCGGATTGCGGAGAGCATAACCACATACCAAGGTTACATGTTTCTTGGTAAGAAGATGCAAGAATTTGCCCAAGAGATGGGGTTCAAATACTAACATCTATATGCTCGAAACAAATGGTCGGTCGAGCGACCAATAAAGTAATAACAGGTTTGATTAAGAAACATGTTGGTAAAAAGCCAAGGAATTGGCATAAGACTTTAGACCAAATACTATGGGCCTGTAGAACATCTCCTAAGGAAGCTACTAATACCACACCCTTTCAACTAACATTTGGTCATGATGCGATTCTACCGTAGAAATTCATCTGATCGGTTAATTCAAAGACAAAATCCCAGTGCGCGTTGTATTGGGGGATGATGATGAATGAGTTAGTTGAGTTAGACGAAGTTAGATTACATGCATTGGAAATCCTAATGAGGCAAAAGGAAAGAGTAGCCAGGGCATATAACAAAAGGGTGAAAGGTAAAACATTCAATATTAATGACTTAGTTTGGAAAGTTATATTGCCCATGGATAAGAAGAATAAAGTGTTAGGGAAATGGTCACCTCATTGGGAAGGACCTTTTCGAATAGTAAAAACATTTTCAAACAATGCATATGAGATTGAAGAATTGAATGATGATAGACGAATCTTAAAGGTTAATGGGAAATGTTTAAAGAAATATAAGCCACGCCTGCAGGAGATTCGAATAATAACAGCGTAATTGAAATATAGTAAAGGTATGCCAAAATGGTAATATAAATTGCCAAAATGGCATTGTTTGGGTATTACAGATCAAAGTTAAATTAATATTCCAAGCAAATTAAACAAACAAAATCTAGAAATGGGCATTGTTCCTTAATCTGTCGAAGGTACTCCGAAAGGACTCAAGCCTTTGCTGAGTAAAGTGCCTCGCTCCTTCTAAGGTGGCAACTTCACCTTTAAGTTGCTCAGCTGCTTCCATTTCTGCAAGTCCTTTATTGAGGAGTTCTTCGAATTGTGTGCCAGCAATGTTGGTGTCATATGCCATTTGTTGTTGTTGGGCCTCCTTAATTTTTTGTTGAAGCTCTTGAATCTGTTTCTCCCAGAGAAGAATGGATTGGGCTCGAAGCTCATAATCAGTTTTAGCTTGCTTGATATGCATGGCTTGCTCTTCAGCTTCTTTAGAAAGCTTCGAAGCATGCTCATAAGCAGCGTCCATTGCAGCTCGTTTCTCTTGAACCTTATTGGTAGCAGATTCATCTTGGAGGAGACACCCAGTCACGTTGTCAAGCAAAGATTGAAGTTCGAATAGGATGGTGCTAACTTCTAGAGAACAGGTGGTGACGTCGACTTGATTAAGAAGTCCCTTCAGAAGATAGCAGGCTATACTATATTTCTTGAGCACTTCGAATAGATCCACATCAAGGATTGTCTTCCTAATCTTGTGAAGAAGTACAACCCTATCATCAGAAGGCATTGAATCAGTAGTCGAACCAGTACCAGCCTTAGGAAGAGGAGTATCTCTCTGAGCTAGCTTAGCCTTCATATACCCAATAGGGTCATTTCGTTTTAAGAGGGCTAATTCCTCTTCAGCTGTTTGGGGTTGAGAGGACTCAGGAAGTTCCATGCGCAATGGAGTAACATCCATCTCGACTTCCATTGGCTCGTTGGTAGGGACACCATCACCTTCATTATTTTCTTCCTCATCATCTTCTTCATCACCAACCAGGTCCACCACTTCGATGTCATTGTCTTCATTACTGTGAGCATCAGACTCTGTTCCTTCGCTCGAACCACCTTGAGCCTCTTCTCCTTCTTCTTTCTCAGATCCTTCCTCACTAGAATCTTCGCTCTCTTGAGAAGGGCAAGCCTTTTCCTCTTCAGCTTGGGTGACTTTTTCACTTTCTTGAGGAATCTCGAGAGGAGATTTTTTATGAGAAGTTTGGAGCCTGCGCGGCATCTCGGTGTTGTTTCGTTTGTTTCCTTGAGAGGAGGAGAAGTGCCTTGATCATCTAGTTGCTCGGAAGCCCCAATCGAAACCGCCATATTGGAGGATCCTTTGTTCTGCACCAGATTACTCGAATCCCCATGAGGAGAAGAATGGATTGGAGCAGCTGTTTTGGTTGGAGGAGTCGAAGTGGTAGGGATTGGATTTGAATCATCCTACACAAGCGAAGAAAGATTAAAAGCGGGCTAAGAGTCGAATAACTATCTTTGTTAAAAAATTCGAATTCAACTCACCTGTGGATTATCTGAAGAGATATTGCTATCTATATGTTCCAACATTACGTTGGAGGTCGAAGGTGGATTTTTGGATTTTGGTAAGGGAGCAACATCCCTGGAATCGAGTCCAGAAACATTAGTGTCCTTGGAAACATCTTTCTTTTTCTTCTTCTTCGAAGCCGTTGGTGAACTTCCCCCAACCTAGGGATTCTTCCCGGTACTAGGCTTTAGCTTCTTTGGAGTGGTTGGTGGGGTTTATTAGTGCGAAAAGTATAAAACATGAGTTAAACTTCGATCATAAAGTAGCCCATTCGAAACGTCAGGATAAATTTATTACCTTTGAGGTGGGAGCAATTGTTGGAGTTGGAGCAATTGTTGGAGTTGGAGCGATGGTTGTTGTTGTTGTTGTTGCAGGAGTAATTGTTGGAATTGTTTGGGGCACATTGTCATCAGCTTCGATAGTTTGTTGGGAACTACTTCCTTCCTTGGTCTTCGAAGCAACAGTCTTGATCCTGATGGCTGAATATCGAAACAATTAAGACAAAATGTTAAAATAAAGAAAGTAAGAATTATTTGGGCATTTCCCAAGCATTCGCACCTGCGCTTCATTCGAAACAATCGACATGGCAGAAAGGTCATAGCGAAGATGCCCTGGGAAATTATGGAGCCATGATAGAGCCCATGTCACGATCTCGAGATAGCTTTAGTTTTCTTTGAGATTTGTATTTGAACATCTCTTTGCAAGTTAACCACCAAGGGTATGGAAACCAAGCGAGCAGTTACGAGGTAGGTAATCTAGGAAATTTAGGTGGATGCATTTGAGCACCAACCTATACCTATCTCGGTGACAACCACGAAGGAAGTCGAACTTAGAGACTTTTCTTTAAATTTTTCCTTCAAGGTTTGGATGCGATACCGTTTATGTGCGTGGGATCATAGGTAGTCTCAAAATAATTACGAAAAGCCTTAATCTCTTGGCGAGGTGAACATACCTTTCTTTTTGTGTACACGCAGGACGCATCGATTAGTTTCTTTTGGATGATGAGTATCGAACATATAAGGCTGGTAGAATTTAGTCCACCAATCGGAAAACCCTTTGATGAAAAATAGGTTGGTTCAAAAGGGTTAATTCAAGCGCGAAATCTTGATATTGTGCTGCAGTTTAGCTTCTCTGGCCTTGAAGGTTCGACCAGAAGTAATGGCACTCTGGGTTTGAAAAAGGGGTTTAGGAATTAACTGACATAAACCGAATTGTCTGGAAACAAAATTGGGTTGATAGGAAAACAGAAGGATTTGGTTTTTGGATGGAGTGATTCTTGAGGAGATTAATCTTGGGAGCAAGAAGGCTTTCCAGATGTCTTGGATCTCTTTGCTTTTAGCAGCCTCTGAAAGGGACATAGTGAACCATGATGGTCCATGAGTCCTCGAAGCAAAAGGTGCCATAGTTTCTTCAAATTTATGCCTTTTAGAGAAGATCATGATGTACTGTGAGAATAGAACTTGGAAGTCGACCTTATCATCATTTGGGTCGAGTCTTCTCGACCTTGTACCTTCAATGATTCGATCCGCTATCTCGGATCTTGCTCAATAATGGTGTCAACAGTGGATAATGAAGATTCGAACATGGCATTAAGCCATAACTGGAGTAACCAGAAGGGGCCAGCTAGCAAGATGTTCTTAGGAGTGTGAGATTTCAGACTCGAAACAGTGATCTCGAGCTTTCGTGAGATCGACTAGTAAACTCACTCAAACAAACTCTCCTATTTTCATGTAGGTCTCTGGCTAGAGGAATAAACCTACTGGCTACTTGTAAAGACCTGCTACAAAACATGTATCTAGACAACCACAGGGTGAGGAAGGCAATATGCTCTACATCTGACACACTATCACCTTCAGTGTGATAATGACTAATAAACTTTGAGAAGCTGGACAACTTGACGTCGAAGTCAATGATACTTGAGTGTTCTTCAGAGTCAGGAATATAAGTTTCCCCTACTGGTGATAAGCCTGTGATAGCTGCTATATCGAAGAAGGTGGGTGTGATCATTCCTCCAGGAAGGTGAAAGGTGTTATAAGTACTATCCCAAAAATACAAGGATGCAAATAACAAGGGATGGTTTGGGTGAGCTTTGGTTTTGATAACTTAATCAAATTATAGATCCCTAGTTCTTCCCACTGATGGGATTTCTTAGCTTCTACCTTAGTAAACCAGTTCTGGTAAGCTACGTCAGGGGTAGGGCAAGATCGAAACGGCTTGAAGATCGAAACGGCTTGAAGTTACTCTTAACGTTTGGGGTTTCTATAGTTTTCGAAGCGGAGGATTCAGTCATATTCTCAGTTCCTAACCTAGGGATTTCCATCTTATTAAACAGAGGTTTAAAGTCATAACTGTAAGAGGGCCCATTAGAGCAAACCTCTTTCCAGCAGCATTGGTTGGAATTAGTACACGAGAGGAGTATAGAGTTCTTGTTCCTTGGAAATTCCTTGGGGATAAGTGCAGTTGACCTTGGTGAATACCGACTTTGCTTTCCATGATCGTTCCTGCGTTCTTGCTTTTCTTCTTGGAAATTTTCTTCATTTGGGATGTTGTTGAAGACATTGTTGGAAATCGTTGAGAGCTTTTAGGGTTTTTTTAGCGAGAGGAGAAGAAGAAAGAGTTCAGAATGTGGAAAAGAATAAAGACTAAGTTGTTTAGTTTTATAGTGAGGAAGTTGAAGCACTCATCAACTAAAGCCAAGATACGTGTGGATCGTGGGTTGGATATGGAATGAGGTGGCGTAAAGTGAACATTGGTAACAAGCGTGATTAAAGATAATCCTGTCTTTAATAACGCACCATCTTTGTGGTATTGTTTTGAAGCGGTTGGAAACCAGAGGCGTCGTGTTGACGTAGTGGAAGTCATACCGGTATCATGATTACTCAAGTCACATCAAAATCTTGTGAATATGTTTAAAATAAGTATTTCTCAGAAGAGTTGAAATACATATTTTAAAGGCATTTGTTAGTGAAGATTTTGTCACATGTATTTCAGTAGAAATCTCAAGTTCGACGAAATGATGTTAGTGTTTGTTGGAACAAAGTGAATATCACGTTCGAATGGGAGAAATGGCTCTTGAATGGACGTCTTTGAAACTTCGGAGCTTGAAGGGATTATGATGATATATGTAAAAGGAGCTTGAGTAGTAACAAGGTTGTTATACGTGAAGTGAGTTGAAGCAAAGTGACACACATTTGAAATTCAAGCGGGATAATCGAAGTTAAAATATATCTGGTTGGAGGCGGTTCGAAGGCGTGGAAGCTAGAAAGCGCGATGTTACGCATGTTACGAGCATTGAGATCTTATAAGTCGAGACCGTTATGGTCGAAATAGTATAAATAAAAGTCTTAGTGTTAGGATTTACGTGTGTCATATCTATTGTACAAAATTCGATAAACATTCAAAATACCACATGGCTAGGAAGCAGATGCTCGAACAATATGCGTATGATTGCCAAACCTTTATTATTCGAGTAAAACATCTTTATCTTTCTAGTTTATCTTTTATCTTTGCATCAATGTCTTTTAAATACTTTTACATTCAAAGCCATTTAACTATTTTACGCATTTAAGCGTTTTCTTCTATTTGAAGTCCTTTACATTTGAAACCTTTTATATTAACGTTTTACATTCGAGATGTCTTTTTACATTTCATGCTTTTATGTTCATGCTTTTACATTAAAAGTCTTTTACATTTAAAAGTCATTCGTATTCTGCATTTACACATTTCTTTGCAAATCGAACCTTTACTCATTTACTCATTTAAGTCGGTTTGTATTTCTTTACTTAATCATGTCATTAAGTTATTTAAGCGATGCAATCGGATACATTGGATATATATAAAACACTCAAAATACAAGTCTTAAACATGAATACTAGTCTAGTTATTAATTTTATCAAAGCGACCAATACCATAGGATCAATCTAGTCGATCGCAAGTTACCGGAGGAATTGAATAGTCATAAAAGCTTATTCGATAGTTTGGAGGACTTGCGGTTGTTTCACCAATCACTTTGTGAACACTTGCGTTGCTCTTGGATTCTATATACATTTGGTAGTTTCACACTGTTTTGCATTCTCTTACTTTCCTAGATATCATGAGAAGTAGGGCTTCTGACTTTCTTTTGCCATGAGAAGTAGGAATAGAGATGCATGAAGGGGCTTCGTAGGCTGGAGCATGTTAGGGAACCCCTACGGTTTATTTAAAGACCCGTTTAGGCGATTCTACTTATGATCATGCATAGTTGCTTGTTTGTTTCTTGCAGGTTCCCTTAGTTAGGTTTGGTTCTTTAGCCTAGACATTAGGATTCACATCCTTTGCATGTCAACATAGGTAGAGATTCCCTTGCATCCTAAACCATAGGTCTAACTTTTTGCTTTACTAGTTTCATTTTGGCATGTTGCATTGTGAATAAAACTAAAACTTTTTTTTCCTTTCAAACTCAAAACACTTAATAATGGTTTAAACTCCTTTCTCAAGGTAAAAACAACCAACCAACACCAACTATTTTCTCCTTTGCGCGCTTCTTTTGCAAATTGTGTTTAAAACCTTTTTCACAAATAAAAGACACAAAACACACCAAAACAAGTGAGCCGAACTACGGCGCTCTGACTTTCCCATTGCACGTGGGAATACGTGGGCATCTTGTCACGGGGCTCGATTGAGCAAACCTTGTAAATACTTCCTTCTTTTCCCCGTGGTTTCTTATTTTCCCTTTTCTTTTGCATGTATAATTAGCAATCAAGCATAGATATAACACACCCTTTAGCTAGAAATAGAAAGTGGATACCGTAGAGTACTACAGGCGTGTGGGGTGCTAATCCCTTCCCCTCGCGTAACTAACTCCCTTACCTAGATTCTCTCGATTTCATGGTTATAGGACCGCGATTTCTCCCCCAGGTTTACTCGATGTTTTCCTTTCTCCCTCGTGAGATAAAAAAAACGTTCGATGGCGACTCTATTTGATACTAGTTATCATGTCGGAGGTTCCGCCAGTGTTTTCAGCTGGCAACTCTACTGGGGATCGTACAGACCTGTGCTGGTCCGATCAGGAGTTGATCCTAGCTTTCTTTTTTCGTGTCTATTGGGTGTTTATCTGCTTTATCGCTTTATCACCCTTTGTATGCTTTGCGTTGCATTCTATGTGGCATATTTACTGCTTTCGTATATCCTGTATCTGGACTGCTGCTGTGCTGGTTTATCTCTTGATCTGGATGGGTGTTACTTGAGGTAAAAGGCCAACTACCCTGGCCAGTGACACATAGGCTAGATGGATGTCCATGTCGAATCCCGCATCCTGTGGTGCGTGTGAGGAGGCATGGAGTACCGAATTCAGACGAGATTCGATTGACGGTGCTTTCGCCCTACACCCTGTTGTGTAGTCAGCGAAGTACTCGATAAAGGATCGTCGACTCTGACTATCATTAGGGATACCCTGTTGAGTCTAGAATTACCTTGTGAGTTGGGGCGGGATATCATTATTACAGGTACTGTTGGTGACTGTTGGTGACTTGTTACTGCCGGTGACTTTGTTATTGATGGTGACTTGGTATTTTCTGGTATTTTCTGTGGGATTCCAGTTTGATGTCGGACCTTTGAACCTGTGATATTCAGATCCAGTTCTACATGATATCTTGGTTGTGTGACAAGTTTCAGACTGTGTGATACTTATCTGAGAGTCCAGTACAGCAGTGGTTCCGATGAACAGGATACATGATTCAAAACATTGTATTCATGAAAAATTTTAACTTTTGCATATTTTAACACGCATATTTGTTATTTCCAGGATTTCTTACCTTTGAGTCTAGTTGTCGGGTTATTTTGGAAGATGGATACTGAAAAGAAGAACAATCAGAGACGTCATCCAGTGTACAAATTTCCCACTCCTGCTCTCGAGAATCTCCTCTTGCTTGCCAACAAGTCTCCACCTGAGAATGTTCTCACGTTTACCCGGGATTATGGAAGGATTCTGATATGGTTGAAAGCTCCTTTGACCGATTATCAGAAGGACGGGCTCCATGCCTTTTTCCAATTTTATGACCGTGAGTTGAGGTGCTTTGTATTTCCCGATTACTTGTTGATGCCTACATTGGAAGAGTATTCTAGTATCCTAGACATTCCTATTTTGCATCAGGTGCCTTTTCATGCCTCTATGGAGAGACCGACCGATGATCAAATTGCCAAGGCTCTTCATATACAAAAATCGGTGGTATCCGCCAATGTCGCAAGCAAGGGTGCCATGAAAGGCTTTCATTCGGGTTTTCTTCTTCGGGAGGGTAATGCCAAAGTTGTCAAGGAGGATTGGAAGGGTTTCAATGCCATTTTAGCTTGCGGTATCTACGGGATGTGCTTGTTCCCGAATGAGCCTAAATTTGTTGACATGAACGCCATCTCTATTTTCATCCAACGGAATTCAATTCCGACTTTGTTGGGAGATATTTACCATTCCATCCAAGCCCGGAGTTTCAAAGGGAAAGGTGGAGTTGTAAATTGTTGTGCGCCGTTGTTATATCATTGGTTTCAAGGTTTTCTTCCTCGAAACGGTGAATTTGTCGACACTCGGCATACCATGAGGTGGATTCCTAGACTGATGGGCCTCACATCCCACGATATCAATTGGAGTCGGCGAGATGTCCAGGCGGTGTGAGAAGATCATTATTCATTGCGGAAGCTTTCCTAATGTCCCTCTCTTGGGAATAAGGGAGGTATCAATTACAATCCGACTCTTCTTTGTGAGGCAGTTGGGTTATGCTTGGTTGGACCTCGATGCGAGTTTTGTGTGGGAAACTCTATATTATGATGTACTGATACTCTGAGAGATGATGACTATTTGTCCAAGCATGGAAAAGCATCATCTTGAAGGTGGTCAATATTTTGGTAAGAAATACCCTACGGCCTATGCTTCTTACATCCAATGGATCAAAGACAAGAATAGTGATCGTCGGTGGCCTTCCCTTAGGGAGGCTGACTTTTTATCCTTGAGTCAATTAGGATGTAGTTTCTAAAGGAGATTATGGCGTGTACTTGCTCGAGAATCGTCTTTTATGAAGAAAAGGAGACATTAGCGGTGAATTGTCTTGTTGCAACTCAGACAAAGAACCAGTTGGCTCACGAGCTCAAGTATTTCAAAGGGGAAGCATCTGACTCGACCAAGAAGAGGCCCAGAGTTGAAGACTTCTCCATTCCTATGGAAGAGCACCGAAAAGTTGTTATCAGTTTGGAAAAGAAATACAAGGCTCAAATCGAAGACTTGAAGAAGCAAATGCATAATCAGAAGTTGGTGTATGAGTTCCGTATTCAAGAGAGAGAAGCTCAATTGTCCCTTGCCGTTGGAGAATTGGAACGTCTCAAGATTCAATCGGGTGCACTAGAGGCGGAAGGTTTTCCTATGTCTGATGTCTAGATATATGGTTTATTTGTCTTGTGTGGAAATCACCATCAGGCTTGTTGATGGGATTACTCCTTTTCTATGATTTGCAAAAAAAAAACAGTTGATTCAAATGCTTGTAATCTTCTCTGATCCAATGATATTAAACTTTTCAGTATTCATTATCTTGTTAAATCCTAAAACTTGAGTCAAAGTGTTAAGAGTCCTGGAAATGTACAAATATGCCATTACATGCATAACATGCATATCATTCATATATATACATGCCACGCATAACAGGTTTTGTCCGGAGTTCTCATCCTCGGCTTCGGCTTTTATTTAGCAGAAAGATTGCAAACTTCCACCATTAGCTAGGAGCAGCCGGATGGAACAACTTGATGGACATAGCGCGATGAAAGCCGAGATGGAGGCGCAGATGACTCAATTCATGGAAGTCATCACAATATGAATCGAGGGTCGGCAAAGCGGGGCTTTGGTTGAGGACTCGTTCAAAGGAGGTCGGCCTTGATCCGTTTGATAGCATACGTGGGTCGACCCGTTTGAAGCCAATATTGCGATTTGGGTGTCATGACCACCTTCGTGGTCAGTGTACATCTCATTTGGTGGGTTTCCACCTCACCACCTACTCCACCTCAAGGCGGTTTTCTTTGATGATGGGATGCAAAGGGCATCGTGTTCGGGGTCGTCCGTTCTCGAGATTTTTGATCAGAATGATGAAGCTTATTCTGTGAATGGCAGTGAAGTTGATTTCCCCGCAGATGACCATAGGTACCGTTTGCTTGAAGAACGGTTAAAGGCTGTTGAAGGTCAGAAGTTGTCTGGGCTGGACTTATCTGATTTGGGATTAGCACCTCGAGTGAGGCTTCCTCCAAAGTTCAAAGTGCCAGTGTTTGACAAGTATAATGGGGCGACTTGTCCCAAAATGCATATCACTGCATATTTCCGCAAGATGGCGGTTTATACTGAAGATGAAAGGTTGTTGATGCACTTCTTTCAAGAGAGTCTGACCGGGGCTTCTTTAGAGTGGTATATGCATTTGGAACGAGGCCATATCAGGACATGGCGTGATCTTGTGAATGCTTTTCTCCAGCAGTATCATTTCAACATTGATATGGCTCCGAATCGTACACAGTTGTTGGGTTTGTCTCAGAAGTCGGGGCAAACGTTCAAAGAGTATGCTCAGAAGTGGAGAGAACTTGCTGCTAGAGTTCAACCACCCATGGTCGAGCGGGAAATGATTGATATGTTCACGATACTACTGTCTGGACCTTACTATGTTGCATGTAGTATACGCGAGCTTTCTTTGAGATGGTCCGATATGGTGAACGGATTGAGAGTGGGTGAAGTCCGATAAAATCCAACAGGTTGAAGGAAGTTCTTCTAGTGTTAAGAAAGCATATCGTGGTTATCCCAAGAAGGAAGGAGGAGGCCGGTGTTGTATGGGTGGTAGAAGCAAAGCTCAGGTCAATGCAGTGACCATATCCGCTTCTCAACCTCCAAATCAACAAGTGCCACGTCAACAGAATCAAAGACAACAAGAGAACCGTGCTCCTAGGAGGTTTGATGATATTCCTATGAGCTATTCAAATCTGTTTGTCCGCTTGAATGACCTTAAACTGGTTACTCCCAAGCCTGCATTTGCACCTCCTCCTCTGGATAAGCGGCCCAGAAATTATGATGCCAATGCTAGTTGTGAGTTTCATTCCGGAACCTTAGGGCATGACATCGAGAATTTTATGCATTCAAATGCAAGGTGCAAGACCTCATTGATTCAAAGACCATTGAATTAGAGGCTCGACCACAGGTTGCTGGACCCAATGTCACACAGAATCCGATGCCGCGTCATGGGGCTGTTCAAGCTATGATAGAAGATGGGGAGATTAAGATCATGAATGTGGACTTGGTGAAAACACCTTTGCCTTTTGTCAAAGTATCTGATTGAAAGATGTGTCTTTCAGGTTGTGAAGTACATGACGGTGTGAACATTGCTCACAATGGTTGTGCAAATCTGAAGATTGGTATTCAGTGCTTGATCGATGATGGCCAGTTGTAATTTGATCAGGGCCGAAAGGATGAGAAGGTTGAGACATGGGTTGTATCTGTGATTACCATTCCTTATACTCCAATTGTGATATCTGCACTAACAAGGTCTATTCCCTAGCAATTACCAAGCACGGTCCTTTGCCATATGAAAGTGATAAAGTGTGCCGTGGCATTCTGGATCGGATGTTTATTACCATGGGGTGAAAGCGGGAAGGCCTCTTCCCCAGTTGAGAAAGGCGATGTGTTGGATGTTGCTAATGGCATTATTGGGAGGTAGTGGTATGACTGGAAGCGGTAATTTTCTCCGATCCACAATACAACTCAAAGAGATCTTTCTTGCCAAAGCTAGGCAGCGACCTATGAAGCAACCACTTGCAAAATGCCAATCGACCTTGAAAAGGATATAGAAGATCATGAAGTTTATCCAAGAGTGACTTAGGGTGATTGATCGACTTGCTCGAGACACTGAAAATTTCTATTCTCTCTTTGCTTCGAGATTCTGAAGTGCACCGCAATGCCTTGATGAAGCTGTTGAGCACCACTTTCGTGCCACAAGAGATCTCAGTTGGAAAATTTGAGAATGTGTGTGCAAGCATATCAGCGAACAACAGTTTGAGTTTTACTGATTGTGATCTTCCCCCGGAAGGTCGGAACCATAACAGAGCTTTGCATATCTCCATAGAGTGTCGGGGCACCACTTTGTCCCGAGTACTGGTTGATACAGGTTCCTCGTTGAATGTGATCCCCAAATCTGCACTGATGAAGATTGACTATGGTGGTCTTGAACTCCGGCCTAGTGATCTGGTTGTCAAAGCATTCGATGGTTCAAGACGATCTGTTTTTCGAGAAGTGGATCTCCCCATCAAGGTTGGCCCTCAGCTTTTCGTTTCAATATTCTTTGTCATGGACATTCAGCCTGCCTACTGTTGCCTCCTAGGCCGTCCATGGATCCTGGCTGGAGTGGTCATCGACTCTTCACGGAAGAAATGAAATACCCGTCGAAGGAAAACCATCACTGATTTATCTTTGAAGAAGAATATATCGTGAGCCATCTTGCTTTCTTTCGCTATGTCGAGGTTGATGGTGAAATTCATGAAACCCCGTTTTAAGGCTTTGAGATGGTGCACATGCTGAAAACTCCTCAATAGAAGGAGGTTAAGAAAGACAAACCTGAGTCTTCCATGGCATCTTTGAAAGATGCTGGTAGTCGAGGCGGCATACGAAGGTTGGGGCCGTGTGGTGGAGGTAGCACCCAAGTTCAACAAGTTCGGGTTGGGTTTCAACCCTCTTCTGCGCCGTCAGATTCTGAAAGCACCCAACTTGGTTACTCCTGTGAGGTTCTCTAGTGTTGGCATTAGTTCACGGGCGTCAGCTGTGGTTGATCCGACAACGAGTTTGACATTGACAAGTGGATCCGTCCGGTGTCACGGCATGGAGCTCAACAAGGCGGACCTCGGAGAAGTATGTCCGGTCACGATGGTCGAAGAGTAATTTTCTTTTGTTTCTGTTATCATGCAATAATTCATGTGTTCTACCCAAGGCACAGTGAATCATATGTAGGGCCACCTTGTTTGCATATGCAATATTATCATGAAATAAAAAGAGCGTCTTTTCATTCAAATGTTTTGATCCTTTTCTTTCAATTTTACATCACAATTTTGAAACGCAAAATGGCAATGTTTTATTTTTCCTTTTTTCATCTAAAAAAAAACTAAAATAGGCATTAAAATCAATCATGCAGATATAATCCTACACTCCTAATGGATCCCTTTGATAACGACCCTGCTATCGTTCTTTATGACTTCGATAATCCGATCAACCAAGCCGAAGAAGAAGGTGAGGAAGATTGTGAACTCCCTAAAGAGATAGCAAGAATGTTAGAACAAGAGGAGAAGGTCATCCAACCGCATTAGGAAGAGATTGAGAAAGTAAATTTGGGCAATGAGGATGTAGTCAGAGAGGTTAAAATTGGGGCCGCTTTGGAAGACAGTGTGAAACAGAGATTGATCGAATTACTCCGAGAGTATTCTGATATCTTCGCCTGGTCTTATGAAGACATGCAGGTTGGATAAAATATTGGTGCACAAGCGCCTTTGAAGAGGAATGCCCTCCTTAAAAGCGAAACTTGAAGGACTCATCACGAGATGTCTAAGAAGATCAAGAGAAGTCCGAAGCAACAGTGCGAGGTTTTAAAGTCATTTCTTATCCCCATGGTTGCCAACATTGTTCATGCCCAGAAGGCGACAAGGTTAGAATGTGTGTGGATTACGGGGATGCGAGCAGCAAGTCAGAAAGATGACTTTCCTCTTCCCCATATCGACATATTGGTGGATAACACGGCTCATGCAAAAGTGTTTTCATTCATGGATGGCTTTTCGGGTATAATCAGATCAAGATGGCACCAAGACATGGCTAAACAACTTTCATTACCCCATAGAACTTTACATTACAAAATGATGCCCGCCGGTTTGAAGGCATGGGGCAACTTACCGCGTGCAATGGTAACTCTTTTTCATGATATGATCCACAAAGAGATTGAGGTATATATCGTGGCATGATTGCTAAATCTCGGGATGAAGAAAACACAGTACACTTGCGAGGAAGTTGTTTGATAGATTGAGGAAATTCGGACTTAGGTGAATCCAGAACAAGTGTCGTTAAGTCGATCAAGTGAAAACTGTTATGCTTTGTTATAGCGAAAGAGGTATTGAGGTTGATCCTGCTAAAGTAAAAGCAATTCAAAAATGCCGAACCAAGAGCGAGAAGGAGGTCAGTGGCTTTCTAGGGAGGTTAAACTACATCTCTAGATTCATCTCTCACATGAGCGCCACATGCGAACCTATCTTCAAGTTGCTTAAAAGGATCAGATGGTCGGTGGAATGGCGATTGTCGGTCGCATTCGATAATATAAAAGAGTATCTGTAGGAACCTCCGATTCTTATGCCCATGGAGAGGTCGTTGATCATGTATTTGAGGTGCTTGAAAGCTCAATGGGGTGCGTCTTTGGCCAACATAGCGGTCGGTCCGAAAGAGCATGCAATATACTACCTAAGCAAAAAGTTTACCAAGCGTGAAACAGAAATATTCACTTGCTCGAGAAAACTTATTTGTGCTTTCGTGTTGCTACGTAGACTAAGGTGGTATATGTTGTTACACAACTCTGTTGATATCCAAGATGGATCCGATCAAGTACATATTTGAGAAGCCCGCTTTGACAGGCCGGATCGCCAGGTGGCAAATGATTTTAACAAAATATGACATCCAGTATACTACTCAGAAATCAATCAAGAGTAGTGTGTTGGCAGACTACGTGGCCCACCAACCAGTGGATGATTATCAGCCGATGAGGTTTGAATTTCCTGATGAGGATATAATGTACGTTTGGGATTGTAACATCCCAGGTCCAGACGAGGGACCCGAACCCGGATCCAAGTGGTCTTTAGTCTTTGATGGAGCCTCCAATGCATTAGGCAATGGTGTTGGTGCAGTAATCACTACACCGGACGGTCATCATATCCCGTTCACAGCTCGAATTTGCTTTGATTGCACCAATAACATGGCTGAATATGAGGCTTGTATCTTTGGTATCGAGGCGGCAATTAATTTGAGAATTAAGCATCTGAAAGTGTACGGAGACTCTGCACTTGTGATTTGTCAGATTAATGGAGACTGGGAGACTCGCCACCCAAATCTAATTCCCTACAGAGAGCATGTGATGAAGTTGATTCCTTACTTTGAGGAAATCACTTTTGATCATATCTCACGGGAAGAGAACAACTTAGCTGATGCTTTGGCCACTCTAGCATCCATGTTTAAAGTCAAATGGGCTAATGAAGCGCCTTCGATAACTATTCAGAGATTGGATGAGCCAGCCTTTTATTTCGAGGTTGAAGCAGAGAAAGATGGCAATCCTTGGTTCTACGATGTCAAGCGATATCTTGAGACTCAAGAGTATCCTGAGGAAGCTTCCGTGACGGATAAGAAGTTCTTGAGAAGATTCTCGGCGAAGTTCTTCCTCAACAATGGTGTGCTATACCCATGAGCATCATGACGGTACATTGCTCGAGATGTGTTGGTAAAGATGAAGCGCAAAGATCATCGAAGAAATGCATGAGGCTCGTTCGGAACTCATTCCGATGGGCATACACTATGGCTAAAAGATCTTGCGAGCCAGGTGTGCAGTGTCGACTATGGAGTCGATTGCTTTAATTGTGCGAAGTTTGTTTGTTACTGTATATCTTGATAAGGTGCACGCGTTACCGTCACCTTTGAATGTTTAACCCTCTCCTTGTTGCTATGTGGGGCATCGATATGATTGGAAAGGTTGAGCCGACAATGTCCAATGGACATCAACCGTTCTAATAAGCCATAGATTATTTCACCAAATGGGTGGGCGGCATCCTATGCAGCGTCACTAAGCAGTGGTCGTTCGTTTTATCAAACACACATCATACGCCATTACGGGATTCCGAAAGATTATCATAGATAATGGGTGAATCTTAACAACAAGATGATGAAGGAGCTGTGAGTCCTTGATCGAAGCACCTGATTCGTCCCCGTCTGCTTAGAAGATGAGCAGAGGTTGTCGGCGTCAATAAGAACATTAAGAAGATTGTGAGAAAATGGTAGTAACCTATCGAGATTGGCATGAGATGTTGCCTTTACGCTTTGCATGGTTATGGGACTACCATTGCACTTAATGAGAGGGCAACCGTTCTCTCTTGTTTATGGCATGGTGTGCTTCCAGTCGAAGTTCGGATCCTTCATTAAGAATCATGAAGATGCCGAGCTTGATGAAGGCAGTGGGTACAAAACCGCTTAGATCGGTTGTGCCTCATTGATGAAGCGGTACGGTATTTTGTCGTTAAACTGACGGTTACCAACGAGAGGATAAAGAGCATTTGTGAGGGGTGCGACCTCGAATTACCAACTGGTGATCTTGTGCTAAAGGATAATCCTTCCCAAAGGCCAGGCAAGTGGACACCAAATTATGAAGGGCCGTTT